>CM053276.1:43179376-43715146 GCA_028583415.1 Protea cynaroides | reverse complement strand
GGTCGATTTGATACCTGGGATCTCGCTCTCCTTTACGCCCTTGGTCCATTGACTCAACCATGATGGGTAAACCTGGTTCAAGGTGGTAAAACCGGGTTAGTTTGACACGGGTCTTACAACAAGTCAGAGGAAGATGTAGATAACTAGCTAAGCATGTTGACTTGTTGTCACCCCTCTTCACTGCTTCATAAAATGTCGGTATTGTACGACCCGTATCAAACTAACCCGGTCTTACCACCTTGAACCAGGTCTACCCATCATGGTCCAGCCAAATGAACCAAGTGTGTGAAGGAGATAACGATCCCAAGTATTAAACTGACCCAAAAACACTAAAATAGGGGGGAGGGTTGCACACCCAGCAAGGCAGGGTCGGACCCCCCAATATAAAAAGTCAGACCCTGAGTTTCTAACCAGGGGTCGAACAACTTAGAACCAGGGGTCGATGGGATCTCTGCCCCCCGGATCGACCCCTAGTCTGTCGACAAAAACCATGAATTGGAAACTTTCCAAATTTCAATGGGATTCTTTCCTAATCTCAATGGGACTTATTTTGGGAGTTTCTACTCTATAAATAGGATGTCTCTAAGCCTCTTTCACTCCTTTTAGAACCCTAATTGAATTGAAAGAAAGAAAAGAGAAGGAGAAGAGAAATAAAAGAGAAGGAATGTGGAGAAGAAGATCAAAGAGAAGGCTTCAGAGAAACAAGCCTAATTCTTCTCAGGTATGGATACTATCTCCATGTAATTCTAAAGACCATAGAATAGATAGTGAAGAGGGTATGATCTAGGAGTAACCCAAATCATCCACCCATGGTTAGGTTTCAATGGAAAACCATGGTGGAGATCATTAAAACCATGTAGGTGAATAAACTATGGCTCTAAACTGTAGAACATGTATGGAATGGATTATAGAAGCAAGCCATAGGACCCAAACATGAAGGAATGGACTGTAGAATGAAAATTTCGACTAAACCCACGGGGGGTCGCACGGGGGGTCGATGGACAATCGACCCTACCAGACCCTAACATCGACCCCCAATGTTCGGGAAGTACAGAATGTGAGTGGTAGCACCCAGGGTCGATGGAAACTCCGACCGTGGCATCGACCCCCAGTTAACAGTAAGCTTTTGAAAATCAGATTTAATTCTAATTAAATTCTATCGACTTGATTAGGTTTTCTAGTGATATAATATTGATATTTAGTTGATTCTTAAAGCTTGAGATAGGATCTACGATCAAGCAAAGGTGAGGGAACAAGACCTAAACTAATTGGTTAATAATAAACTGTTTTATTCTTGAGTCCAATGCCATGATTGATTCTATGCGTGTATGCTTGTTATGTGCATTCAACATGTCATCCAATATTTCTATTATTACTGTTCATGCATATTTAAATTATTGTTTATAACATGATGATGATGATGAAGATAGGAATAGGCATGTGAATGTATGTGTGTGGTTGGTGTGCTTGATGCGAGCGAGTATCAGGGGGGGGTGTCATAGGCCGGGCCTCAGCACTCTAGCTCTATCTCTAACTCAAGTCTTGTCCATTGACATCGTTGTATCGTTATTACCTTAGCAGAACTATTATGTCGTGATGTATGAGGGGAGGTGGTCTCGGACCATGTAGTCTCTGACTCTGCCGGGGGGCCATAGCCCTATCTCTATGGACGTATTAAGGGATGCTGGGGTGAGGCCATGGATACACTGATTGGCATTAGGATTGGTTAGTTGCGAGCCCAGTTTGCAAGCCCTTGCCAGTAGGGGCTTACGTGTTAGTATGGGTAGAGTATCAGGGGAAGTGTCATAGGCCGGGCCTCAGCACTTTAGCTCTATCTCTATTCCATGGTAGGGTGGATGGGGACGACAATAAACATTAACCTTTGGGCGGCCTTCCACACCCTATGCATAGAGGCGAGGCGGCCACCGAACCTTTCTATAGCGCATTGCAAACTTATTTACCAGAACAAAGATATGAATTGTATGCATGCATATGTTTATTGCATTGTTTTGTTTGCGCACTAAGCCATGATGTACGCTCACCCTCTCGACGTCGAATATTTTTAGTTGATGATGCAGGTACCACTGTCGAAGATTATATGAGTGCTCCAGTGTACGGGCGTGTTGCTGCAATGGGAGCCGAAGACTTAGTGGATACGCATGATCCCTCATGTGAGTGCAACTCATGCGTATTCGATTAGATTTTTGTTTAAATTATTAACGAAATTTAATTGATACCTTATTTATTTATGTCTCAATTGATACAACAATAACTTGATATTTTATTATGGTTATGACAGTTAGATTTCTCAGTTCATTTACTATAAGACTTCCGCTATTGTGTATTTATTCTGATTATGGTTGTGGATGTGTATGATTTTATTTTTAATGGACATAGCCTATTAGAGATCCTAGTTGAACCGTTTGTTTATTAGCGGTTCATCACACCGTTCTGAATAGTGTGGAATTGGGGTGTGACAGGTATGAAAATGGGATTAGAAAATGTGGTGCTGGTGTGATGCAGGGTGAAGTACCCAACTTATGATGACTAGGGTGACTGAATATGGCCATACCAGGTAGGTGTAACACTATGCTAGGTGTTGCAGATGCAAGTTACTCTATGTTGACAGTGCATGGATAGTCAATTAGATAATGGTTCAACGTGTTAAGGGCCCAGTGTCAAAATAGGGGATAATTGGTTGCCTGTGGTTGTACACTAGCTAGGACAATGAAGAGTGATAGTGTGAAGCTAAGTGTACGGTGTTGCCACCATTAACCAGTATCAGGGCAACCAATTGCTAGTTGTATGCTCCCAAACCTGTACAAATATCTAATAACCATAAGTACGCAAAGGATGGGTAGTGGGATGGATTGGCCTACCCTAGCAAGGGTTGTGTTCAGCCTTGCTACTCCGTTGTTGTATGGCCAATATGAGCAGGTGGCCAAGCACCAATTCTGCCAACAAGTGGTGGCTAAGCCTATGTGGCTGCCCATTACAGCAGGGCCGAATAGGGGTTCTAGTTGTTTAAATGCACAGGAGGTTGTAGGACCATATGGGTACACCAATACCCTTTGTCTACAGGTGAAACGATGCAGTGCCTACCTATGTGGGGTTGATAGACACACAAAGAAGCTTGGAGACACAATGTCAGCGGGTAGTGGTGCGCTAACTCAGGTTGGATTCAAATAGATCTAGCCCAAGGCCTAAGCACACTAATAAGGGCTAAGGCTGCATAATCTGTGAGGGTGGTATCATTACCATTTACCATCCCTGGGTCCATCCAAAATGAGTTACCAATTAGATAGAGCATAGGTAGTGCAAGTCAAGATGAAAAACCAGGGTGTTATAGTTGTTGCACAACATGGTTGCATGCTAACCGAATTCCAAGCATGTACACCAAGTTGGTACAGGTTTAGATGTGTGAAGCAAAAAACAGGTGATGCATTAGGTGGGGCTACAGTAACCATGCAGCCATAACAGGGTTTCAAATTCCCAATGGAAGGGTCAAGGGCAAAGAGGCCCAAAGGATGGGCAGTAATGTTGGTTTGGTCAGCACCTGTACCTACCCAAGTCCATGTGTTGGCCGACCTTGCTAACCCTTGTAGCAAGGCCAAAATGAGTTGGGACCTAATCAATGGGAAAAATATTACATGATAATGTTAAGGAAAAGTCAATCACTGTATTTCTTTGGCCTAAACTATACCTGTCACACCCCAATTCCGTACTATTCAGAATGGTGTGATGAACCGCTAATAAATCAACGGTTCAACCAGGATCTCTAATAGGCTGTGTATGGATAGAACTAAACCATACACATCCACAACCACAATCAGAATAAATACATAATAGCGGAAGTCTTAATATTAAATGAACTGAGGAATCTAACTGTGATAATCATAATAAAATATCAAGTTATGTTGTATCAACCGAGACATAAGTAAATAAAATATCAAATTACATTTTCTTAATAATTTAAATAAAAATTTAATCGAAAACGCATGCGTTGCACTCGCATGAGGAGTCATGCGCCTCCACTATGTCTTTAGCCTCCATCGCAACAACGTACCCGTACACAGAAGCATTCATATAGTCTTCCACAGTGGTACCTGCATCATCAACTAAAAATATTCGACATCGAAAGGGTGAGCACACATCACGGCTCAGTGAGCAAAAAAAAAACAATGCAACAAACATATGTATGCATTCAATTCATATCTGTGGTCTGGTATATAAGTTTGCAATGTGCTATAGAAAGGTTCGGTGGCCACCTCACCTCTATACACGAGTATTTGAAGTCGCCCAAAGGTTAATGTTTATTGTCGTCCCACATGCACCCACTATGTAATAGAGATAGAGCTAAAGTGCTTAGGACAACACCGCATCACAGTTCCCCTGATACTCTACCCATACCGACACGTAAGCCCCTGCTGGCGAGGGCTTGCAAACTGGGCTCGCAACTAACCAATCCTAATGTCAAATAATGTACCTAAGGCCTCACCCCAGCATCCCTCAACGCGCCCATAGAGATAGAGCTAAGGTGCCCCAGCAGAGTCGAAGACTACACGATCCAAGACCACCTCCACCGATACCCAACGACGTAATAGTTCTGCTAAGGTAATGGCGATACGACGATGTCAGTGGACAATACTTGAGTAGAGATAGAGCTAGAGTCTAGTGACCAGGCTAAACCACAATGTCATGTCCCCCCTGATGCTCTACTCGCATCAAGTACACTAACCACACACATACATTCACATGTCTATTCCTAGCATCATCATCATCATCATGTTATAAATAAAATATAATTAAATATGCATGAACATTAATTGCAGGAATATTGGATGACATTTTGAATGCACATTACAAGCATACACGCATAGAATCAGTCACGGCATTGGAATGAAGAAAATAAAAACAGTTTATTATTATCCAATTACTTTAGGTATTGTTCCCTCACATTTGCTTGAGTGTAGATCATCTTTCAAGCTTTAAGAATCACTTTTATATCAATAGGAAAACCTAACAAGTCGATAGATTTTGGTTAGAAGTCATTCCGACACTTTTAGGCTTGCTGTTAAGCGAGGATCGCAGGGTGGGTCGTAGGTAGGGTAGCAGTTTACTGCGACCCCCAGGGTAGGGTCGATGCTAGGGTCGGATGTTCCATCGACCCTGGGTGTGACCACCCCCTTCCTGGGCTTCCCGAATGCTGGGGGTCGTTCCTGTGGTCTGGTAGGGTCGATTCCCAATCGACCACATGTGCGACTCCTCGTGGTTTGAGTCAAGAATTTCGTCCTACAGTCCATTCTTTCATGTTTGGGTCCTATGGCTTACTTTCACAATCCATTCTATGCTTGTTATGTGGCTTAGAACTCTAGATTTCTTCCTTATTTAGCCTACCATGATTTCCTCCATGGATTTCATTAAAATCCTCCCATGGATGTATGATTTGGGTTTCTCCTGGACCATACCCTCTTCATGAACTATTCTAAGGTCTTAGATCATCAATGGAAATGTACCCATACCTTAGGATTTGTTGAGATTCAGAGGTTTCTCTGAATTCTTCACTTTAGTCTTCTTCTCCAAATTTCCTTCTCTTCTCCTTCTCTTTTCTTTCTCTCACTTTCAATTAGGGTTTCAAAAGGAGTGAAAGAGGCTTAGGGACGACCTATTTATAGAGTAGAATCTCACAAAATAAGTCCCATTGAGATTACGAAGGATAACCATTGAAATTTGGAAAGTTTCCTACTTACGATTTCTGTCGGCAAAGAGGGGGTCGGTGAGGGGGTCGGAGATCCCGTCGACCCTTATTTCTAAGTTATCCGACCCCCAGTTAAAATATCAGGGATCTGACTTCTTAGTGAGGGGGGGTCGACCCTGCCTATATAGGTATGCGACCCAGCCCTCTATTTTACTATTTTTGGGTCAGTTTAATTCCTGGTTTCGTTATTTCTTTCACGCACTTGGTCCATTTGGCTTGACCATGATAGGTATACCTGGTGCAAGGTGGTAAGACAGGTTAGATCGATACGGGTCTTACAACTCCCCCCGACTTATAAAAATTTTGTCCTCGAAATTGTACATACCTTCCGAGTCGAATAGATAAGGGTATTGCTTTCGTATAGCATTCTCTTCTTCCTGTGAGATTTATTCTATATCTTTGCTTCTCCAGGTGACCTTAACATGATAAATGTCACGGTTGCATAGTCGTTGCACCTTTCGGCTGGTGATTTCAGTTGGTTCTACTTCAAATGTGAAATCCTCAGTCAAATCAGGTAGATCTACTATCAATACGTGCGTTGGATCTCTTACATACTTCTTCAATAAGGAGATATGAAATACATCATGCACACTTGACATAGATGGTGGTAGTGCTAACTGGTAAGCTACTTTTCCACGTTTAGCTAGAATCTCATATGGTCCGACATATCTCGGACTTAGTTTCCCTTTCTGTCTGAACCGTTTTAAACCACGCATAGGTGACACTTTGAGGAATACCTTATCACCTACGGCGAAATCAAGGTCTCGGCGTCTAGTATCTGCATATTTCTTCTGACGATTCTGCGCCGTTCTTACTTTTTCTTTGATAATTTTGACTACTCGACAAGTCTCTTCACCAAATTTTGGTCCAACAATACTACGTTCTCCAACTTCATTCCAAAACAAAGGAGTTCGACACTTCCTGCCAGACAGTGCTTCATAGGGTGACATCTGTATAGTAGTCTGATAGCTATTGTTATAAGCGAACTCAATCAGTGGTAACTTTTCATCTCATGATCCTGTAAAATCCATTACACAGGCTCGGAGCATGTCTTCTAGAATCTGAATGGTGCTCTTCGATTGTCCATCTGTTTGAGGATGGAATGTAGTACTGAACTTCAATGTTGTACCCATAGCCTTCTGCAATCCTTCCTAAAACTTTGAAGTAAATCGTGGATCTGTATCGGACACAATGCTTTCAGGTGCACTGTGTAATCTGACAATATTATCCATATACAACTTAGCTAACCTCTCCAGTATATACTGAGGTCGTATAGCTATAAATCGAGCCGTTTTAGTCAGTCCGTCTATAATCACCCAAACTGCGTCAACTACTCGGGGAGTCAATGGTAACCCTGTGATAAAGTCCATAGTGATGCAGTCCCATTTCCATGCTGGTTTCGGTAATGGCTGTAACAGTCCTGCTGGTCTTTTTCGTTCAGCATTCACCTTCTGACAATTTAGGCATTGAAACACGAACTTGGCTATATCTGCTTTCATTCCTCTCCACCAATATAATTTCTTTAGGTCATGATACATTTTTGTACTTCCAGGGTGTATCGAATAGGTAGTGGTGGTATGGGCTTCCTTCATTAGTCGGTGTCTAATGTCCAAATTTTTTATTTCAGGTACACATATTCTTCCTTTGTACTCCAGTACCCTTTCATCATCTAAGGTGAACTTAGGAGTAGTCCTACCTTTTTCGATGTTTTCTTGTACCGTTCTTAGATAAGGGTCTGATTTAATCACTATTTTCACTTCATCAAGTATATAGGGTACAATCTTCAATGTGGCGAACATATTTGCAAACCGATGGATAAACCCTTGGTTGGTTGATTCACCCGGTGCATCTATCACAAACTGCTCATTATCGTAAGTTTCCGATAGTACACAGTGCAGTAGTGGTGCTAACCTCCCCTTGAGATTTTATCATTGCCTTTCTACTCAGTGCGTCAGCAACCACATTAGCTTTCCCTGGATGATACTGGATATCACAATCGTAGTCATTCAATAGTTCCAGCCATCTTCTTTGTCTCATATTCAACTCCTTCTGATTAAAGAGGTAAGTAAGACTCTTACGATCTGATTTAATTTGAAATTTCTCTTCGTACAAGTAATGTCTCCATATTTTGACAGCATGTACTACTGCTGCTAATTCCAAATCATGAGTGGGATAGTTCTTCTCATGTGTCTTCAATTGTCTTGAGGCATAAGCAATTACTTGTTCTCCTTGCATAAGTACACATCCTAATCCCAATCTTGACGCATCAGTGTACAAAATAAATGGCTGTCCTGGAATCGAAATGGTCAAGATTGGAGCTGATATCAATCTAGCCTTCAATGTTAATAAACTCTTCTCGCATTTATCAGTCCAAACAAACTTTTTGCCCTTCTTAGTCAAACTGGTTAGAGGTACGGCAATTCGGGAATAGTCTACCACAAATCGTCGATAATACCCAGCTAGACCTAAGAAACTTATAATTTCTGCAACGCTCTTCGGTGCTTCCCACTTCACAATAGCTTCGATCTTGCTAGGATCCACTTTAATTCCTTCAGTGGATACAACATGGCCCAGAAAAGTGACTTCCTTTAGCCAAAACTCACACTTTGTAAATTTGGCGTAGAGCTTCTCCTTCCGTAATCGCTGCAGAGCGGTGTTTAGATTTTTAATATGAGTTTTCTTTTCCTTGGAGTAGACCAATATATCATCGATGAATACAATAACCAACGTACCCAACATATCGTGGAACACCCAATACATAATTTCCATAAAGGTTGCTGGTGCGTTCGTCAATCCAAAAGACATGACCAAAAATTCATAATGTCCATATCTGGTCATGAATGCTGTCTTGGGAATATCCCTGTGCTTAATCTTCAACTGATGGTAGCCTGAACCAAAGATCGATCTTGGAGAACACTTTGGCACCTTGCAACTAATCGAGCAGGTCATCGATCCGAGGCAATGGATACCGATTCTTAATTGTAAGTTTATTCAGTTCTCGGTAGTCTATACACAATAGAACACTACAATCCTTATTCTTTACGAATAATACTGGCACTCCCCATGGTGATATTTTCTTCTCATTTTGACGTCTGCACCTCGTCTACAAGTATGTTCTCTACAGTTTCATGTTTTTAGGGTTTCTTAACTAGGTTTTTGCTCATTTATATCGTTTTCTTCAAATTAAACTTTTTCCATCCGTAAAAATTTGATTTTTATTGGGGGCTTTTGTTGTTGGTGACTCAATGGACGAATACCCTAAAAAATATTTGAGTTTCATTGGTTGGTTATCGAGAAACATAAAATTTTCAATTTTTTCCCTAATTTGTCGAGATTTTTGAATTTCTTGAAATTTCTTTAAATTCGATCTCTATAGATGAAATTTCCAACTATATGAGTCTGGCAGGAATGTTTAAAATCTTTATAAGTCCTCCTGCCCACGTGTATGGGTGAAAAGTGAGGCTTTTGACCAATTTATGTCGTTATAATGTCAAAATTTTGGGTTTCTCATCATTACTAAGTCAGTATCTGTTTTTCTTTGTTTTTGCAGATAGTATGGCACATACCAAAGTACCCAGGGTTCATGACCCAGTCCGATTCCGTTCTAACGAGGTAAAGACACAGTATGCCCGCTACTCTCGTAAGAAGGTAGAGGGAGGTCGTCGGGTGGACTTGGCTAGCCTGGCCTTGTTCGATGTGGAGAGGGCTTTTGGTGACATAGGCTGGCTTCCTGTGATCTCCTATGACGCCTGCACTCGGCCAGATTTGGTGAGACTGTTTTACTATAATCTCCAAGTGATGGGGGATTACAATGATACCGAGAGGGTAGAGAGCTCCGGATCACCAGCTACGTTAAGGGAGTGGAGATTTCATTTGATTATCGATAGCTAGCCGACTTTTTGGGCATTTCATACGATGGCCCCTTGGTGTTCTGTGCTCCTGGAGAGCCCCAGTTCTTTTCATTGGAGATGAGAGCTGAGATTGACCATCAGATCATCAGAGAGGATCGCTGGGAGATGAAAGTGATATACCTTCGTCCAGAGCCTCGGGTGTACTGCAAGATTATTTAGCACAACCTGATACCTCAGAGTGGGCACTACGAGAGGATCTCCCAGTTGACCTAGTATATGTTGTACTGTATCTGCACTAGGCAGCCCGTCTGCCTTCCTTACATCATCATGCGGACGATGATCAGTGCTACATTGCTTGATCATACCGGCAACCTGCCTTATGGACACATGATCTCTATGCTGCTTATCCGCCTGGGTGTTGACATGGTGGATGAGAGGATTCAGGAGAAATCCTTTTCATCATCTCTGGATTGGGAGGCCATCTGTAAGATGGGAATGTGGGATACCCAGGTCAGCGACGATGAGAGGAACGCTCTGGTGCGTCTACGTACTCGAGTGGAGATGGCCGACGCTGAGGCAGCAGCAGCAGCAGCTGGAGCAGGGGTTCATGGGGGTGATGATGATCGTTTGTACATAGATGTGGATTCCATACCTCCTCCATCACCTACTCATGCTACAGGAGCTGGTCCTTATGCAGCTGGTCGTTCACATGCAGCCGGTCCTTCACATGCACCTTCTGATGACATGATGGGGATATTGCATGAGATTCGCGAGGCTCAGCGCATGTCTGATCTGAGGATGGGAGAGCTTCCAGATGCTCAGCGCATGTCTGATCAGCGGGTGGGAGAGCTTTTGGATGCTCAGCGCATGTCGGATCAGCGGGTGGGAGAGCTTAGGGATGCTCAACGCGTGACTGACCAGCGGGTGGCTGATCTCACAGCTAGTCTCCAGACGACCCAAACTCAGATAGATTGGTTGACTAGAGTCTATGCTGAGGATTATGACAGAGACCTCGAGGCACCACCTTCCCCATCACCTCCATCTTCTTGATGTATTTTCTTTTCATCTTTCTTTTTGTACTTCAGAGTAACTGGCCGGGTTGTGGACTGTAATCTGCTTTAGACTTGTATATATACGTTTGTTCTTCCTTCGAGTGTATATAAATTTGTTTCTCATTTAATAGATGCATTATTCTCTTTCAATTTTTGTCTCTAACAACATAGATGCTTAT
This sequence comes from Protea cynaroides, assembly GCA_028583415.1. Lineage (NCBI taxonomy): Eukaryota > Viridiplantae > Streptophyta > Magnoliopsida > Proteales > Proteaceae > Protea > Protea cynaroides. The sequence continues at coordinate 43,704,306 of CM053276.1, read as the reverse complement.
GGTGTGTTATTATTACAGCTTTTAAATTTTTATCCTATCTCAGTTCACAAAATTTTGTGGTAGTATACTGGTTTACAAGGTAGGGCCTGAGAGATTTCATACCAAGTTGTCACACCCCAATTCTATACTATTCAGAATGGTATGATGAACAGCTAATAAACCAATGGTTCAACTAGGATCTCTAATAGGCTGTGTCCGGGTAGAACTAAACCATACACATCCACAACCATAATCAGAATAAATACACAATAGCGAAAGTCTTAATATTAAATGAACTGAGAAATCTAATTGTGATAATCATAATAAATTATCAAGTTATGTTGTATCAACCGAGACATAAGTAAATAAAATATCAAATAATATTTTCTTAATAATTTAAATAAAAATCTAATCGAAAACGCATGCATTGCACTCACATGAGGAGTCATGCGCCTCCACTATGTCTTCAGCCTCTATCGTAGCAACGTGCCCGTACACAGAAGCATTCATATAGTCTTCCACAGTGGTACCTGCATCATCAAATAAAAATATTCGACGTCGAAAGGGTGAGCACACATCACGGCTTAGTGAGAAAACAAAACAATGCAACAAATATATGCATGCATTCAATTCTTGTCTGTGGTCTAGTATATAGGTTTGCGATGTGCTATAGAAAGGTTCGGTGGCCGCCTCACCTCTATATACCAGTATGTGAAGCCGCCCAATGGTTAACTTTTATTGTCGTCCCACATGCACCCACTACGGAATATAGATAGAGAGCTAAAGTGCTTAGGACCACACCGCATCACACTCTCCCTGATACTCTACCCATACCAACACGTAAGCCCCTGCTAGCGTTGGCTTGCAAACTGGGCTCACAACTAACCAATCCTAATGTCAAACAGTGTACCTAAGGCCTCACCCCAGCATCCCTCAATACGTCCCTAGAGATAGAGAGCTAAGGCCCCCCGGCAAAGTCGAAGACTACATGGTCCGAGACCACCTTCCCTGATACCATAAGACGTAATAGTTCTGCTAAGGTAATGGCGATATGACGATGTCAGTGGACTAGACTTGAGTAGAGATAGAGCTAGAGTCTAGTAACCAGGCTGAACCACAATGTCATGTCCCACCAGATGCACCACTCGCATCAAGTACACTAATCACACACATACATTCACATGTCTTTTCCTAGCATCATCATCATCATGTTATAAATAAAATATAATTAAATATGCATGAACAATAATAGCAAGAATATTGGATGACATGTTGAATGCAAATTACAAGCATACATGCATAGAATCAGTCATGGCATTGGACTCAAGAAAATAAAAACAATTTATTATTATCCAATTAGTTTAGGTTTTGTTCCCTCACCTTTGCTTGAGTGTAGATCCTCTTTTAAGCTTTAAGAATCACTTTTATATCAATAGGAAAACCTAACAAGTCGATAGATTTTAGTTAGAAGTCATTCCGGCACTTTTAGGCTTGCTGTTAAGCGAGGGTCGCACGGTGGGTCGCATGTAGGGTAGCGGTTTACTGCGACCCCCAGTGTAGGGTCGATGCCAGGGTCTGATGTTCCATCGATCCTGGGTGCGACCTCCCCCTTCCTAGACTTTTCAAATGGTGGGGGTCGATCCTGTGGTCTGGTAGGGTCGATTCCCAATCGACACCACGTGCGACCCCCCATGGTTTGAGTTAAGAATTTCATCCTACAGTCCATTCTTTCATGTTTGGGTTCTATGGCTTACTTTCACAATCCATTCTATGCTTATTCTAGGGCTTAGAACTCTAGGTTTCTTCCTTACTTTGCCTACCATGATTAACTCCATGGATTTCATTGAAATCCTCCCAAGGATGTATGATTTGGGTTTCTCCTAGACCATACCCTCTTCATGAACTATTCTAAGGTCTTAGATCATCAATGCAAACGTACCCATACCTTAGGTTTTACTGAGATTCAGATGTTTCTCTAAATTCTTCACTTTAGTCTTCTTCTCCAATTTTCCTTCTCTTCTCCTTCTCTTATCTTTCTCTCACTTTTAATTAGGGTTTCAAAAGGAGTGAAAGAGGCATAGGGATGTCCTATTTATAGAGTTGAATCTCCCAAAATAAGTCCCATTGAGATTTGGAAGGAATCCCATTAAAATTTGGAAAGTTTCCCATTTGCGGTTTCTATCGGCCAAGAGGGGGTCGATGAGGGGGTCGGAGATCCCGTCGATCCTCAGTTCTAAGTTGTCCGACCCCCAGTTAAAATATTAGGGGTCTGACTTCTTAGTGAGGGGGTCGACCCTGCCTATCTGGGTATGTGACCTGGCCCTCTATTTTACTATTTTTGGGTCAGTTTAATATCTGGTTTCTCTATTTCCTTCACACACTTGGTCTATTTGGCTCGACCATGATAGGTTGACCTGGTACAAGGTGGTAAGACCGGTTAGTTCGATACTGGTCTTACAATACCAAATAGGAAAATCATGGGAATGGATGAGTTCCCCAGTACGTATGCAGTAATACCCTAACCGAACTACTAGGATTGACAAGGTAACCCAAATTCTGGGAATAAACCATGGGGGTTGAAGCACATGAACTTCCTACATGGTTTCAGGGTTAAATGCATGAACACATCTGTTATTTCATTGAGAGCCATGAAAAACCCCAATGAGATGTGAATGAGTGCAGTTCAGTTAATGAAAATGAAGGAGAGGAGAAGAAAGTACCTGTATAGTAGAATGGTGGTGAAAAACTTCGAAGGTGGTGGGAGAATGGGGCAAAGGATTCACTGGGGATGATGTCAAAGCCTTAATGCTCTGTGTTCATCTGCTGACAGTTGAAATAATTACCAAGTGGGCACCCTCGAGCCCTTTTATAAAAAGTAATTCCTGCAGTACTGGTATACTGGTAACTTAACTGTCACTACCGGTTGCGTTATGCATGTTAGACGAAGAATCAGAAATTTTAGGGTTTTGCCGCCCAAATAATCGAAACCACAGACATGACTAGTAGACCATTACCGAATCTCAATCTTCTGGATCAATTAGGGTTGGTTATCCAAATGGATAACCGGATGACCGATCATCCGCCATTACTTTTGAAAAACCTTCTAGAAGTGTTAAAACTGTATTAGTTTGAGAACCGAATGAAAGGCATTAATCGAAAGTGCGATCAACCAATAGATCATTCAGTTGACAGAATAAAAGTCAGTTTGGTTTGGGGTTTACCAGATTACCTTACCCTCTTATATAGAGCTTATTCTTATAAATTGTGTACCCCAATTGAAAATTTGCATACTAACCATTGGCGCCCTACCCCATAGTTAGTATGAGGTCAAGTATTGCCACACCACTTGAATTTATGCATATACACCATAGAGATTTTCGCTTTAGCTCTCAGTCATTTCATAGAAGTTATTTAGCATATGATGTCATTTCCCTTACGTTATTGGGATAAGTTGACATTAAACTTGGGTGATTTATTGGTACTTTTCCGAATTTGCACTCAAGACAAATTATATGTTGCTGTCCAAGTATCCTAATTGGAAGCCTACCTCTAAGGCACCTACTTTGGACAGTGATCTAGAACAGCGTTAGTGTGCCATAGCAAACATGTTCGCCACCTATTGGCCTCCACCAACAGGAGGACCTAATAGGGAGCTACCTCCTTTCTTCCCATTTCATGGTGTGGACCCGAATACTATGGAGAACACTATGGTGGGCTTTCAATAACTGAACCTTGAGCAATTCGATAGGATGTCCTTTCTAGCCAGGAAGTTGGATTCAAGCTATGGAAGCAACTATTGGCAACCTCCATTGTTTAGATGCCCAATAGATATTGTGCGCTACCTACCAACTGATGGGCGCACCATATGAATGGTAGTGAATGACTAAGCCCATCCTGTTATAGCACTACAAGGTCATAGCTTGGGACATTTTTCATGAAGCCTTCTTGGCTTATTATGCTCCACAATACATCGAACCTGACCTGGTGTTGCTTGAGACCATTCGAAGGGTCCGAGAGGGTTTGGCTACACAAAGAAGCGCTACAAAGATAAGGGCAGACTGTCACACCCCAATTCTACACTATTCAGAATGGTGTGATGAACCACTAATAAACCAATGGTTCAATCAGGATCTCTAATAAGCTGTGTCCGTTGAAATTAAACTATATACATCCACAACCATAATCAGAATAAATACACAATAGCGGAAGTCTTAATATTAAATGAACTGAGGAATCTAATTGTAATAATCATAAATAAAATATCAAGTTATGTTATATCAACCGAAACATAAGTAAATAAAGTATCAATTACATTTCCTTAATAATTCAAATGAAAATCTAATAAAAAATGCATGCGTTGCACTCGCATGAAGAGTCATGCGTCTCCACTAAGTCTTCAGCCTCCATCGCAGCAACGTGCCCATGTACAGAAGCATTCATATAGTCTTCCACTGTGGTACCTGCATCATCAACTAAAAACATTCGACGTCGAAAAGGTGAGCACACATCAGGGCTCAGTGAGCAAACAAAAAAATGTAAAAAACATATGCAGGCATTCAATTCATATCTGTGGTCTGGTATATAAGTTTGCAATGTGCTATAGAAAGGTTCGGTGGTCGCCTCACCTTTATACACAGGGTGTGTAAGCCCACCCAATAGATCAAACACCATTGTCGTCCACATCCACCCCAACATGGAATAGTGATAGAGCTAAAGTGCTCGGATCAAACACCGCATAACACTTCCCCTGATGCCCTACCCATACCAACACGTAAGCCCCTGTTGGTGAGGGCTTCCAAACTGGACTCGTGACTAACCAATCCTAATGTCAAACAGTGTATCCAAGGCCTCACCCCAGCATCCCTCAATACGTCCATAGAGATAGAGCTAAGACCCCATGGAAAAGTCAAAGACTACACAGACTGAGACCACCGCCCCTAACACTCTACGACGTAGTAGCTCTGCTAAGGTAATGGTGATACGACGATATCAGTGGACAAGACTTGAGTTAGAGATAGAGCTAAAGTGCCCGGATCAAACACCGCATAAGACCTCCCCTCATGCCCCACTCGTATAAAGCACACTAACCACACACAAACATTCACATGTTTATTCCTTGCACCATCATCACCATCATGTTATAAATAAAATAGAATTAAATATGCATGAACATTAATAGCTGGAATATTGGATGACATGTTGAATGCATATTACAAGCATACATGCATAGAATCAGTCATGGCATTGGACTCAAGAAAATAAAAATAGTTTATTATTAGCCAATTAGTATAGGTCTTGTTTCCTCACCTTTTCTTGAGTGTAAATCCTCTTCAAGCTTTAAAAATCACTTTGTATAACAATAGGAAAACCTAACAAGTCGATAGATTTTTGTTAGAAGTCATTCTGATAATTTTAGGCTTGTTTTTAAGCGAGGGTCGCAGGGTGGGTCGCAGGTAGGGTAGCAGTTTACTGCGACCCCCAGGGTAGGGTCGATGCCATGGTTGGATGTTCCATCAACCTTGGGTAAGACCACCCCTTTCCTGGACTTCCCAAAAACTGGGGGTCGATCTTGTGGTCTGGTAGGGTCGATTCCCAATCGACCCCATGTGCGACCCCCCGTGGGTTGAGTCGAGAATATCATTCTACAGTCTATTCTTTCATGTTTGGGTCCTATGGCTTACTTTCACAATCCATCCTATGCTTGTTCTATGGCTTAGAACTCTAGGTTTCTTCCTTACTTTGCCTACCATGATTTCTCCATGGATTTCATTGAAATCCTCCCATGAATGTATGATCTGGGTTTCTCCTAGACCATACCCTCTTCATGAACTATTCTAAGGTCTTATATCATCATTGGAAACATACCCATACCTTAGGTTTTGCTGGGATTCAGAGATTTCTTTGAATTCTTCACTTTGGTGTTCTTCTCCAACTTTCCTTCTCTTCTCTTTTCTCACTTTCAGTTAGGGTTTCAAAAGGAGTGAAAGAGGCTTAGGGATGTCCTTTTTATAGAGTAGAATCTCCCAAAATAAGTCCCATTGAGATTAGGAAGGAATCCCATTGAAATTTGGAAAGTTTCCTATTTGCGGTTTTTGTTGACAAACAGGGGGTCGATGAGGGGGTCGGAGATCCCGTCGACCCTCAGTTCTAAGTTGTCCAACCCCTAGGTAAAATATCAAGGGTCTGACTACTTAGTGAGGGGGGTCGACCCTACCTATCTAGGTATGCGACCCTGCCCTCTAATTTACTATTTTTGTGTCAGTTTAGTACCTGGTTTCGCTATTTCCTTCACCCACTTGGTCCATTTGGCTTGACCATGATAGGTAGATCTGGTACAAGGTGGTAAGACCGGTTAGTTCGATACGGGTCTTTCACAAACTGTCGAGACCTCTATCCTGGGGAATGTAGTTATTCAGGACCCTGCTATCTTGGTAAACCTTAAATAATAAAGTGCTTTGATTGTGCTAAGCATTGATTAACTTGACATTCATGAATGCATTATACACAATGCATGATTTCATTATGCACAATGAATTAGAATGTTGTCTCCATCATATATTTTAATTCTTTTATACGAACTCATCATGTACTTATTGAATTATATGATGACATTAGTAAATTTTAAATAAGATTGTAGCTTAAATGGTGATAATTGATTTTACTCTTGTCAGTACATACCATTATTGTAAGACCTGTACTCCACTAACCCATTTTAATCGTGTCGTGTCAGGTCTTCCCATCATAACCAGCTCAAGTGAACCAACCTGAACCAATCGTAAGAAGGAACCATGGGGCTAGGTAAGCTAAAATCACTGGTCGACTGTAGGAAAGTGTATGGGTGACCAGTAACAATTAGGAACTAAAACTAGTCAACCAATCAAGTTTTAAACTCATTGGTTGACACCTTGAGATTCATCAGTCGATGGTTTATGCGACCAGTAAAGTTCGACCAGTGAAACCTAGATTTGTTCGGAGAATTGGAAACCTTCCTAATTTAGGGAGACTACTCTCCTAACTGAGAGAGAACTCTATATGGGAACTTTCTCCCTATATAGAGGATTTACCTCTACTCTCTCTTACTATTTTTGCTCAGTCTCAAACCCTATAACTAAGAGAAAAGAGAGGGGAAGAAGGATAAAGCTTGAAGAAGCAGTTGCTTAAGGAAGGAGATGTAGAGGAGTTGCTTGCTGAAGGTTTCTACCCTTTCCTCACAAGGAAGCTGAGGTAAGAGGACTATCTCTGTAGATGTTAGGTGGTTAGGTTGATCCATCATCATGATATTGGTGATTTGAACCCACATGGTGATTGAGATCATGAGATCTCTTAAGTACATCAAAAGAGACTACGAATACTAGTTAGATTATTTAATACTTGTGTAATTAAGAATTTTTAATTGGAAACCACTGATTTTAGGCCATAAAATGACTCTAGGATGAATCCCATTGTATGAGTCAAGGTTTAGACTCATGAGGAAATTCGAACTATGGACAAACATCCTGAGTTTGTGTGTCGCATCATTGGTCGACTATATGTGTGACCAGTGAATCGACCAATGACCCTCGGGAGTTTTTCAAGAACTCTATTGTCCCATCACTGGTCGCATCACAGGTGAGGAAACTAGACCTAAACTAAGAGGCTAATAACAAACTACCTCTTCTTTTATTTTTCTATTAAATTGATATGATGCTATGGTTGTATGAATGTTTGTGCATCTCACATGTCATCTAATATTTATTATATATCTGTTCTTGCATATATATTATTGCCTTTACTTGACATGATGATGATGCTAGGAATAGTCATGTGCTTGTGTGTATGGTTGATGTATTGGATTACGTGGAGTATCAGGGGGAGTGTAGTGATGTGTGATCCATTAGGCTCTAGTCCTATCTCTATTTAGTTCTGCACATTGACATCGTCATTTAACTATTACCTTAGTGGAACTATTACTTTGTAGAGTATTAAGGGAGGTGTACGAGGTATGCGGATGTAAGCTCTGCCAGCGAGCCTTAGTTCTATCTCTAGGGCTGTATTAAGGGATCTTGGGGTAAGGCCTTGGATACAACTTCTGACGACATCTAGGATTGGTTAGTCAATAGTCCAGTTTGCAAGCCCTCGCCAGTAAGGGCATGCGTATCGGTATGGGTAGAGTATCAGGGGAAGTTCTGGTAGTGTTTAATCCAAGATATCTAGCCCTATCTCTATTTTTTAGTAAATTATGTGGGGTGATAGCAGTGTGTGATCCATTAGGTGTTCTCACAGTCTTGTCCATGGAGGTGCAGTGGTCGCCTATCCTTACCATAGCACATTTGTAAACTCAGACCTGAGCAAAGATAATAATGTGACTGCATGCATATGTTTGTGCATTATTTGTTTTACTCACTGAGCCATGATTTGTGCTCACCCCTCGACGTCAAATATTTTTAGTTGATGATGCAGGTACCATAGTGGAGGATTATATGAATGCACCGTCGTACGGTTACATGGTGGTTAGGATGTGCAGACTATGGAGGACGAGTACGACTCTGCGTGTGAGTGTTTCCAATGTCTTTACTCAAGTTTGTTTCTATTTTGGATATGGGACATGTAATAGATTATACACTTATGTTTGAGTTTATTAAAGATAATTGTATTATTTAATTATTTATCATGTTAGACACTCAGTTCATTATTAATAAAGACTTCTGCTATTTATTTCATGATCTCTGATTATGTTGTAAAATGTTTTTGGTTTGAATTGTTGGCATGGTCTTAATGAGATCCTGGCTTGAACTGTTGGTTCTTATGACTGTTCATCACAATTCTTGTTCATCCAGAATTTGGGTGTGACAACTTGCTATCATAGCCCTAAAGCTCTGCCAATTAAACCTAAATATAGCCACAAGAGTCTATGAACTGAGCTAGGATGAAAAATAAAAGCTTTAATATAAATCCACCATAAGCGCATGGTTGTTTAAGACAAAAAATAAGCAAGACCATAATGCACACAATATAAACGTGAAACAAAACTATATATATAGATGACCTAAAATAAAAGTAACATAATGTGTATCTTAATAAGAAAATAGAATATGGTCCACAATCTGGATAGTTACTTTGCAATACAAACATCAAAAAGAAAATATATTTATAACAGAAAAAAAATGAAATCTAGCTCTGAGCTGGTGGATGATAAGGTGGGGACTCCTTATCCTTATCATAGTCTACTGCATGGACCCTCGCAAGCGAAGCCACCTGTCTCTGGGTTGAACCAAGACTCTCAGCAAGACCTGCCACCCTCTGATCCATATCTCATTCGGCATCAAGCAAATCTCATTGGGTAGCGAGTATACCCTGCTGAGCGTCCTGAATCTCTCGAAGCATAGTCATCATGTCATTGGGAGGGGGATATGAAGGACCAGCGGAGGGGGGTAGAAAGAGAAGGGCCAGCTCCAGTAGTATGCTGTGGTGAAGGGGGGATGGAATCCACATCCATGTACATCCGATCGTCAGTTTCGTCACCCTCCACCATTGTTACCTCGACATCCACTGCCGTTACTGCATCTATTGCTGCTGTCGCCACTCCTTGACCTAGAGGATGCTCCAGAGCATTATACTCTTCTTTACTGACCTGTATATCCTATGTCACACCCTAATTACTGACTAACCAGATTACTATAATGAACCGTTAATAAATCAATGGTTCAACCAAGATCTTGTATAGGTCATACCGACCATATCAAATCACACATACATTCCACGGTAATAATCAGAGATAATAAGCAATAAGCGGAAGTCTTCATAAATAATGAACTGAGTATCTAACAGTGATAAATAAATATTTAATCTAGTTATCTCCAAGTAACTTAAGACATAAAATAAAATAATCAATTACATGTTTGTTAACCAAAATATAACTAAACTAAATCAAAAACGCATTGATTACACTCGCATGAAGGATCATGCGCAACATCAACAGCTTCTACGTCCATAGCCGCCATGTGTCCATATGTCGACACATTTTACGTACTCTTCTATAGTATGACTTGCATCATCAACTAAAAATATTTACTGTCGAAAGGGTGAGCACACATCACTGCTAAGTGAGCAAAACAAAACAATGTAACAAACATATACATGCATTCAATTCATATCTTTGGTCTGGTTTTTAATTTTGCAATATGCTATAGAAAGGATTGATGGCCACTGCTCCTCTATACACGAGTTTGTGAATCTGCCCAATGGATCAAACACCATTGTTGTCCCACATGCACCCACCATGGAATAGAGATAGAGCTAAAGTGTCCAGATCAAACACCTCCAACACTTCCCCTGATGCCCTACCCATACCAACATGTAAGCCCCTATTGGCGAGGGCTTACAAATTGGGCTCACAACTGACCAATCCTAATGCCATTCAGTGTATCCAAGACCTCACCCCAGCATCCCTCAATACATTTATAGAGACAGCGCTAAGGCCCCCCGACAGAGTCAAAGACCAAATCGTCCGAGACAACCTCCCCTGATGTCCTACGACGTAATAGTTCTGCTAAGTTAATGGCGATATGACAATGTCAGTGGAAAAACTTGAGTAGAGATAGAGCTAGAGTCTGGTGTCCAGGTTAGATACCACAATGCCACACCCTACCCCTGATGCTCCACTCATATCCAACTAACCAACCACACACACAAAATTACATGCTTATTCCTAGCATCATCAATCAACATGGTAGCAAATAGACAGAAGTAATATGCATGAGTAGTAATAATAGTAATATTGGATGACATGTGAGATGCACATTACAAGCATATATGCATATAATCAATCATGGCATTGGACTCAATAGAATAAATAGCTTATTATTAGCCAATTAGCTTAAGTCTTGTTCCCTCACCTTTGATTGATGTTTATTCCTCTCTCAAGCTTTGGAAATCACTTTGAACCCGTTGGGAACTTAAAAAATTCATGTATTTAAGTTAGGACTCAAGTTCACCAAGTTACAGTAGTCAGAAGTCTCATCTAGAATTAAACAGATCGAGTGGTCACAGGTGTGGCTGCACTTGTGATCTCAATTTTTGCGACCACAGGGTATGGGGTTGATACGTGTGGTTGTATATCATGCTACTACACATGCAACCATACCCTCTCTAGAACCTTCCCGAGAGCCAACTGGCCCATCATATGTGCCTTGTGTGGTCGACCCTAGCTTTGACCACAAGAGTTTTTGGTTGACTTTCACTCTCAATCCCATCCCTTCATGTTTTGATTCCCGGGCTTATCATTAGGATCCTTCCTATGATTGATCTACGGCCTTCAATTCATATTTACATAATCATTCACCCTAACCTACTCTTCATAGATACCTCTTGAGTTTTGTCCATGGATCTCATGGTTGAGATCCTACCTTGACTCAACATCTAAATTATGACCTATTCTAGACATCCTACGGTATAGAGAATGGTTTCATACCTTACGCTTCCTAGAGAATTAGAGATTTCTCTACAATGCCTCCTCTTTTTCTCTCCCTTCCAATATGGGTTCTAAAAGAGTAAAAGAGGCTAAGGGACGTCCATTATATAGAGAAAAACCTCCATATAGAGTCCCACTTTAATTAGGAAAGAAATCCCAAGGTTTTGGAAAGTTTCCAAAACTTGGAGTCGATCATGACTTCGTGGGGTCGCATGTTTGGTCGCAGAATCCGTCGACCGCATGACCTGACCCGTATCAAACTAACCCGGTCATACCACCTTGAACCAGGTCTACCCATCATGGATGAGCCAAATGGACCAAGTGCGTGAAGGAGATCACGATCCCAAGTATTAAACTGACCCAATAACACTTAAATTAAAGGGAGGGTCGAATACCCAGCAAGAGAGGGTCGGACCCCCCAAGACAGAAGTCAGACCCCTAGTTTTACATGGGGGGTCAGACACTTTAGGAACCAGGGGTCGACGGGATCTCTGACCCCCCTATCGACCCCCGGTACTCGGTAAATCTGAAAATTAGGAAAGTTTCCTAATTTCGATGGGATTCCTTCCAAATCTCAATGGGACTTATTTTAAGAGTTTCTACTCAATAAAAAGGGATGTCCCTAAGCCATTTGTACTCTTTTTACAACCCTAATTGAATTGAGAGAAAGAGAAGAGAAGGAAGAGAAGGAAAAGAGAAGGAAAGAAGAGAAGAAGGCCAAGGGAGAAGAGTTGCAGAGAAGGAGTATTCTTCCCAAGTATGGATACTAATTCCATGAATTGCTAAAGACCTTAGGATAGATAATGCAGAGAGTATGGTCTCGGAGAAACCCAAACCATCAACCTATGGTTAGGTTTTCATGGAAAAACCATGGGGAAAAATCATGAAAGCCATATCGGAGGTAGAATCATGGTTCTAGACCATTGAACATGTATAGAATGGATTATAGGAGCAAGCCATAGGACCCCAAACACGAAGAATGGATTTAAGGAAGAAAATCGATCAAAACCCATAGGGGGTCGCATGGGATTCGATGGCCAATCGACCCTACCAAACCTTGAGCATCGACCCCCAGTGTTCGGGAAGTCCAGAATAGGGGTGGTCGCACCCAGGGTCGATCATTATTCCGACCCTACCTTCTACCCCCAGTTAACAGAATGGTTTTTAAATTCAGAATTAATTCTAATTAAATTATATCGACTTTGTTAGGTCTTCTAGCAATATAATAACAATATAAAGGTGATCTTAAAGCTTGTAAGAGGATCTATTAGCAAGCTAAGGTGAGGAAACAGAACTCTAAACTAATTGGTTAATAATAAACTATTTTCTCTTTGCATGAGTCCAATGCTATGCTTGATCCTATGCGAATATGTTTGTAATGTGCATACAACATGTCATCCAATATTTCAATTATTTGTTCATGCATATTTACTTTATTGTTTATAACATGATGATGATGATGATGATAGGAATAGGCATGTCAATGTATGTGTATGGTTGGTGTACTTGATGTGAGCGAGTATCAGGGGAGGTGTGATGGGAACGTCAATAAACGTTAACCTTTGGTGGGTCTCAGCACTTTAGCTCTATCTCTAACTCAAGTCTTGTGCATTAGCATCGTCGTATCGCCATTACTTTAGTAGAACTATTACGTCGTAGAGTATCAGGGGAGGTGGTCTCGGTCCTTGTAGTCTCTGACTATACCGGGGGGCCTTAGCTCTATCTCTATGGACGTTCTGAGGGATGCTGGGGTGAGGCCTTGGATACACTGTTTGGCATTAGGATTGGTTAGTTGCGAGCCCAGTTTTCAAGCCCTCGCCAGCAGGGGCTTACGTGTTGGTATGGCACTGTACAACAATAAACGTTAACCTTTGTTGTACAATGTTATGGTAGGGTGGATGGGGACGACAATAAATGTTAACCTATGGGCAGACTTCCACACCCTGTGTATAGAGGCGGGGTCCATAAACGTTAACCTTTGACCACCCAACCTTTCTATTGCGCATTGCAAACTTTAAACCAGGCCAAAGATATGAATTGACTGCATGCATATGTATTGTTGCATTGTTTTGTTTGCTCATTGAGCCATGATGTGTGCTCATCCCCTCGACGTCGAATATTTTTAGTTGATGATGCAGGTACTACCGTCGAAGATTATGTCAATGCTCCAGTATACTGGCATGTGGCGGCGATGGAAGTTGAAGATGAAGTGGATACACATGACTCCTCTTGCGAGTGCAACTCATGTGAATTCGATTAGATTTTTAGTTTTCTTTATTTGGATGTATTAAGGACATGTATTTGATAATTATTTATGTCTTAGTTGATACAGAATAATTTGTTATTTTAATATTAATATCACAGTAGATTCTCAGTTCATTTTACTATAAGACTTCCGCTATTGTGTATTTACTCTGATTATGAATGTGGATATATGAGGTTTAGATCAGTCGGATACCGTCCGTACGAAATCCTGGTTGAACCGTTGGTTTGCTAGCGGTTCATCACCCCATTCTAAAGTGTGTAGAATTGGGGTGTGACAACTTGATATTAGAGCATCTCAGGCCGTATCCGATAACTGGCATACATTCACGACGAATTGTGAATTGAGTTAGGATAAAAGTAAAAATTTTAATATTAACACACTATAAGCACAAGTGATGTTTGAGACCAAATTTGAAAAGAAAATAATGCATCTATTAAAGGAAGAACAATTTTAAATACAGTGAGAGATAAACAAACATGTACAAATAGCTAAAACAGAGTACATTCCATTATCCGGATAGTTACTCTGTAGTACAAAGAAAGAAAATAAGTACAATCATGAAGCTGGAGGTGAAGGAGGGGGCGGTGCCTCACGATCTCTGTCATAATCCTCAGCGTAGACTTTAGTCAACCAGGCTATCTGAGTCTGGGATGTCTGAAGAATAGCTTTAAGATCAGCTACCCGCTGATCAGTCCGACGCAGAGCCTCTATGAGCTCTCCCATCCTCATGTCTGATGTACGCTGGGCGTCTAGTAGCTCATCCACTCTCACCTGCTGAGCATCTAGTAACTCCCCCATCCTCAGATCAGATCTGCGCTAAGCCTCTCTGATCTCATGCAATATCTCCATCATATCAGGAGGTGGGTGAGAAGGACCAGCCGCATGTAAAGGACCAGCCGCATATGAAGTACTAGCTCCATCCGCATGGGTAGGTGAAGGAGGTGGTATAGAGTCTACAACCATGTACATACGGTCATCATCACCAGCAGGCTCCATATGAACTCCAGCGGCGGTGGCAGCTGCCTCAGCGTCAGCTATCTCTACGCGAGTGCGAGGGCGCACCATCGCGTTCCTCTCCTCATCGCTGACCTGAGCATCCGGCATGCTCATCTTGCAAATAGCCTCCCAATCTAGAGGCAAAGAGAAGGACTTCTCCTGAATCTTCTCATCCAATAAATCAACCCCCAGGCGGGTAAGCAGAATAGTGATCGTACGTCCGTAAGGAAGGTTACCAGTGTGACTGGACAATGTAGCAGTGATCATGGTACGCATGATAATGTACGGAAGGCAGACGGGCTGCCTAGTGCAAATACTGTATAGAATATACTGGGTTAGCTGGGAAACCCCCTCGTAATGACCACTCTGCGGGATCATGTTATGCTGAATGATCTTGCAATATACCCGTGGAACTGGACGCCTATAACATGCCCTCATCTGCCAGCGATCAGGACGAAGGAGTTGGTTATCGATCTCGGCCCTAGCGAGAAGAACTGGGGCTCTCCAAGAGCATAGAAAACCATGGGGCAATCATAAGAGAAGCCTAGTTGGTCGGCTAGCTGCCGATAGTCAAACGAGATGTTCACCCCCTTGACGTAACTCGTAATGCGCAACTCGTGACCCCTCTCAACATCATTGTAATCCCCCACCACTTGGAGGTTACAATAGAACTGGCGTACCAAGTCGGGGCAGATGCACGTGTCGTATGTAATGACAGGGAGTCATCCCATATCACCAAACGCTCTCTCTACATTGAACAGGGCTAACTCAGCCAAGTTCACCTTACGACCTCCCTCTACTTTCTTGCGAGCGTAGTGGGCATACTGTGCCTCAGCTTCTTTGGAACGAAAACGAAAAGGATCACAAACTCTGGGCACTTTGGTTCGAGCCATAGTATCTGCAAATAAGAAAGAGAAACCAATAGTGGTGTAGTAGAGAGTAAAAACCAAAAAAAATTAAAATTGGGACATTATAACGACGTAAGTTGGTCAAAAGCCTCACTTGTCACCCACACACGGGGGTAGGAGGACTTACGTGGGTTCTAACAGATCCTACAACACTCACACAGTAGGAAATTCTAACTAATGGAATCCAATTCGAAGAAATTGTGAGAAATCAAAAATTTCGACAAATTATGGCGAAAAGAGCAAAAATCCAAGTTTCTCGACAATCAACCGATGAAACTCAAAATTTTTTGAGGGCTTTCGTTCCTCGAGCCACCAATAACAAAAACCCCCAATAAAAATCAAATTTTTACGGTTGGAAAAAGTTTAATTTTAAAAATACAAGATAAATGGGCAAAAACCTAGAAATGAAAACCTAAAAACAGGTAAAAATGAGAAGACATACCTGTAGCAATGATGTGGACGTCGAAACACGGAACCGAAATGACCAATATAGCGAAGTGACACTGTAGCAACTCAGAGGTGGGAGACGAGTCGAAACAGGGAAGGAATAATGGGAAATGGACCCAGAATCGGACCTTAAAAATCTGATTTTTGGTCCGGGGGTCAGAGAATTCGACCAGGATAATCGACCCCCACATCGACCCCAATATCGACCCCCAGCTTTCGGGAACCTGACAGAAAACCAGGGGTCGCACCTGGGGGTCGGACATCCATCGACCCCCGTATCGACCCCCAGCTCTTGGGAATCTGACAGGAAACCAGGGGTCGCACCTGGGGGTCGGACACCCATCGACCCCCGGCTCTCGGGAAGAATATGTAGATTCCTAGGGTCAGATACTGAGGGACGGACATACCATCGACCCTGCATAGAAAAGATAGTATTTTTCACAAGATGATCTGAAAATTTTGAAAATAACATCGGTTAGCGTGCCTACTTGAAGTATAAATGATTGCCTCACGTTTGTTAATGATTTTTCAGGCATTACCAATATCAGAGGAAAATGGCTGGACGTAGAGTAACTAGGCAGAGCCAAAACGTAGTTCCACCACCACCACCCGTGGAGGAAACCAGCCAAGAAAATATATACGCACAGGGTAATCCGCAGGTTGCACCACCAGTAAATCCGGTTCAGGTAAATCCTACAAACTTGCCACCTCCACCACCGAAGTTAGCAACCGTGGTTATGAACTTATCGCAACAGCTGCAACAAATGCAATACATACAGGCTCAAATGCAAGCAGCAATGGCGATTAAGTTCCAGGCAGCCCATGCTACACCAATGCCGACTGGACAAACCAGTGCAGCACCGGTGGGTAACCACCCAGCACCTCAAACACCTTAACCACCAGCTGTACAGATTCCAGTTCCAGGTCTGGAAGCAGCTCAGATTAATTATCAGTATCCACTCAGATTAATTATCAGTATCCACAACCTATGTTTGGGGCATACCCCCAAAATCAGTTGGATCACTCTCGACTGGTTGAGAGATTCTTGAAGATGAAGCCCAATGAATTTAACGGTAAACTGTCTGATCCTTTATGGCCAGCACATTGGATCGACGAGATGGAGAGAAATTTTCTTATGATGACTATTACCGAAGAAGAAAAGGTATTATGTGCCACCATCATGCTAAAAGGCGATGCACATCATTGGTGGAAATCGACCAGGACCTAGCTATTAACCAAGCACGCCCTATTGACTTGGGTTGTATATAAAGAAGCTTTCTTTGAGATGTACTATCCCCGAATCTTCAAGGATTCTATGGAGAAGGAGTTCCTGAGTTTATATGAGGGCCAGATTTCCATGGATGCATATCAACAAGGTTATGAGGAGCTTTTTTTTCTTTGCACCACTCAGCATGCAGGAAGAAGACACTAAGACCCGTAGGTTTGTCACGGGACTTAGAGGGAGCATCAGAGAGCATGTTCTAGGCTTGGAGAAGAAGGTATATAATGAAGCGGTGCAAATTACTCGAGTTATTGAATCGAGCCAGAAGGAAAGCTATTTTACAGAGAACAGAGGCATGAAAAGGCCAACCGGAAAAGCTTATAACGGAAGGAATAACAAGCCATTTAAACCCTTCCATGCTCAAGGCTTTGTTACTGCACCCAAGACTACCCCAGTAATTCAACTGCAGCCAAAGCCAAATTCTGAAGGTCCAAAATGTTATAACTGCAATCAAGCGGGGCATATGACAAGGAAGTGTCCTAAGCCAAAGAAGCAGCTACATCAAGGACGAGTTTATGCTGTTACATCCGAGGATGCCGCCGCATCACCCGATGTGGTCACAGGTACGACTGAAACCTTTTAAGTTGTATTACATTGTATGAGCATGTAGACTAAGTAAAATAAATCACAGGTATCGTACCTATAAATGGCATACCCGCCAGAGTACTCTTTGATTCAGGAGCTACTCATTCCTTTATATCTGTGTCATTTGGAAAGAAGCTGAATTTATCCATCAAAACATTGGACTACAAAATACATGTACGGTCACCGATGGGGTTAGAAGTGGAGTTAGAGAAAGGTTATGGGCCATGTCCATTTCTCATTGGCGAGAGAACTTTAGATGCAACCTTGATCTAACTTGGGATGACAGACTTTGACGTCATCTTGGGAATGGACTGGTTAGCTCGGCATTCAGCAAACCTATTATGCGCCAAAAAGAAGCTAACATTTAGAGACAAAGAAGCAGCAGAATTCAGTTTTGCGGGAACCAAACTTCCCCGTAAACGCAAGCTCATACTATCAGCACTAAAGGCGGAGAAGTGCCTTGATAAGGGAGCAGTTGAATATCTAGTATCAGTGGTCGACCTTACCAAAGAAGCACCACGGATGGAAGATATTGATGTCATGCGGGATTACCCCGACATATTTCCTAAGGAACTACCAGGATTACCACCCGACCGAGCCACAGAGTTTGTGATAGATCTTATACCTGGACCCGCACCAGTATCAAAAGCACCATACCCAATGGCTCCTACTTAATTGAAGGAATTAAAACTACAATTACAAGAACTACTGGACAAGGGTTATATTCGACCCAATATATCACCATAGGGAGCGCCAGTATTTTTTGTAAAGAAGAAGGATGATAGCGTTCGACTCTGTATAGACTATTGGGAATTGAACAAACTGACAATCAAGAATCGATATCCACTACCTCGGATCGATGAGTTGTTCGATCAGTTGCAAGGAGCAAAAGTATTTTCTAAAATCGATCTGTGGTCAGGCTACCATCAGTTGAAGATTAAGGATGGTGATATTCCTAAGACAGTTTTCAGGACCAGATATGGACATTATGAATTCCTGGTCATGTCTTTTGGATTAACAAACGCACCAGCAACTTTCATGGAACATATGAACCGGGTTTTCCATGATATGTTGGATATGTCGATTATCGTATTTATTAATGATATATTGGTATATTCCAAGGACAAGGAAACTCATATTAAGAATCCAAACGCCGCTCTACAACATTTAAGGAAAGAGAAGCTATATGCCAAATTTACCAAATGTGTGTTTTGGCTAAGTGAAGTCGCCTTCCTAGGACATGTAGTATCCGCGGAAGGAATCAAAGTGGACCCCAGCAAGATCGAGACTATTGTAAAGTGGGAAGCACCAAAGAGCGTTGCAGAAATTAGAAGTTTTCTGGGTCTCACTGGTTATTATCGAAGATTTGTGGAAGACTATTCCCGGATTGCCGTACCTCTCACCAGTTTGACTAAGAAAGGTGAAAAGTTTGTGTGGATGGATAAATGCAAGAAGAGCTTCCAAACCCTGAAGACCAGATTCATATCCGCTACGATTTTGACTATTCTTGTTCCCGGACAGCCATTTACCCTATACACCGATGCGTTAGGACTGGGATTAGGATGTGTGCTTATGTAAGGAGAACAAGTAATTGCTTATGCCTCAAGACAGTAAAAGACACATGAGAAAAATTATCCCACTCATGATTTGGAGTTAGCAGCAGTAGTACATGCTGTCAAGTTATGGAGACATTACCTATACGGAGAGAAGTTCGAGATTAAATCAGACCATAAAAGTCTTACTTATTTATTTAATCAAAAGAAGTTGAATATGAGACAAAGAAGATGGCTGGAACTACTGAAAGACTATGATTGTGATATCCAGTATCATCCGGGGAAAGCTAATGTAGTAGCGGATGCGTTGAGCAAAAAGGCAGTGATAAAATCCCAGGGAGAGATTACCACAACCGTAGCAATGTGTACTATTGGAATGGTATTCAATCACGGCAATGAGTAGTATGTGATAGATACAATGGATGGATCAGCCAACCAAGGGTTCATTCATCGATTTTCCAATATGTTCGCTGCATTGAAGATTATACCAGATATAATTGATGAAGTGAAGATAGCTATCAAATCAGACCCTCACCTGAGAACGGTACAAGAAGACATCGAAAAAGGTAGGACTAACCCTGAGTTCACCTTGGATGAAGAGAAGGTACTGAAGTACAAAGGAAGAATATGTGTACCTGAAACAGAAAGTGTGGACATTAGACACCGACTGATGAAAGAAGCCCATACCACCATCTATTCGATACATCCTGGATGTACAAAAATGTATCATGACCTAAAGAAACTATATTGGTGGAGAGGAATGAAAGCAGATGTAGCTAAGTTTGTGTCTCAATGCCTAAATTGTCAGTAAGTAAAGGCTCAACGATAAAGACCCGCAGGACTGTTACAGCCGTTACCGGAACCAGCATGGAAATGGGACTGCATCACCATGGACTTCGTCATAGGGTTACCATTGACTCCTCGAGTAGTTGATGCAGTTTGGGTGATTGTAGACCGTCTGACCAAAACAGCTCGCTTTATATCGATACGACCTAAGTATAAACTGGAAAGGTTAGCAAAGCTGTATGTGGATAATATTGTTCGATTACACGGCGTACCAGAGAGCATTGTGTCCGATAGAGATCCATGATTTACTTCCAAGTTTTGGGAAGGATTGCAAAAGGCTATGGGTACAACATTGAAATTTAGTACTGCATTCCATCCATAGACAGATGGACAGTAAGAACGTACAATTCAGATTCTAGAAGATATGCTACGAGCATGTGTGATTGACTTTAAAGGATTATGGGATGAAAAGCTACCACTGATCGAGTTCGCCTATAACAATAGCTATTAGGACACTATACAGATGTCACCTTATGAAGCACTATATGGCAGAAAGTGTCGAACTCCACTATTTTGGAATAAAGTTGGGGAACGTAGTCTCGTTGGACCACAATTTATTGAAGAGACTTATCGAGTGGTCGACATTATCAAGGAAAGAGTGAGAACAGCCTAGAATCGTCAGAAACAATATGCAGATACTCGACGCAGAGATCTTGAGTTCGTTGTGGGTGAAAAAGTATTCTTTAAGGTATCACCTATGCGAGTTCTGAAACGGTTCGGACAGAAAGAGAATCTAAGTCCAAGATATGTCGGGCCATATGAGATTCTAACTAAGCGTGGGAAAGTGGCTTACCAGTTAGCACTACCACCATCTATGTCAAGTGTGCATCATGTATTTCATATTTCCTTATTGAAGAAGTATGTCAAGGATCCAATGCATGTTCTGACAGTAGATCTACCTAATTTAACTGAAGATTTGACTTTTGAGGTAACACCAATGGAAATCACCAGCCGAAAGGTTCAAGGACTATGGAACCGAGATATCTATTATGCCAAGGTCACTTGGAGAAGTAAAGACATGGAGGAAATTACATGGGAGGAAGAGAATGCCATGCAAAAGCAATACCCTCACTTATTCGACTCTGAAGGTATGAACAATTTCGAGGATGAATTTTTTTTAAGTAGGGGGGAGTTGTAAGACCCGTATCAAACTAACCCGGTATTACCACCTTGAACCAGGTATACCAGTCATGGATGAGCCAAATGGACCAAGTGCGTGAAGGAGATCATGATCCCAGGTATTAAACTGACCCAAAAACACTTAAAATAAAGGGAGGGTTGCATACCCAGCAAGGGAGGGTCGGACCCCCCAAGACATAAGTCAGACCCCCTGTCACACCCCAATTCTGGTCTATTCAGAATGATGTGATGAACCGCTAAATAACCAACGGTTCAACCAGGATCTCTAATAGGCTACCCCTGCGTTATCTAAACTTACACACATCCATAATCATAATTAGAGTAAATACACAATAGCGGAAATCTTATAATAAAATGAACTGAGAAACTAAGATGATATCATTAATTTAATAGCAAATTATTTTGTTCTCAACTGAGACATAAATATTTAAATACCAAATACATGTCTTTATAAATCCAATGAAAGAAAACTATAAAAATATCTAATCAAATACATACGAGTTGCACTCGCAAGAGGAGTCGTGAGTATCATCTTCAGCTCCAACTTCCATAGCTGCCACGTTCCCGTACGTAGACGCATTCATATAGTCTTCAATGGTATAACCTGCATCATCAACTAAAAATATTCGACGTCGAGGGGTGAGCACACATCACGGCTCAGTGAGTAGCCAAAACAATGCAACAATACATATGCATGCAAAAAAAATCAATTTATATCTTTGGTCCAGTTTAAAGTTTGCAGTATGCAATAGAAAGGTTTAGGTAGCCAAAGGTCGCGTTTATTGACTCCGCCTCTATACACGAGTGTGTGACGTTACCCAAAGATCACGTTTATCGTCAACTCACATGCACCCAATCATGAACATTATATAACAAAGGTTATGCTTATTGCTATATAGTGCCATACCAACACGTAAGCCCCTGTTGGCGAGGGCTGCAAACTGGGCTCACAACTAACCAATCCTAATGCCAAACAGTGTATCCAAGGCCTCACCCCAGCATCCCTCAGAATGTCCATAAAGATAGAGCTAAGGCCCCCCGGTAGAGTCAGAGACTACAAGGACCGAGACCACCTCCCCTGATACTCTACGACATAATAGTTCTGCTAAAGTAATGGCGATACGATGATGCCAATGCACAAGACTTGAGTTAGAGATAGAGCTAAAGTGCTGAGACCCGCCAAAGGTTAACGTTTATTGACATTCTCATCACACCTCCCCTGATACTCGCTCGCATCAAGCACATCAACCACACACATACAAGCACATGCCTATTCCTATCATCATCATCATCATCATGTTATAAACAATAAAATAAATATGCATGAACAAATAATAGAAATATTGGATGGCATGCTGTATGCACATTACAAACATATTCGCATAGAATCAAGCATGGCATAGGACTCAAGAAATAGAAAACAGTTTATTATTAACCAATTTAGTTTGGGGTTAAGGTTCCTCACCTTAGCTTGATAATAGATACTTTTCCAAGCTTTAGAATCATCGTAATAATGTTATTATATTGCTAGCAAACCTAACAAAGTCGATAGAATTAATTAGAATTAATTCTGGATTTAAAAACCATTCTGTTAACTGAGGGTCGATGCTAGGCTCGATGGGTCTATCGACCCTCCCCTCTTTCTGGACTTCCCGAATGCTGAGGGTCGATGGTCAGAAACACCTAGGGTCAGATGGTCAACGACCCTCGGTGCGACCCTTGGTGCACTTTGGTCCAATTCCCACTTTTTAATCCATTCTTCATGTTTGGGGTCCTATGGGTTGCTCCTACATTCCATTCTACATCTATTTCATGGTCTGAAATCATGTATAATCCATCTGAATAGTTTTCATGCATCCACCTATGGTTATCCATGAAAACCTTACCATGGGTGGATGGTTTGGGTTTCTCCGAGATCACTTTCTCTCCAATAACTATCCTAAGGTCTGTAGAAACTCATGGAATTAGTATCCATACCTGAGAAGATTAATCTTTCTCTGCAACTCTTCTCCTTTTTGCTAGGTTCTCTTCCTTGCCTCTCTTCTTCCTCTTTTCCTTCTCATCTCTTTCTCTCACTTCAATTAGGGTTGTGAAAGGAGTGAAAGTGGCTTAGGGACATCCTTTAAATAGACTAGGAGCATCCTAAATAAGTCCCATTAAGATTTGGAAAGAATCCCAATCGAAAAATATAGAAATTTCCTAATTTCTATATTCGGCAGGAACCGAGGGTCGATGATCCCGTCGACCCTAGGGTCTTAAGCTGTCCGACCCTCCCTCCAAAACTGAGGGTCTGACTTTCTGTTTTGGGAGGTCTGACCCTGCTTAGCTGGGTGTGCGACCCTTCCCCTATTTTAAGTGTTTTTGGGTCAATTTGATACCTGGGATCTCGATCTCCTTCACGCCCTTGGTCCATTTGACTCGACCATGATGGGTGAACCTGGTTCAAGGTAGACCGGGTTAGATTGACACGGGTCTTACACCCCCAGTTTTACATGGGGGGTCGGACACTTTAGGAACTAGGGGTCGACGGGATCTTCGACCCCTCTATCGACCCCCGGTACTCGGTAAATCTGAAAATTAAGAAAGTTTCCTAATTTTGATGATTTTCCTTCCAAATCTCAATGAGACTTATTTTAGGAGTTTCTACTCTATAAATAGGACGTCCCTAAGCCTCTTTTACTCCTTTTACAACCCTAATTGAATTGAGAGAAAGAGAAGAGAAGGAAGAGAAGGAAAATAAAAGGAAAGAAGAGAAGAAGGCCAAGGGAGAAGAGTTGCAGAGAAGGAGTATTCTTCTCAGGCATGGATACTAATTCCATGAATTGCTAAAGACCTTTGGATAGATAATGCAGAGAGTATGGTCTAGGAGAAACCCAAACCATCAACCTATGGTTAGATTTTCATGGAAAAACCATGGGAAAAAATCATGAAAGCCATATAGGTGGTAGAATCATGGTTCTAGACCATAGAACATGTGTAGAATGGATTATAGGAGCAAGCCATAGGACCCCAAACATGAAGAATGGATTTATGGAAGAAAATCGACCAAAACCCATAGGGGGTCACATGGGGGGTCGATGGCCAATCGACCCTACCAGACCCTGAGCATCGACCCCTAGTGTTCGGGAAGTCCAGAATAGGGGTGGTCGCACCCAAGGTCGATCATTACTCCGACCCTACCTCCGACCCCCAGTTAACAGAATGATTTTTAAAATCAAAATTAATTCTAATTAAATTCTATCGACTTTGTTAGGTCTTCTAGCAATATAATAACAATATAAAGGTGATATTAAAGCTTGTAAGAAGATCTATTAGCAAGCTAAGGTGAGGAAACATAACTCTAAACTAATTGGTTAATGATAAACTATTTTCTCTTTTCTTGATTCCAATGCAATGCTTGATCCTATGCGAATATGTTTGTAATGTGCATACAACATGTCATCCAATATTTCTATTATTTGTTCATGCATATTTACATTATTGTTTATAACATGATGATGATGATGATGATAGGAATAGGCATGTCAATGTATGTGTGTGGTTGGTGTACATGATGCGAGCGAGTATCAGGGGAGGTGTGATGGGAACGTCAATAAACGTTAACCTTTGGTGGGTCTCAGCACTTTAGCTCTATCTCTAACTCAAGTCTTGTGCATTAGCATCGTCGTATTGCCATTTCTTTAGCAGAACTATTACGTCGTAGAGTATCAGGGGAGGTGGTCTCGGTCCTTGTAGTCTCTGACTCTACCGGGGGGCCTTAGCTCTATCTCTATGGACGTTCTGAGGGATGCTGGGGTGAGGCCTTGGATACACTATTTGGCATTAGGATTGGTTAGTTGCGAGCCCAGTTTTCAAGCCCTCGCCAGCAGGGGCTTACGTGTTGGTATGGCACTGTACAACAATAAACGTTAACCTTTGTTGTACAATGTTATGGTAGGGTGGATGGGGACGACAAAAAATGTTAACCTATGGGCAGACTTCCACACCCTGTGTATAGAGGCGGGGTCAATAAACGTTAACCTTTGACTACCCAACCTTTCTATTGCGCATTGCAAACTTTAAACCGGGCCAAAGATATGAATTGACTGCCTGCATATGTATTGTTGCATTGTTTTGTTTGCTCATTGAGCCATGATGTGTGCTCATCCCCTCGACGTCAAATATTTTTAGTTGATGATGCAGGTACTACCATCGAAGATTATGTCAATGCTCCAGTATACTGGCATGTGGCGGCGATGGAAGTTGAAGATGAAGTGGATACACATGACTCCTCTTGCGAGTGCAACTCATGTGAATTCGATTAGATTTTTAGTTTTCTTTATTTTGATGTATTAAGGACATGTATTTGATAATTATTTTTGTCTTAGATGATACAGAATAATTTGCTATTTTAATATTAATATCACAGTAGATTCTCAGTTCATTTTACTATAAGACTTCCGCTATTGTGTATTTACTCTGATTATGAATGTGGATATATGAGGTTTAGATCAGTCGGATACCGTCCGTACGAAATCCTGGTTGAACCGTTGGTTTGCTAGCGGTTCATCACACCATTCTGAAGTGTACAGAATTGGGGTGTGACATAAATATGCGACCACATGTCCCAGAATAGAGTGGTCTCATTTTACTGAGGTGTGGTCGACCATACCTGCTTAGGTATGTGACCACACACCCCTAATTGCTGAATTTTGGTTCAATTTACGTACCTAACCTTGTGGTTCCTTCACACACTTGATCTGCTTGATCCTACCATGATAGAAAAACCTGATATGACATGGTAAGACCGGGTTAGTGAAGTGCGGGTCTTACATCCTGCATCTCCATCCTACAGCTGGCATCCCAATTAAGGTTTGATGACATCATGTCCTCATAAAACTTCTTGCCCTCTCGACTTACTTGCAAGTGAGTGAGAAGGGTGGAGATCATGCTACCGTAGGGTAGATTACCTTTCAGAGCCGGTCACGCAATGCGGTACATGGTGCGAATGTAATGTATGATAGGAAGACAGACTGCCTGGTGCAGATACGGTATAGGAGGTACTGAGTGAGCTACGATACTATGTCGTAATGCCCACTTTGAGGTATAAGGTTATGCTGAATAATTTTGTAGTGTACTCAAGGTTATGGGCAATGATGGATCACCCGCATCCGAAAGAGATCATCCCATAGAATCTGTCTATTTACCTCAGCCCGCATCATCTTAGAAAGAAATTTTTGCTCTCTTGGAGCACAATAGACTAACTCTCCAGCATTGGAAATGCCAAAAAGCTCCACCAGCTCCTGTGTATCAAAGGATATGGGTACTCCTTTCACCCAATTAGTGATCCTCAACTCTCTACCTCTATCCATGTCTTCTTGATTACCCATGAGCTGTAGGTTGCAATAAAACTGCTTGACCAACTTTGGACAGGTATACACTAGATACTAGATCACCAGAAGCCAACCTATGATCCTGAATGCATTCTCAATCTCAAATTACACATGACTGGCTAAATTGACAAAACGACCACCCTCTACATGTTTTCATTGGAACAATGGATACTGTGCCTTGGCATTAGCATTGATTGAGGGCAAAAACCAACATTTTGAAATTTTAAGCAAACTTATCGATGAACAAAAAATCGATTGATGGCATTCATTCATTGGGTGCCCAACATCAAATTCATATGAACATATTAACATTCCTGCAAGTTGAATAAAATTTAATTCAAAGAAAACAAGAAAAGACCATAAAACATAGGTTTAATAAACCAAGGAGAAAATGGGAATGGAAAACATACCCTGGGAGATGATTTGGAGTCATTGACCGATGTAGAAAACTTTCTTTTGATCGGTTGGTACTGTAGTAACTTACCAGCAACAAGTTAGATCGGAGTGCAGAAGGAAACAAAAGAGAAGCGGGAGAAATGACTCAGTTTCAAGCTTAAAAAGATGAAATTGGGTTCACTGGTTATGTAATTCGACCAACGTGTCAACAAGTGAGTCAACTAGTGTGTTGACCAATGACTCTTCGGAAGTTTCCTAGGATTTGTCTGGTCAAACCACTGGTCACATGACGTATGACTAGTCAATGTCGACTAGTGGAATATTTTCTGCATTTTTCCCTGTCTGGGTTCTATGTTGGTATTTCTATAAATTATGAGACTATAGTTATGAACTACCATTATTGTCCTTATCTCACCTCTATTGACTATGTAGAAACCACTACAAAAGATAAATGGCTGGATGTAGAGGAGCCCGTAGAGGACTCAGCCTAAGCACACCCCCACCACCACCTAGCACGGGGAATGTCAATGAAAACCCTGTGGATCAAGCCAAAAAACAATGAGAATCAGGATGTCGTGCCATAAGGGGTCAATAATCAGGCCAACCCAACCAATTTACTAGGGCTGCCAGGTGATTTGGCTACAATTGTGATGAATATGGCCCAATAGATTCAGGAACAACAACAGATGTTATTGGCTATGCAGGTTGCCATTGGAATTGTTACTCAAGCTGTTAACGTTACACCAACACCTCCTGGATAGACTAGCACAATATCGGTTGGTAGCAGCATTGTCCCTCCAGCACCTATCATTGATAATACTGTGCCTATACCAACCATTGGAAATAACACGGTGCCTACAACGCAATAGGTTCCACTGATGCATACTGTAGAACCTACATGCAAATTTCGGGACAAAATTTCTTTTAAGGCTGGTGGAGTTGTAAGACCCGCACTCTGAAAAACCCGGTCTAACCTTGGTTTTGTGTCGTGACAGGTCTTCCGATCATCACCGAGCCAGATGGGGCAAGCGGATAACAAACAGGTACAAAATCTGACCGAAGTCGACCAATTATACCTGATTTTAGGTATACCGGTCGATGGTACCGGTCTTGGTACCGGTCGACCGGTATGGCCTGCACAGCTATATGCGGGAATTTGGAAATTGGTCTCTACGGGTCCCGCTTTCCTGATTTCAAATCCTAGAAGTTTCCTAATCCTAGTAGGGTTACTAAACCCTATTTTTAGCCTATAAATACACCCTTAAGCCTCCTCAAATCCTTTCCATTGTCTCTCGCAAACCCTAGAGAAGAGAAAGAGGTGGAAAAGGAGAAGGAGCTAGGAGGAAGAAGAAGGAGCCGCCATTACCGTTCGACGAAGCTCACGCTACGCCTGTCAACGGTAAGTGTTTGAATCCCTCTTCTTACCCTATGTTAGTTGTGTGGGTGGATCAATGCCATGCAAAGTAGGTATTGATCTAAAACCCTAAATTGGCCAATAAACCCTAAGTTGCCGTCAACCCTAGATTCGAGTTTCGAGATGCTATTCATCGAAACGAGACTTGAAAGAGTTGGGGATAACTCTAACTCAAAGCCTAGACTTAGAATGGATAGGAGAAACCCTGAAAATCCATGGAGGATGATCGTCGGCAGTCGAAAAACCCATGTATGGTCTTCCGGAGACATACCGGTCGATTATACCGGTTGCACATAGTGCGACCGGTATGTTGCGACCACTACCTCTTGGGATGTTATCTGTGGGGGACCGGCTGACCATACCGCTCGCCAGTCTTTCCCACAGAGCTGCGACCGGTACATGCCACCGGTCAGCTCTGTGAGGGTAGTTATGATCTCTGTTGGTTTCCGACCAACATGAAACCCTAAACAATATATTCTAATGAAACCCTAATATTGTGTAGGACTTTGTGACTTATCGTTTGGATCTTGCGACGTGGAGCAAGTGATCGAACGAGCGTCAAGTAAGGGAATCTGACCTAAACCTAATAATTACTGGACAGTAAATCGTTGTTAATCATTGAATATCTATGATGTGATGTTTGTGCCTATTCACATGCCATCCTTTACTTTCAGTTATTATTATTATTGTTCATGCATTCATAGGATGTGATTGTTAGGCATGTGATTGTTTTCGTTGGTGTGTGGAGTGGGGCATGGGCCTGGGATCGCTCTTCACACTAGCACCTTTTGTAGTATTCTGTCTTAACATGTTTGGTACGGGTGGGGTATCAGGGGAAGGTCATGGTACGGTGGTCTCCGATATTGATGTTGTCCCGGCCATTGTTATGTGGTACTGAGGATTCCGAGTCGACGCTGGCTTGTCCACGATGCTTTAGCTCTATCTCTATGCCGTAGGGAGTTATGTTGGCATAGGGTCTACCTGCGTATTGTTTCTATCCTAGTGGGTTAGTTGCAGATACCGTATCAGGGGGAGGTGAGGTATTGTGGTCTCCGGCCTGGCCTGCAGGCTCTAGGTCTATCTCTATGCCGTAGACGGCTGTGCTGGGATAGAGCATACATTGTTGACATATAGGATTGGTTAGTTGTGAGCCCAGTTTGCGAGCCCTGGCCAGTAGGGGCTTAGGTACTGGTATGGGTAGAGTATCAGGGGAGGTGCGGGTATACCTTAGCTCTATCTCTATTCCATGATGGGTGCATGTGGGTTGGTTGTAGTGTGATCTACTGTGTGATGCCACACACTCGTGTATGGAGGTGCGGGGGCCACCAAACATTTCTATAGCACATTGCAAACTTAAAACCAGACCACAACATAAAATGATTGTTACTCATGCATAATCTTGTAAAACTGTCTGATTGTCTTACTGAGCTGTGTTGTGAGCTCACCCTTTGTGTACACATTGTTTTAGATGTTGATGCAGGATACACTGTGGACGATTATGTGAACGCTCTGGCGTATGGAGGTGTAGCTACTTTGGATGTACAAGCAGGGGAGGACGAGCATGATGCTTCATGCGAGTGCCCTTTCTGCGTGTACCTGTGATGGATTTTTATTTAATTGTTTCAGTTATTTTTGCTTGGTATTAAGAGATGTAAAAGATTATTATTTTATGTGTTTGAATTTGAATAATGGGATATTTATTTAAATTATCAATAGATACTCAGTTCATTCTATTTAAAGTCTTCTGCTATATATTTATATTATGATTGTGGTTATGTGTAAATTGTTTGTATGGGTGGACACGGCCTATTCGAGATCCTGGTGTGAACCGTTGGTTCAATGGCGGTTCACTCACACCGTTCTGGTTGGATCAGAATTGGGGTGTGACAACTTGGTATCAGAGCCCTCAGGCTCTGTTCCAACAAACCTTGTTGCACTTAACTGAGTCGATGAACTGAGTTAGGAAGAATTAAAAAAAAATCTTAATACAAACACACCCTAAGCATTGTTTGATACCTGAGACTGATTAAGAAAGAGAATAATGTACTATTCTAAATGTGGAACTTAACATTTACACATGCACTAGTTAGGAAAAAACCATGAAAATCTTTCATTTAATAAGAAAACAAGTATCAAATGATGTAGTGCTACAGGGTACAGTCCACAAACCGGACAGTTACCCTGTTATATAAATAGTCACATGTAAAAAAGAAGAAATAAAGGGAAAATCATGGAGTAGGAGGCTTGGGAGGAATGGGGTCCGCTATATCATAGTCTCGCTCATTAGCGACCCTGAGCCAGTGCACCTGATCCTGTGTGACTCGGAGGCTACGAGTCAACTGTGCTAGGTCACGGCTCATCTCCCGCTGAGCGTCCCTGAGCTCCATAAACATACCCATCACTGAGTCGGGAGGAGGCTGAGATGGTCCAGCTGTGGGGACAGATGGTGGTGGTGCAGGTGCAGGCTGTGGGGTAGGCACTGGTGCTTCCCCAGCCACATCGTCATCATCGTCATCACTCACCTCTGTCGCATAGGCCGCATTGGCCGCGGCTGCTGCTGCTGCTGCTGCTGCTATTCTCCCAAGTGGACGAGGGCGAGCCTCCAACTCGTCGTCACTAACCGGCAGATCGACCATCTGCATCCTCTGTATCGCATCCCAGTCGATGTCGGAGGTCATGGTGTCCTTGACGGCTACCTCTCCTCTGAAACTCACGCCCAGACGGCGAAGAAGGAAAGTGACGAGACGGCCATAGGGAAGGTTGCTGGCCCAATCGGCCACGGCCGCTCGATGCATAGTCCAGATGATGAGGTAAGGAAGTGAGATCCGCTCCCCTGTGCAGACGCAATAGGTGATGTACTGGGTGAGCTGGGACAACTCACTGTAGTGGCCGCTCTGGGGTACTATATCGTGCTGAATAATGCGACTGTAGACCCGGGGTATAGGTCTCAAGCTAGCTGCCTTCATAGGAGCCCCAGGGTTGAGGATCTGATGCGCTATCTCCCGGCGCAAATCATCAGTCAAGTAACCTTTCGCCTTGGGGGCGCAGTACACCAAATCTCCATCATTGGGAACCCCAAGCAGATCAGCCAATTGGTGGGTGTTGAAGGAAATATGTACACCCCGGACGTAGCTGGTGATACGTAGATCCCTACACTGGTTCGGGTCTTCGACATCCCCTTCGAGTTCCAAGTTTGCATAAAAGTGCTTCACCAGGTTAGGGCGTGTGGTCTCCGTGTATGAAATAACCGGCAACCAACCTAGAGCGCCAAAAGCCGTCTCTACATTGAACCGGTGCAGTTGTTCCACGTTGACCCGGCGCCCGGATTCAATACTCTTATTATCAAACCATGAAAACCGAGCTTGAGCTTCGAAGGAGCGAAACCATAGCTCATCTAGCTGAGGAACTGGCAGAGAGGGAACCCGAGAACTAGAACCATGTGAGCGTTTCTAGAGAGTCCGTCTTGGAGCCATTTAGAATCTGTAAAACTAAAGAAAACAAGATAAAAAGTTAGAAATTTTCAAAATTTCGGCAGCATAACGACAGTAATTTGAGAAAAAGTCTCGAACTCACCCAAAAACATGGGGAGGAGGACTTACGTAACCCCCACACTCTTCAACAAACCAATCACAAGCAATCATAATAAGAAATTTCTAGAATTTGAGAAAAATCAAGAAATTTCGAAATTTTTGAAAAACCTAGGTTAAAAAGAGTAAAAATTAGATTTTTATCAAAACCTTTCGGTGGAACCCCAAATTAGTTGAGGGCTTTTGCTCTTGGGGGTCCCTAAACCCTTTCCAAGCCGAAGGAAAAGAATTCCTACGATTAAATCATCTCGAACAAAGAAAAACCTAAATTTCTACATAAAGACGATATGGAAAACTTGTAAAAATATGAGAGAGAGGGAGGAGACCTACCTAGAGACGATGTTCTAGCTTTGGAATGCGAGAAATCGGCTTCTAAAAGTACCGGCCGAACTGTAGCAACTCAGTTGGGCAGAGAGGAATCGCCACCGGAGAGGAAGAAGAAAGAAAAAGTGAAAATTTTCTCACTTTTTCGCGATTTTAAAGCCATTTTGGGCATACCGGTCGACGGTTATGCCTATACCGGTCGACCGGTATCACCCCAGGTGTGCGACCGCTATGTCTCGGTCAGAAAAATTTTCTGACCAGTCGACTATACCGGTCGCAACACTGTATACAGTGTATCGACCGGTATCTCCTAGACATGCGACCGCTATGTCTCGGCCAGAATTTTAATTCTGACCGGTCGACTATACCGGTCGCAGCACATTCCACAGTGGTGCGACCGGTATGTTGCGACCGGTACGCCCCAAAGAGCCATAAAATTGAATTAAAAATTTCTAAAATTGTGTAAATTAAAATGTTACTTCTCGACTATTTTTCCCTGCATTATTCAAGACTAACACTACTATTATTGATGTTCTCACGTGTTATGTCTTCTTCTCAGATCCAAATAAATAGTCTGAGATGGCAGGTGGAAACAGTCGAAGGGGTCGGAAGCGTCATCAGGCCAGGATGCGCCTAGAAGAAGAGCAAGCTGAACAAGACCAGGTTAGAGAACCCAGTCCTGAAGTGGAGGAGGAACAGGTCCCGAAAGTACCGACAGAATTACCGGGCCCACCTCACAGGAATTCTGAGACCATTGTTACAAACTTGGTCTACCAGATGCAGGCTCAACAGAAGGAATTTCTGAGCGAAGTACTGAAGATGCTCAGGCCAACAGGTTCAGTCCCCGCTGGAAATACGCCCGAGTCAGGAGGAATTAACACTACCCAACCGATGCAGAGTAGCCCAAGGCCGAGGGGCCATGCACAGAACGTACCACCACCGCATCGGTTTCCGTCGCCTTCTGCGTACCCGGGAGCTTATCCGTATCCACCACCATGGTATGGAGCAGACACACAGGGACAGCATGATCTGAGCAGGTCAGTGGACAGATTCTTGAAGTTGAAACCTTCATCGTTCATAGGCAGGACAGGGAAACCATTGTGGCCAGCACAGTGGATTTCTAAAATGGAAAAGAACTTCCGACTGATGACTTGTACTGAGGAGGAGAATGTTCTGTTTGCCACTCATATGCTGAGAGAAGACGCAAATGCTTGGTGGAATTCTACACGGGCATATCTGTAGAATAAGTATACCCTTGTCGATTGGGAAGTGTTTAAAGTGGCCTTCTTCGACAAATACTTTCCGAAGAGCTTCAGAGATCAAATGGAGAGGGAGTTTCTCAATCTGCAGCAGGCTCAGTCGACCGTAGATGCGTATCAGCAGAGGTACGAAGAGCTGTTCTTCTTCGCACCAGCCAGTATGCAGGAGGAGGAGACCAAGACACGTAGGTTCACCATGGGACTACGTGGAAGCATAAGAGAGCACCTTTTGGGTCTGGACAAGAAGACCTACAACGAGGCGGTGCAGGTTGCAAGGGTGATAGAGTCTAGTCAGAGGGACAGCTTCTTTGCTCAGAACAGGGGAGTGAAGAGATCCTCCGGCGAGAGCTCGGGTGGCGGTAATACTAGACCATTCCGCCCATACAGGGCACAGACCACTACAGCACCTGTGAGAAACAACCCGGCACCACCTGTGCCACAGTTCGCTAGACCCAACCCAAATATCAAATGTTATAACTGTCAGCAGCTGGGACATATTGCAAGGAACTGCACACTACCTAAGAAGCAAGCTCCCCAACAAGGAAGAGTGTATGCGGTCACCACCAAAGAGGCAGCCGCATCACTTGATGTGGTAACTGGTATGACTCTATCCCTTACTATTTGGTTTATTCTTTCAGTTGCATGAGCATATAGAACTAAGGGGCAATATATTCCAGGAATTGTAAATGTAGTTGGATTACCCGCTAGAGTATTATTTGACTCTGGGGCCACGCACTCCTTTGTTTCTATTTCTTTTGGGAAGCGAATGGAGTTACCAATCAAGCAATTGAACCCAAGCTTGATAGTTCGCTCTCCACTAGGAGTCGAAGTGGCTTTGACCAAGTATTATGGACCATGTACTGTAAGTATTGAGGGCCGAGACTTAGAAGCAAGCCTAGTAATACTTGAGATGGTAGATTTTGATGTCATTTTGGGGATGGATTGGTTAGGCCATCATTCGGCCGTCCTTTTATGTGGTGAAAGGAAGCTTGTGCTTACTGAAAAAGAGGGAAAGGAATATAGTTTCGCTGGGATTAAGCTATCTAGGAAGCGGAAGCTGATCCTCTCCGCCCTAAAAACTAAGAGATGCTTGGAGAAAGGGGGAGTGGGTTATCTCGTATCTGTAGTCGATCTCACGGCAGAGTCACTCAAGATGGAAGATATAGATGTGGTTCGGGAGTTTCCAGATGTATTTCCAGAGGGGCTTCCAGGCTTACCACCAGACAGGGCTACAGAATTTGTGATAGACCTTATGCCAGGTTCGGCGCCGGTATCTAAAGCACCATACAGGATGGCCCCGACCGAGTTAAAGGAGTTGAAGACCCAACTACAAGAATTGCTGGATAAGGGCTTCATACGACCTAGTATATCGCCTTGGGGAGCACCTGTATTATTCGTCAAGAAGAAATATGGAAGTGTACGATTATGTATTGACTACCGTGAGCTGAACAAGTTGACGATCAAGAATCGGTATCCTTTGCCTAGGATCGATGATCTGTTCGATCAGCTGCAGGGTGCAAAGGTTTTCTCGAAGATCGATCTCCGTTCGGGGTATCACCAATTGAAGATCAAGGTCGGAGATATTCTGAAGACTGCTTTCAGGACGAGGTATGGGCATTATGAGTTTCTAGTTATGTCTTTCGGGTTGACCAATGCTCCAGCGTCGTTTATGGAACTGAAGAACCGAGTGTTCCATGATATGTTGGACACTTCGGTCATCGTATTCATCGATGACATATTGATTTATTCTAAGGACATGGAGACTCATACAACGCATTTGAGGGCAGCTCTACAACGGCTGAGGGATGTGAGGCTTTATGCAAAATTCAAGAAGTGCGAGTTTTGGCTGAAGGAAGTGGCTTTCTTGGGCCATGTTGTATCTGAAGACGGTATCAAGGTTGATCCAAGCAAGATAGCTGCTATAGTAGGATGGGAAGCACCAAAATCTGTTGCGGAGATTCATAGTTTCCTTGGGTTGGCTGGTTATTATAGAAGATTCGTGGAAGACTATTCCAGGAATGCGGTTCCACTCACCAGACTGACCAAGAAGGGAGAGAAATTCATATGGACAGATGAGTGTGAGAAGTGCTTTTAGACCTTGAAGTCAAGACTAGTCTCTGCACCTATCCTGACCATCCCAGAACCAAGCGTACCGTTTACTTTATATACGGATGCTTCGGGGTTGGGTATCGGTTGTGTATTGATGCAAGGAGAACAGGTGATTGCTTACACATTAAGACAGTTAAAAGAGCATGAGAAGAACTATCCTACGCATGACTTGGAGCTAGCAGCGGTTATACATGCAATCAAGACTTGGAGACACTACTTGTACGGTGAGAAGTTTCAGATCAAGTCAGATCACAAGAGCTTAACTTATCTTTTCACTCGAAGGATCCGAATATGAGACGGAGGAGATGGCTGGAATTGTTAAAAGATTATGATTGCGACATCCAGTACCATCCGGGTAAAGCAAATGTGGTGGCTGACACCTTAAGCAGAAAGTGGGCATCGAAACCTGAGGCAGGACCAAGTACAAACGCTGCATTGTGTGCTGCAGCCTCGAGTTCAATGGAAATTGATGAACATATTATAGAGACTGCAGAAGATCCAGTTGAGCAAGTCTTGATTCATAAGTTCACTATGATGTTCGCCGCATTGAAGATCTCACCGGGTCTAATTGATGAAGTCAAGGTAGCAATCCTACAGGATCCATATCTCAAGACAGTGCAGGAAGACTTAGAGAAGGGTACGTGCAATCCTGACTTTACCTTGGAATCAGACAAAGTACTCAAGTATCGCAGACGGTTATGTATACCTGAGAGCGAAGACTGCGATATCAGAGGTCGAGTTATGACTGAAGCTCATTACACTCCATATTCGGTACATCCAGGAAGTACCAAGATGTACCATGACCTAAGAAGACTATATTGGTGGAGGGGTATGAAAGCAGATATAGCTCATTTCGTGTTCCAATGTCTGAATTGTCAACAAGTTAAAGCGGAAAGGCAAAGACCCGCAGGTTTACTACAGCCATTACCAGAACCTGCATGGAAGTGGGATTGTATTACTATGGATTTCGTCACTGGCCTACCTTTGATACCAAGGTCAGTGGATGCAGTTTGGGTTATAGTAGATCGACTCACCAAGACAGCTCGATTTATTGCGGTCAGACCTCAATATACCATGGAGAAACTGGCCAAGTTATATGTTGATAATATAGTCAGACTTCATGGCGTTCCAGAGAGTATAGTATCTGACAGAGATCCCCATTTTACATCGAAGTTCTGGGAAGGATTACAGAAAGCTATGGGAACCAAGTTGAAGTTCAGTACAGCTTTTCACCCTCAGACGGATGGACAGTCAGAGCGAACTATTCAAATTTTGGAAGATATGCTCCGAGCTTGTGCATTAGATTTCAAAGGAGCTTGGGATGAGAAGCTATCACTTATCGAGTTTTCTTACAACAACAGTTATCAGGCTACAATTCAGATGGCCCCATATGAAGCTCTCTATGGAAGGAAGTGTCGTACACCTCTGTTATGGACCGAAGTGGGGGAAAGAAGAATTGTAGGACCAGAGTTTGTTGAAGAAACTTGCCGAGTGATTGATCAGATCAATGAGAGAGTAAAGATAGCTCAAGTTCGACAGAAGCACTATGCAGATAATCGACGTTGAGATCTGGAGTTTGCAGTGGGTGACAAAGTATTTTTGAAGGTTCACCGGTGCGAGGTCTGAAACGGTTTGGTAAAAAGGGGAAGCTATGCCCCTGGTATGTGGGACCATATGAGATATTGAATCGACGTGGTAATGCAGCATATCAATTGGCTCTACCACCATCTATGTCTAGCATTCATAATGTGTTCCATGTATCATTACTGAAGAAGTATGTCAGAGATCCATCGCATATCTTGACCGCTGATCCTCCAGACTTGACTGAAGACTTAAATTTCGAAGTGGTACCTGTAATGCTCTCAAGCTGAAAAGTTCAGCAACTTCGAACCAAGGATATCCACTATGTGAAGGTGCATTGGAGAAGCCAAAATGTGGAGGAAATTACTTGGGAAGAAGAGAGCGCGATGAGGAAGGAGTACCCTAACCTTTTTGACGATCAAGGTACGTTCAAATTTCGAGGCCAAAATTTCTTTTAAGGGTGGGGGAGTTGTAGAACCTCCATGCAAATTTCAGGATGAAATTTCTTTTAAGGGTGGTGGAGTTGTAAGACCCGCACTCTGAAAAACCCGGTCTAACCTTGGTTTTGTGTCATGACAGGTCTTCCAATCATCACCGGGCCAGACGGGGCAAGCGGATAAAAATAGGTACAAAATCTGACCGAAGCCGACCAATTATACATGATTTTAGGTATATCGGTCGATGGTACCGGTCGACCGGTATGGCCTGCACAACTATGTGCGGGAATTTTGAAATTGGTCTCTGCGGGTCCCGCTTTCCTGATTTCGAATCCTAGAAGTTTTCTAATCCTAGTAGGGTTACTAAACCCTATTTTTAGCCTATAAATACACCCTTATGCCTCCTCAAATCCTTTCCATTGTCTCTCGCAAACCCTAGAGAAGAGAAAGAGGTGGAAAAGGAGAAGGAGCTAGGAGGAAGAAGAAGGAGCCGCCATTACCGTTCGACGAAGCTCACGCTACGCCTGTCAACGGTAAATGTTTGAATCCCTCTTCTTACCCTATGTTAGTTGTGTGGGTGGATCAATGCCATGCAAAGTAGGTATTGATCTAAAACCCTAAATTGGCCAATAAACCCTAAGTTGCCGTCAACCCTAGATTCGAGTTTCGAGATGCTATTCATCGAAACGAGACTTGAAAGAGTTGGGGATAACTCTAACTCAAAGCCTAGACTTAGAATGGATAGGAGAAACCCTGAAAATCCATGGAGGATGATCGTCGGCAGTCGAAAAACCCATGTATGGTCTTCCGGAGACATACCGGTCGACTATACCGGTTGCACATAGTGCGACCGGTATGTTGCGACCACTACCTCTCGGGATGTTATCTGTGGGGGACCGGCTGACCATACCGGTCTCCAGTCTTTCCCACAGAGCTGCGACTGGTACATGCCACCGGTCAGCTCTGTGAGGGTAGTTGTGATCTCTGTTGGTTTCCGACCAACATGAAACCCTAAACAATATATTCTAATGAAACCCTAATATTGTGTAGGACTTTGTGACTTATCGTTTGGATCTTGCGACGTGGAGCAAGTGATCGAACGAGCGTAAAGTAAGGGAATCTGACCTAAACCTAATAATTACTGGACAGTAAATTGTTGTTAATCATTGAATATCTATGATGTGATGTTTGTGCATATTCACATGCCATCCTTTACTTTCAGTTATTATTATTATTGTTCATGCATTCATAGGATGTGATTGTTAGGCATGTGATTGTTTTCGTTGGTGTGTGGAGTGGGGCATGGGCCTGGGATCGCTCTTCACACTAGCACCTTTTGTAGTATTTTGTCTTAACATGCTTGCTACGGGTGGGGTATCAGGGGAAGGTCGTGGTACGGTGGTCTCCGATATTGATGTTGTCCCGGCCATTGTTATGTGGTATTGAGGATTCCGAGTCGACGCTGGCTTGTCCAAGATGCTTTAGCTCTATCTCTATGCCGTAGGGAGTTATGTTGGGATAGGGTCTACCTGCGTATTGTTTCTATCCTAGTGGGTTAGTTGCGGATAGGGTATCAGGGGGAGGTGAGGTACTGTGGTCTTCGGCCTGGCCTGCACGCTCTAGATCTATCTCTATGCCGTAGACGGCTGTGCTGGGATAGAGCATACATTGTTGACATATAGGATTGGTTAGTTACGAGCCCAGTTTGCGAGCCCTGGCCAGTAGGGGCTTAGGTAGTGGTATGGGTAGAGTATCAGGGGAGGTGCGGGTATACCTTAGCTCTATCTCTATTCCATGATGGGTGCACGTGGGTTGGTGGTAGTGTGATCTACTGTGCGATGCCACACACTCGTGTATAGAGGTGCGGGGGCCACCAAACCTTTCTATAGCACATTGCAAACTTAAAACCAGACCACAGCATAAAATGATTGTTACTCATGCATAATCTTGTGAAACTGTCTGATTGTTTTACTGAGCTGTGTTGTGAGCTCACCCTTTGTGTACACATTGATTTAGATGTTGATGCAGGATACACTGTGGACGATTATGTAAACGCTCCGGCGTATGGAGGTGTAGCTGCTTTGGATGTACATGCAGGGGAGGACGAGCATGATGCTTAATACGAGTGCCCTTTCTGCGTGTACCTGTGATGGATTTTTATTTAATTGTTTCAGTTATTTTTGCTTGGTATTAAGAGATGTAAAAGATTATTATTTTATGTGTTTGAATTTGAACAATGGGATATTTATTTAAATTATCAATAGATACTCTGTTCATTCTATTTAAAGTCTTCCACTGTATATTTATATTCTGATTGTGGTTATGTGTAATTGGTTTGTATGGGTGGACATGGCCTATTTGAGATCCTGGTGTGAACCGTTGGTTCAATGGCGGTTCACTCACACCGTTCTGGTTGGATTAGAATTGGGGTGTGACACATACCCTAATATAGAATTTTAGAGTATAACCAGTAGGAAATAATCAAGTCAACCATTAGAATCAGCAACCTATATATGGTTTTTATGCACAAAATCCACTTGACCACTCTAGGTTGATAGAGCATTTTCTAAAGATAAAGCCAAAGGAGTTCACGGGTAAGCCATCTGATCCATTATGGCTGGCCCACTGGATTAATGAGATGGAGAGGAATTTCATGATGATGACTATTTGAGAAGAAGAGAAGGCTTTGTGTGCAACCTTTATGTTGAAAGGTGATGCGCATCATTGGTAGAAGTCCACTCGAAGTTACCTTCTGACCAAGGACACCCATCTAACATGGGCTGTCTTCAAAGAGGCCTTCTTTGAGAAATATTTTTTCAGAAGTTTCAGAGATCAGATGGAGAAGGAATTTCTATGTCTGTATTAAGGTCAGACGTCTTTGGATAATTATCAGTAGCGATATGAGGAGTTGTTTTTCTTTGCTCCCACTAGTATGCAATAGGAGGATACTAAAACCCAAAGGTTCATCATGGGACTAAGGGGAAGCATTCGAGAGCATGAGCTAGGATTGGAAAAGAAAATTTACAATGAAGCGATGTATATTGCTTGAGTGTTGGTGTTAAGCCAGAAGGAATGTTATTATGCTCAGAATCGTGGTTTAAAAAGGCTA
Source organism: Protea cynaroides (assembly GCA_028583415.1). Lineage (NCBI taxonomy): Eukaryota > Viridiplantae > Streptophyta > Magnoliopsida > Proteales > Proteaceae > Protea > Protea cynaroides. The sequence goes on along the minus strand of CM053276.1, from coordinate 43,663,267 downwards.
AATGGAAATTCATTTAATGGAGGAAATTCTAAAACCTTCGAACCATTCAGGCCTCAGAATAATAATGGTGTACCCATGACTACTCAAACAGTTTTCCCTCAACTTGGACAAATGACTACCAATATCAAGTACTTTAACTATGATTATGCCTAAGAAGCAGTTGCAGCATGTTTGTGCCATGACTTCTGAAGGCACTGCCCCATCACCTGATATGGTCACAGGTATGACCTAAACTTTGTTATTTATAGTATCTTATTTGAGCAAATACACTAAACCTAGGTGAAAACTCTAGGTATTGTAACCATATCTGGTGTACGAACCAGAGTTCTTTTTGACTCTAGGGCTACCCATTCTTTTTTATCCATCACCATTGGAAAGAAGTTGAATATGCCCCTCAGACCTTTAGACCTCAAGTTACTAGTTAGATAACCTTTGGGATTAAAGGTTGTGTTAGATGAATGTTATGGACCGTGTCCAATCCTTCTAAATAAATAGAGTTTAGACGTGAATCTTGTGTAGCTCGAGATGTCAGACATTGACGTCATCTTAAGAATGGATTCGTTGTCTCAGCATTATGTGAGTCTGCTATGTGCTAGGAAGAAGTTGTCATTTATGGGTAAGGATGGTACAAAATTTAACTTTATAGGAACCAAGCTTCCTCGTAAGCGAAAGCTTATTCTCTTTACACTTAAGGCCAAGAGATGCCTTGAGAAAGGAAGAATTAGATATCTAGTGTCCATGGTAGATGTCACCAAAGAAGTACCATAGATGAAGGATATAGAAGTGGTTGGGGAGTTTCCAAATGTGTGTCCAACCCAGGTTATCACCTGATCAAGCAACTGAGTTCACCATAGACCTATTTCCAGGGTCAACACCTGTGTCTAAGGCATCTTATTCGATGGCTCTACGAAATTGAAGGAATTAAAGATTCAACTACAGGAGTTATTAGATAAGCGATTCATCTGGCCAAGTATATCATCATGGGGAGCACCTGTATTGTTCGTAAAAAAGAAGGATAGTAGTGTTCGACTGTATATGGACTACTAGGAATTGAACAAGTTAACGATCAAGAATCGATACCCATTACCTAGGATCGATGACTTATTTGATCAGTTGTAAGGTGCGAAGGTGTTGTTCAAAATTGATCTACGGTCTGGATATCATCAATTGAAGATTAAGGATGACGACATTCCAAAGAACTAGGTATGGACATTATGAGTTCCTAGTCATGTTCTTCAGGCTAACCAATGCACCAGCGTCTTTTATGGAACCCATGAATTGGGTGTTCTAGGACATGTTGGATACTTCGGTCAAAGTTTTCATAGATGACATATTGATTTATTCCAAGGATTAAGCGACTCATGCGATGGATCTTAGAGCAGCTTTACAACGGCTGAGAAGGGAATGGCTTTATACCAAATTCAAGAAAAGTGTGTTCTGGCTGAAAAAAGTGCAGTTCTTAGGTCATATAGTATCATCGAAAGGAATTAAAGTGGACCCCAGCAAGATAGAAGCGACTGTAAAGTGGGAAGTGCCTAAGAACGTTGTCAAGATGAGAAGTTTCTTAGGGTTAGCCGGTTATTACAGACGTTTCGTGGAGCATTACTCTAGAATCATCGTACCTCTCCCCAAGCTGGCCAGGAAAGGGGAGAAGTTCATTTGGTCTGATCAATGTGAGAAGTGCTTCTAGACCTTGAAGTTGAAGTTGATATCGGCGCCCATCTAGACCATTCCGGTACCAGCATAGTCATTTACCATGTATATCGATGCCTCTAACTTGGGTTAGGTTATATGCTGATCCAAGGTGAACAAGTAAGTGCTTATGCTTCAAGATAATTGAAAGAGCATGAGAAGAATTACCCTACTCACAATTTGGAGCTAGCAGTAGTAATTCATGCAATTAAAACTTGGAGACATTATTTGTATGGAGAGAAATTCTAGGTGAAGTTGGATCACAAAAGTCTCACCCATCTCTTTAATCAAAAAAACTTGAACATGAGACAAAAAAGATGGTTAGAATTCTTGAAGAATTGTGACTGTGATATTCAATATCATCCAAGAAAGGCTAACGTAGTAGCGGATGAGTTGAGTAGAAAAGGGGTATTAAAGCTGGATAAAGGACTTAGCACAAATGCTGGATTAAACCTTCCAACAATAGTGTCTGATTGGGACAAAGAGCAATACAAAATTTAATCTTCTAATGGCCAGGTTGAGCAAGGTCTTGTCCATAAGTTCACACTCCAATTCACCACATTGAAGATTTTACCTGACCTGACGAAGGAGGTAAAAACAGCAATCCTACAGGATCCTTACCTGAGGACTGTGCAAGAAGATTTAGAAAAAAAAAGAAAGTCAAACCTAGATTTTACCTTGGATACAGATCAAGTATTGAGGTAGAAAGGACGATTGTGTATACCAGAGAGTGAGGAGTCCGACCTTCGATAGAAAATAATGTTAGAAGCCCATTCCACTCTATATTTGGTACACCCTAGAAGTGTTAAAATGTTACATGACTTGAAGAGATTATACTGATGGAAGAGGAATGAAAACGGACATAGCTAAGCATGTATTCCAGTGTCTGAATTGTTAGCAAGTAAAGGCTGAAAGACAAAGACCAGCAGGTTTGTTACAAACATTGGCTGAACCAGCTTGGAAATGGGATTGCATCACCATGGACTTCTTTATCGATTTACCACTGACTCCCAGATTAGTTGACGCAGTTTGGGTGATTATTAATTGTCTTACTAAGACAGCTCATTTTATTGCTATACAACCTTAGTATACTCTAGATAGATTAACCAAGCTATATATGGATAATATTATCAGATTACATGGTGTACCAGAGAGCATAAGATCTGACAGAGACCTAAGTTTTACTTCAAAGTTTTGGGAAGGATTATAGAAAGCTATGGGAATGAAGTTGAAGTTCAGTACTGCATTCCATCCTCAAACTGACGGATAGGTAGAGTAGACCATTTAAATTCTAGAAGATATGCTCTGAGCCTATGCAATTGATTTCAGAGGAGCATGGGATGAGAAGTTACCATTGATCGAGTTCGCTTATAACAACAGCTATCAAGCTACTGTACAGATGTCACCCTATGAGGCATTGTATGGTAGAAAATGTTGAACCCCTCTATTTTTGAATGAAATTGTAAAATAAAGAATTATAGGACCTGAATTTGTTGAGGAAACCTATAAAGTAGTGGACATAATCAACGAAAGGGTTAGAATAGCTCAAAATTGTCAGAAGCAATATGCGAACAACCGACGTCGAGACCTTAAATTCACTATAGGTGACAAGGTATTCTTGAAGATATACTTATGCGTGGTTTAAAGCGATTCAAAAATAAGGGAAAATTGTGTCCCAGATACATTGGACTTTATGAGATTTTGGCTAGATGTGGGAAGGTAGCGTATCAAGTTGCATTACCACCGTCTATGTTTGGTGTACATGATGTATTCCACGTTTCATAATTGAAGACATACATTAGAAATCCAACACACGTTTTGACTGCAGATCCACCATATCTGACTGATGATCTGACATTCAAAGTAGTACCTTTTGATATCACCAGTCGAATGGTTTAATGTCTTCGCAATCGAGACATCTATTATATTAAGGTTACCTGGAAAAGCCAAGATGTGGAGGAGATAACTTGGGAAGAAGAAAAAGCTATGCGGAAAGGATATCCTCACCTATTGGACGAAAAGGTATGGTTAAATTTCAAGGACAAAATTTATTTAAGGGGGGGAATTGTAAGACCCGCACTCCACTAATCCCATTTAACCGTGCCATGCTAGGTCTTCCCATCATAATCGGCTCAAGTGAACCAACTTGAACCAACAGTATAAAGGAACCATAGGGCTAGGTAAGCAAAAAATAATCAATTTTACTTCACTGGTCGATTGTAGGAACCTGTGTGGGTGACCAGTTATAGTTAGGAACTTAGACAAGTCAACCAGTCAAGTTTTAGACTCACTGATCGACACCTTGAGATTCATCGGTAGATGTTTTAAGCACCAGTGAAGGTCGACGAATGAAACATAGCTTTGTTTTGAGAATTGGAAACCTTCCTAATTTAGAGAGACTACTATCCTAACTGAGAGAGGACTATATATGGGAACTTTCTCCCTATATAGACATTGTCCCGCTACTCACTCTTACTCTTTTGTTTAGTCTCAAACCCTAGAACTAAAAGAAAAGACAGGAGAAGAAGGATAAAGCTTGAAGAAGAAGTTGCTTGGAGAAGGAGTTGTAGAGGAGTTTCTTGCTGACGGTTTTCACCCATTCCTCACAAGAAAACTGAGGTAAGAGGACTATTTTTGTAGATGTTAGGTGGTTAGATATATCTATCATCATGATGTTGGTGATTTGGACCCACATTGTGATAGAGATCATGAGATCTCTCAAGCAAATCAAAGGAGACTATGAATAATAGGTTAGGTTATTCAATACTTGTGTAATTGCAAATTTTCAATTGTAAACCACTGATTTTAGGCCATAAAATGACTCTAGGATGAATCCCATTGTATGAGTCAAGGTTTGGACTCATGAAAAAATTCGAACTAAGGAGAAACATCCTAAGTTTATGTGGTCGCATCACTGGTCAACTATATGTACGACCAGTGAATCAACCTGTGACCCTCAAGAGTTTTTCAAGAACTCTCTTATCGCATAACTGGTCACATGATGTGCGACCAGTCAATGTCAACCAATGAGTTGTCAATAGCTCTGTTCTAATTATTGATGGTCGTAAATTGATACAATCGAACCCTAACTTAAACCCGTAAAGTATCTAGGTTGTCAACTTGTTCAAAATAGTTTCTAAGGCTTCGAAGATGAACCAATATCATTTACAGGTGAGGAAGCAAGACCTAAACTAAGAGGCTATTAACAAATTACCTCTTCTGTATTTTTCTGTTAAATTGATATGATGCCAAGCTTGAATGAATGTTTGTACATCTCACATGTCATCCAATATTTATTATATATTTGTTCATGTATATTTATTACTATCTTTATTTGACATGATGATGATGTTAGGAATAGGTATGTGCTTGTGTGTGTGGTTGATGTGTTGGATTGGGTGGAGTATCAGGGGAGCGTGGTTGTATGTAATCTGTTAGGCTCTAGACCTATCTATATTCAGTTTTGTGCATTGACATCATCGTATCGTTGTTATCCTGGCAAAACTAGTATGTCGTAGGATATCAGGGGAGGTTTATGCAGTGTGTAGCTATAAGCTTTAACAGCGAGGCTTAGCTTTATATCTATGGGCATATTGAGGGATGCTCGGATAAGGCCTTGGATACAACTTCTGATGGCATCTAGGATTGTTTAGTCACGACCCAGTTTGCAAGCCCTCCCCAGTAGGGCATACATATTGGTATTGGTAGAGTATCACAGGGAGTTTTGGTGGTATTTCATCTGGGATCTTTGGCTCTATCTCTATTCTGTAGTGAGAGATGCGGGACGACATTGGTGTGTGATCAGTTGGGCATGCTCACAGTCTCGTACATGGAGGTGCGGTAGCCTCCTATCCTCCATTGCACATTTGCAAACTCATACTAGACCAAAAATAATAATTTAATTGCATGCATATATTTATGCATTGTTTTATTTTACTCCCTGAGCTATGATGTATGCTTACCCCTCGACGTCGAATATTTTTAGTTGAGGATGCAGGTACCACAGTGGAGGATTATATGAATGTGCCGTAGTACTGTCACGTGGCGGCTATGGACGTATAGAATATGGAGGGTGATCACGACTCCGTGTGCGAGTGTTTCCAATGTCTTTACTCTTATGTTTATTTCTATTATGGATATGGGACATATAATAGAATATACACTTATGTTTTGAGTTTGTTGAAGATAATTGGATTATTTAATTATTTATCATGTTAGACACTCAGTTCATTATTAATAAAGAATTTACCTATTTATTTTGTTATCTCTAATTATGTTGTAGAATGTGTTTGGTTTGAATTGTTGGCATGGTCTGAATGAGATCCTAGCTTGAACCATTGGTTCTTATGATAGTTGATCACACTTCTGGTTCATCCAGAATTGGGGTATGACAATTAAGTTGTCACTTATGAGAGGTATATGCACAAAAGGAGATAATACTTGGCCAACAGAAACTCTTGATACGTATAAGGATCATGGGATAGCAAGAAAGGGGAGTTTACAAGTACTACGACTAAGGTGCCCTTATATACATTTGAGTGTAACGTGGGAAGAACAATGGGAGGACTAAAACAGTAAGAAGTTCTACTGACTAGTACCTATCACACCTAGGCACCATTAATTCAGTCATATTTCATTAGGGATAACCAATGATGTTGGATATGATGAATTATGTGCCAAGATTATTAGAGATCGAAATTATATGATGTGATTGATTTGACAATTGCACGGATTACTAATATTGAGTTTCCGTTTTGATTGTCTTATAAATAAGGGCCTACTAACAAGTTAGGAATGTTCAAGGTAATGGATCACGCGCAACTCCTTAATTCAGCTTGTTCAAAGGATTGGGCCCATAAATTAAAATATCTGGGCAATCCAATGGACCATGGAGCGACTTATTCTCACTGTTCGGACACTCGAGATAATGCGATAGTGATAGACGAAGCCATGTGAATGGTCTACAAGCAAAATGGTGAGTTCTAGAAAAGGACAATTGGATCTCTAACAAAGGCTATGTGCAACGACACCGCCTCTATATTGGTTTTGGGAGAAGTGTTAGAATTATTGGAACGTATTGCCCAAGTTCTCTAGGAACAATAAAAGGGCATGTGGCATGAATAGTAACTGAGTGCCGTAATCCAGGGAATCATCAAGGGCCTCAGGAAGAGATGTCTATAGCACAAGAGAATGGTAAACAAGTGAATGGAACCCCAGAAGATGATTCACCATAAGAGGTGTGTAAGATGCCTCGAGTTGGAAATAAAGAGCCACTGGTGGAAACACCACCCGCTATTATTGGGACCCAAATACCATCTAGGGCAGGTCACCAAAAATGTTATCAGTGTGGAAGTTGGAAGCACCTTATGCGATAATGCACCCGACCCACTGAGAGGGCATCACCACCGAAACCTGAGGAAGTTGTTACTTGTCTCTCTTGCAGTGCGATGGGGATGAGACTCATGACTGTCAAAAGTATTGGGAATCCTAGGCCTCTATGTGAGCGCAAACCTAGCACTAGTTGGAGGAAATTTTGAGAGAATTAGTAAGCCTTGAGCTCCGTTAATTATTTATTGCAGCAAATGTAGGGTAACTTTGTGAGTGAATTCTATGATAAGACACCTATAGGAATGGGATATGAACTTACAACTATGACCTGATTTCGGGGGTAAAATCCTTATAAATTGGGGTTATTGTAATACCCACTCCGAGATCCTCACGATTTGGATCTCTCCGTATTGGGTCTTACTGTGCCAACCCTTGGTACTCTGTCTTGAGACCCTATAAATGATGTGGGTAAGTCCCTTAGGCCACATAAGAGTACTAGATCATATGGGAGTAAGTACTTGAAGCCTAGGAAGCATCACCATCAAATTAGGCCCATGAAGTTAGGCCCAGATATGCTTTAAGTCTAACCAGAGGCACAAGTAGAGGAATGTTCCTCCGCTTGACTTCTACCGATTTAGCAAGAATAGGACACACTCTCTCTCTCCATGAATCCTATAGAAGGAGGGCTCACTCTCCTTTTACCTCTCTTGTTGAACCATGAGAGAGTGAGAGTATTTGGGAGGGGACCTTGGAACGTAAAGCTTGGAGCATAAGCTTGGAGCTCAAGCTTAGAACTCAAGCTTAAGTACCGATCTTCCTTGAGGTAGGACTTCATCCTTCCTTACTCTTCCATTTAAGGAATATAGGCTTGAGACCATAGTGGAAGCTCTCCATTGATGGCCTCCATTAATGGAAAATGAAGCTTGACCTAGAAGCTTAGGGTTCACCCTCTCCATGGATAGAGATGATAATGGAGTGTAAATGACTCTCATTGTGTGCAATAATGGTAGCTAGGTATTTCCCACCATTTAGAGTTAAGGAAATCATGGTGGGAAACCTTCCCCAAATAAGGAAACCTTCTCTGGCTCGTGTTTGGCTTCTAGGCCAGAACCGAAAGCACGAATCGGTAGATTGGTAGTGGCCCTAATATTCGTTAACTCATGACCGGTCTACAAGCAAGATAAATACTTTAACCCATTAGACTAAGTAATATCTGGTTTACCCTAACCGGTATTACATGATCAGAAGAAAGACCCACCATGATCGTCACACCAATTATGTGCATGGCACCGTTTGGCAATGCCTCTGCATAGACTTAATTAGAAGCGGAGCTAGTATCAGATGTTCGATCACCCAGCCTAGCTTCTAAATAACCAATTGAAGTCCTCACTACTGTAACAGTATATGGAGGATGACCAACCAGATGATCAATCATCCAATCTGTCTTTCAGTTCAATATAGATAAGAAAACGTCACATACCGGTGGAATGCCCAACCGATTCTATCTGTTAGTTCAGTTTGTATTAACTTATAAGCCTAGAAATTATTAAGAAGACTATCCTTTCGGTTCTCAACTTATCTTGGGACCAGTGCATGGACTTTAGGACTTGTCTATGCTGGTTTAAAAGATGTTCACCAACCTAATGAAGCTTATTTAATAAATTAGGAAAAACACCGCAGGTAGTAGACGAAGCTTTCTGTTGGCTTCAAGGTTCTTCAGCACCACTGGTGATTACAGATAAGGGGTCGGGTCACGTAGAGATTGGGCATGTGCTTGTTGTGCATTTATTGTTGCTTTTCTTTTATAACATGTCATCCAATGAAATGTATATAACTGTTCATGCTTTTGTATATAACTATAACTATGTATGTTGATAGTTATTGTTACCTTGGTAGAGGCACGGTGAACCATGGGAGTGGGGATTCAGGGTCTTTGCAAGAGGGTAGTTGTTGATGTTATTGTCAGCATAGCCATGAATGATGGTGTGTGTGACATATTGGAGTACGGGCATGCGTACCATGTTGGAGTGCCGGTATCCTGGTAGAGACACAGTGATCCATGGGAGTTGGGATCTGGGGTTCTCTAGCAGTATGCCACCCATGTATGGTGGTTCATGTAACGAGTGACCTCATGAATCACATTGGGAATGGCTGTACCTTAGTGGAGGCATGAAGAACCATGGGAGTGGGGAGTCAGGGATCTCTACTAGGTGCAGTCTTTCTTAATACCATGTATGAGGAGCATGTTAAGTATGGGAGAACAATACATGTGCCATGTTGGCACTCTATTCTCTAATGGGGACATGGTCAGTCAATGGGAGTGAAACAGGGATTCCTACTGGAGTATAGATTTACTTACTGTGTGCACATGCCAGAGGAATGATTGATTGTTTGGATATGATTGTGTTCTAGGGTAGACGATCATATAACGTATAGAGTACGTCATACTGCCATATACCTGGTTACACCATAGTGGGGGCACGTTCAATCCATGGGAGTGGAATGGGGATCTCTGTTGGTGGAACCCTTTTAATGTTATGTTATCATTTCATGCATCACCTTGGTCATGTAATTTGTGCTTTAACGAGGGGAATATCATCCATGAGGTGGGCTAATGAATACTCCAACGGTGGGGTACGAGTTTATATGCTCAGGCGGTGGGGTATGGGGCAATTACTCAGGCAGTAGGGTATGGGGTAGATTCTCGCTAGGGTATGGATCGACCATGACTTGCATACAGACTTGTAAGACACTCACAATTGCTTGTTTACTTGCTTCTATACACCATTCATAATGTACTGCATAGGATTACATTAGAAACCTGACTTGTCACTAAACTAGGATGTGAGCTCACCCCTCAATATAAACTTTTTTTATGCTTTGATTGCAGGTTATTATTCTGCTGTAGCAGACATGGATCCTATTGGTGTTGAAGGTGCTTCTGTGGGTGGGGTTCCTCTGAGAGATCACGCCAAGGGCTGTATCTGTAGGGATTGCATCTACGGGACTTGAGTCAACATCTTACCTCTGTCGCACCCCAATTCTGGTCTAACCAGAATGCTGTGATGAACCTCCAATAAACCAAATGTTCACCCAGGATCTCGTATAGGTTGTACCCACCATATCAAACCACACATACATTCCACATTAATAATTAAAGGTAATAAACAAATAAGCGGATGTCTTACAGATAATGAACTGAGAGTCTAACGGTAATAAATAAGTACTTAATCCAATTATCTCCAAACCACAAGACATAAAAATAAATAATCAATTACATATCTGACGATCAAATTATGACTAAACTTAAGCAAAAACACATTGGATGCACTCGCATGATGAATCATGTGCATCTTCTTCAGCTTCTATGTCCATCGCAGCAACGTGTCCATACCTAGGCGCATTCATATATTCTTCATCAGTAGGACCTACATCATCAACTAAAAATATTCGACGTCGAAAGGTAAGCACACATCACGGCTGAGTGAGTAAACAAAACAATGCAACAAACATATACATGCATTCAATTCATATCTTTAGATTGGTTTATAAGTTTTCAATATGCAATAGAAAGGTTTGGTGGCCGCCGTTGTAAGACCCGTATCAAACTAACCCGGTCTTACCACCTTGAACCAGGTCTACCCATCATGGTCGAACCACATGGATCAAGTGCGTGAAGGAGATCACGATCCCAGTTATTAAACTGACCCAAAAACACTCAAAATAAAGGGAGGGTCGCATACACAGCAAGGGAGGGTTGGACCCCCCCAGTATAAAAGTCAGACCGCCAGTTTTACATGGGGGGTCAGACATTTTAAGGACCCGGGGTCGACAGGATCTCCAACCCCCCTATCAACCCCCGGTAGTCGGTAAAAACAGCTCGAACCAAAAATTAGGAAACATTCCTAATTTCAATGAGATTCCTTCTTAATCTCAATGGGACATATTTTAGGAGTTTCTACTCCATAAATAGGATGTCCCTAAGCCTCTTTCACTCATTTTAGAACCCTAATTGGATTGAGAGAAAGAGAAGGAGGAAGAGAAGAGAAGAGTTGGAATGTAGAGAAGAAGATCAAGGAGAAGGCTTCAGAGAAACAAGTCTAATTCTCATGTAAGAATACCAACTCCATGTAATTCTACAGACCTCAGATTAGATAGACAAGAGGGAATGATCTAGGAGGAACCCAAATCATCCACCCATGGTTAGGTTTTCATGAAAAACCATGGGGAAAATCATGAAAGCCAAATAGGTGAATGAACCACGATTCTAGGCCATAGAACTTGTATGGAATGGACTGTAGGAGCAAGCCATAGGACTCCAAACACGAAGAATGGACTAAAGGAAGAAAAATTGACAAAACCCACAAGGGGTCGCATGGGGGTTGATGGCCAATCGACCCTACCAGACCCTGAGCATCGACCCCCATTATTCGGGAAGTCCAGAATAGGGGTGGTCGCACCCAGGGTCGATCAAACCTCCGACCCTAGCATCGACCCCCAGTTAGCAGCATGCTTTTTAAAGTCCGAATTAATTCTAATTAAATTCTATCGACTTGGTTAGGTTTTCTAGTGATATAATATCGATATATAGTTGATTCTTAAAGCTTGAAAGATGACTTACGATCAAGTAAAGGTGAGGGAAGAAGACCTAAACTAATTGGTTAATAATAAACTGTTTTACTTTTGAGTCCAATGCCATGATTAATTTTATGCGTGTATGATTGTTATGTGCATTCAACATGTCATCCAATATTTCTATTATAACTGTTCATGCATATTTATTTATTGTTTATGATAATGATGATGATGATGATGATAGGAATAGGCATGTGGATGTATGTGTGTGGTTGGTGTGCTTGATGCGAGCGAGTATCAGGGGGAGGTGTCATAGGCCGGACCTCAACACTCTAGCTCTATCTCTAACTCAAGTCTTATGCATTAGCATCGTCGTATCGCCATTACTTTAGCAGAACTATTACGTCGTAGTGTATCAGGGGAGGTGGTCTCGGTCCTTGTAGTCTCTGACTCTACCGGGGGGCCTTAGCTCTAACTCTATGGGCGTTCTGAGGGATGCTGGGGTGAGGCCTTGGATACACTGTTTGGCATTAGGATTGGTTAGTTGGGAGCCCAGTTTGGAAGCCCTTGCCAGCAGGGGCTTACGTGTTGGTATGACACTGTACAACAATAAACGTTAACCTTTGTTGTACAATGTTCACGGTAGGGTGGATGGGGACGACAATAAACGTTAACCTTTGGGCAGGCTTCCACACCCTGTGTATAGAGGAGGGGTCAATAAACGTTAACCTTTGACCTCCATCCCTTTCTATTGCATATTACAAACTTTAAACCAGACCAAAGATATGAATTGAATGCATGCATATGCATTGTTGAATTGTTTTGTTTGCTCACTGAGCCATGATGTGTTCTCACCCTCTCGACGTCGAATATTTTTAGTTGATGATGTAGGTACTACCGTCGAAGATTATGTCAACGCTTAAGTGTACGGTCACATGGCGGCGATGGATGTTGAAGACGAAGTGGATACGAATGACTCCTGTTGCGAGTGTAACTCATGCGTATTCGATTAGATTTTATTTTAATTATTTGGATTTTGTAAAGACATGTAATTGATATTTATTTATGTCTTAGTTGATACCGAATAATTTTCTACTTAAATATGATTATCACATCTAGATTTCTCAGTTCGTTTTACTATAAGATTTCCGCTATTGTGTATTTACTCTGATTATTAATGTGGATGTATGAGGTTTAGACAAAACGGATATAGCCTACTCGAGATCCTGGTTGAACCATTGGTTTGCTAGCGGTGTTCATCACACCATTCTCAATAGTGTGGAATTAGGGTGTGACAACTTGGTATCAGAGCATTTCAGGCCTTGTCTGCTAAACTAGCATACCTTCACGACGAATTGTGAACTGAGATAAGATAAAAGTAAAAACTGTAATATTAATACACTATAAGCACAAGTGATGTTTGAGACCAAATTTGAAAAGAGAATAATGCCTCTATTAAAGGGAGAACAATTTTAAATACAATGAGAGAGAAAGAAACGTATATAAAGATAAAGTAGAGTACAGTCCACAACCCGGACAGTTACTCTGTAGTACAAAGAAAGAAAATAAATACAATCATGAAGCTGGAGGTGAAGGAGGAGGCGGTGCCTCACGGTCTCTGTCGTAATCCTCAGTGTAGACTCTAGTCAACCAGGCTACCTGAGTCTGGGTCATCTGAAGACTAGCTGTGAGACCAGCCAATCGGTGATCAGTCATGCGCTGAGCACCCAAAAGTTCCTCCATACACATATCTGACAGGCACTGAGCATCTATGAGCTCTACCATCCTCATGTCCGATATGCGCTGGGTGTCTAGTAGCTCATTTACTCTCACACGCTGAGCATCTAGTAACTCCCCCAACCTCAGATCAGATCAGATCAGATCTGCGCTGAGCCTCACTGATCTCATGCAATATCGCCATCATATCAGAAGGTGGGTGTGAGGGACCAGCCACATGAGAAGGACCAGCCGCGTAAGAAGTACTAGCTCCAGCAGCATGTGTAGGTGAAGGAGGTGGTATGGAGTCCACATCCATGTACAGACGGTCATCATCACCAGTAGACTCCCTATGAACTCCAGCGGCTGCTGCTGCTGCCTCAGCGTCAGCCATCTCTACGCGAGTGCGAGGATGCACCATCGCGTTCCTCTCCTCATCACTGACCTAGGCATCCCGCATGCCCATCTTGCAAATATCCTCCCAATCCAGAGGCGATGAGAAGGATTTCTCCTGAATCTTCTCATCCAATAAGTCAACCCCCAGGCGGGTAAGTAGCGTAGTGATCATACGTCGTAAGGAAGGTTGCCATTGTGACTGGGCAACGTGGCACTGATCATGGTACACATGATGATGTATGGAAGGCATACGGGCTGCCTAGTGCATATACAGTATAGGAGATATTGGGTTAGCAGGGAAATCCTCTCGTAATGACCACTCTGCAGTATCAGGTTATGCTGAATGATCATGCAGTATACCTGTGGATCAGAACGCAGATAACACACTCTTATCTGCTAGCGATCAGGTCAGATGAGCAGACTATTGATCTCATCCCTCGTCTGTAGAGAGAATAACTGGGGCTCTCCAGGAGCATAGAAAACCATGGGGCCAGCATAGGAAATGCCCAGTAGGTCGGCCAGCTGCCGATAATCAAATGAGATGTCAACTCCCTTGACGTAGCTAGTGATACGCAGCTCATTACCTCTTTCAACATCATTGTAATCCTCCACCACCTGGAGGTTACAATAGAACTGGCATACCAAGTTAGGGCAGGTACATGCATCATAGGTGATGACAGGAAGCCATCCCATATCACCAAATGCTTTCTCCACATTGAACAAGGCTAACTCAGCCAAGTTCACCTTGCGACCTCCCTCTACTTTCTTGTGAGCGTAGTGGGCATACTGTGCCTCGGCTTCATTGGAACGGAAACAAAGATGGTCACGAACTCTGGGTACCTTGGTACGGGCCATAATATCTGCAAAGCACAAGGAAAAATAGATAATGTATTAGTAAGGTAGAAAAATCCAAAATTTCGACATAATAACGATGTAAATTGAATAAAAACCTCACTTTTCACCCATACACGTGGGCAGGAGGACTTACATAGATCCTAAACAAACTTATGAGACTTAAACAGATGGAAATTGCTACTAATTAGCTTGAATTGCGAGAAATTTCAAGAAATTCAAAATTTAACCAAAATTAGGGTAAAATGCAAAAATTTTGAGTTTTTGCGATAACCAACCGATGAAACTCAAATATTTTTGAGGGCTTTCGTCCATTGACTCACCAAAAACAAAAGCCCACAATAAAAATCCAATTTTTAAAATTAAAAAAAGTTTAATTTGAAGAAAACATGATATACCGGTGAAAACCTAGAAAAGAAAACCTAAAAACATGTAAAGGTAAGATACATACCTGTAGGGAAGGTGTAGACGTCGAAACAAGGAACCCGAATGACCAATGTAGTAGAGTTGGAACTGTAGCAACTCAGAGGAAGGAGACAAGTCAAAACAGAGGAGGAAAAATGGAAAATGAACTCAGAATCGGACCTTAAAAATCTGATTTTTGGTCCGGGGGTCAGAGAATTCGATTAGAACAATCGACCTTCATATCGACCCCCGCATCGACCCTCGGCTCTCGATAACCTGACAGAGAACCAGGGGTCGCAGCCTCGGTCAGACATACTCCGACCCCCCCATCGACCCCCAGCTCTCGGGAAAAATGGGTGATTTCCCAGGGTCGGATACTGAGGGTTGGATACCCATCGGCCCCCACCATCGACCCTGCATAGAAAAGACAGTATGTTTTCACATAATGATCTGAAAATTTTGAAAATAACATCGGTTAGCGTATCTACATGAATGGTTGCACCACCAGTAAACCAGGTCAGGCAAATCCTACAAACTTGCCACCTCCACCATCGGAGCTGGCAACCGTGGTTACGATCCTAGCACAACAGCTGCAACAAATGAAACAAGCACAGGCTCAAATGCAAGCAGCAATGGGAATGATGTTTCAGACAGCACATGCTACACAAATGTCGACTGGACAAACAAGTGCAGCACCGGTGGGTAACCACCCACCACCTTAAACACCTCAACCACTAGCTGCACAGATTCCAGTACCAGGTCCTGAACTAGTTCAGGTTAATTACCAGTACCCACAACCTATGTTTGGGGCATATCTTCAAAATCAAATGGACCACTCCCGACTGGTCGAGCGATTCTTAAAGATGAAGCCCAAGGAGTTTAGCGGTAAACCGTACGATCCTTTATGGCCAGCACATTGGATTGACGAGATGGAGAGGGATTTTCTAATGATGACTATTATCGAAGAAGATAAGGTATTATGTGCCACCTTCATGCTAAAAAGTGATGCACATCATTGGTGGAAATCTACTAGGGCCTACCTATTAACCAAGCACGCCCTATTGACCTGGGCTATATATAAAGAAGCTTTCTTTGAGAATTACTTTCCCCGAAGCTTGGAAGATTCTATGTAGAAGGAGTTTCTGAGTTTATATAAGGGACAGATGTCTGTGGATGCATATCAACAGCGTTATGAGGAGCTTTTTTTCTTTGCACCACTCAGCATGCAAGAAGAAGACACTAAGACCCGTAGGTTTGTCACGGGACTTAGAGGAAGCATCAGAGAGCATGTTTGAGGTTTGAAGAAGAAAATATATAATGAAGTTGTGGAAATTGCTCGAGTTATAGAATCGAGGCAGAAGGAGAGTTATTTCGTGCAAAACAGAGGTATAAAAAGGCCAGCTGGAAATGCTTATAACGGAGGGAATAACAAGATATTCAAACGCTTCCGTGCTCAAGGCCTTACTACTGTACCCAAGACTACCCTAGTAGCTCAACAGCAGCCAAAGCCAAATACTAAAGGTCCAAAATGTTATAACTGCAATCAAGCGGGGCATATGGCAAGGAAGTGTCCTAAGCCCAGGAAGCAGCTACATCAAGGACGAGTTTATGCTATTACTTTTGAGGATGCTGCCGCATCACCCGATGTGGTCATAGTTATGACTGAAACCTTTTAAGTTGTATTACATTGTGTGAGCATGTAGACTAAGTTAAAATTAATCACAGGTATCGTACCTATAAATGACATACCCGCCAGAGTACTCTTTGACTCAAGAGCTACTCATTCTTTTATATCTGTGTCATTTGGAAAGAAACTGAATTTACCCATCAAAACATTAGACTACAAACTACTTGTACGGTCATCGATGGGGTTAGAAGTGGTGTTAGAAAAAGGTTATGGGCCATGTCCAGTTCTCATTGGTGAGAAAACCTTAGATGCAACCTTGATCCAACTTGGGATGGCAGACTTTGACGTCATCTTGGGAATGGACTGGTTAGCTCGGCATTCTGCGAACCTATTATGCACCGAAAAGAAGCTAACATTTAAAGACAAAGAAGGAGCAGAATTCAGTTTTGTGGGAACCAAACTTCTCCGTAAACGCAAGCTCATACTCTCAACACTAAAGGCTAAGAAGTTCCTTGAGAAAGGAGCAGTCGAGTATCTAGTGTCAGTGGTCGACCTCACCAAAGAAGCACTATGGATGGAAGATATTGATGTCATGCGGGATTACCCCGACGTATTTCCTGAGGAACTACCAGGATTACCACCCGACCGAGCCACAGAGTTTGTGATAGATCTTATACTTGGAGCTGCACTAGTATAAAAAGCACCTTATCGAATGGCTCTTACTGAACTAAAGGAATTGAAAGTACAACTACAAGAACTACAGGACAAGGGTTATATTCGACCTAGTATATCACTATGGGGAACGCCAGTATTGTTCGTAAAGAAGAAGTACGGTAGCGTTCGATTATGTATCGACTATCGGGAGTTGAACAAACTGACAATCAAAAATCGATATCCACTACCTCGGATCGATGACTTGTTCGATCAGTTGCAAGGAAAAAAAGTATTTTCTAAGATCGATCTTCAGTCAGGCTACCTTCAGTTGAAGATTAAAGATGGTGATATTCCTAAGACAGCTTTCAGGACCAGATATGGACATTATGAATTCTTGGTCATGTCTTTTGGATTAACAAACGCACCAGCAACTTTCATGGAACTTATGAACCAGGTTTTCCATGATATGTTGGATACGTCGGTTATTTTATTTATTGATGATATATTGGTATATTCCAAGGGCAAGGAAACCCATATTATGAATCTAAACGCCACTCTACAACGTTTAAGGAAAGAGAAGTTGTATGCCAAATTTATCAAGTGTGAGTTTTGGCTAAGTGAAGTCGCCTTCCTAGGCCATGTAGTATCCGCTGAAGGAATCAAAGTGGATCCCACCAATGTTGAGGCTACTGTAAAGTGGGAAGCACCAAAGAGCGTTGTAGAAATTAAAAGTTTTCTGGGTCTAGCTGGTTATTATCGGCGCTTTGTGGAAGACTATTCCCGAATTGCCGCACCTCTCACCAGTCTGACTAAGAAAGGTGAAAAATTTATGTGGACGAATAAATGCGAGAAGAACTTCCAAACCTTGAAGACCAGATTGATATCCGCTCTGATTTTGACTATTCCAGTTCCCGGACAGTCATTTATCTTGTACACCGATGCGTCAAGACTGGGATTAGGATGTGTGCTTATGCAAGGAGAACAAGTAATTGCTTATGCCTCAAGACAGTTAAAGACACACGAGAAAAATTATCACACTCATGATTTGGAGTTAGCGGCAGTTGTAAGACCCATATCGAACTAACCCAGTATTATCACCTTGAACAAGGTTTACCCATCATGGTCAAGTCAAATGGACCAAGGGCGTGAAGGAGATCGTGATCCCAGGTACCGAATCGACCCAAAAACACTCAATTTAAAGCGAGGGTCGCATACCCAGCGAGGGAGGGTCAGACCCCCCAAGACAAAAAGTCAGACCCTCTATTTTACAGGGAGGGTCGAACACTTTAGGAAACTAAGGGTCGATGGGATCATCGACCCTCGCATCGACCCTCAGTTGCCGTCGAAACTGAAATTAGGAAATTTCCATAATTTCGATTTGGACTCTATCCTAATCTCAAAGGGAATTATTTTGGGATGTTTCTACTCTATAAATAGGACATCCCTAAGCCTCTTTCACTCCTTTTACAACTTTAATTGAATTGAGAGAAAGAGAAGAGAAGGAAGAGAAGAAGAAGAGAAACAAGGTAGAGAAGAAAGCAAAAGGAGAAGAGTTGCAAAGAAGGAGTGTTCTTCTCAGGTATGGATACTAATTACATGAGTTTCTACAGGCCTTAGGTTAGATTTTGATGAGAGTGTGATCTCAGAGAAACCCAAACCATCAACCCATGGTTAAGTTTTTATGGAAAACCATGGAAGAATACATGAAAGCTATTTAGGTGGGTGATTCATGTTTCTAGACCATGGAATGCAAGTTGAATGGACTATAGGAGCAAGCCATAGGACCCCAAACACTAAGAATGGATTAAAAGGAGGAAAATAGACCAAAACCCACCGAGGGTCGCATAGAGGGTCGATGACCATCCGACCCTATGTGACCTGAGTATCGACCCTCCGGGTTCTGGAAGTCCAGATTTGGGGAGGGTCGCACCCAGGTCGATCATGACTCCGACCCTACCTCCGACCCTCAGTTAACAGAATATTTTTTAAAAATTAAAATAAATTTTAATTTAGTTTTATCGACTTTTTTAGGTCTTCTAGCAATATAATAACATTATAAAGGTGATACTAAAGCTTAGAAGAGGATCTATTAACAAGCTAAGGTGAGGAAACGGAACTCTAAACTAATTGATTAATAACAAACTGTTTTCTCTTTTCTTGAGTCCAATGCCATGCTTAATTCTATGCGAATATGTTTGTAATGTGCATACAACATGTCATCCAATATTTCTATTACTTGTTCATGCATATTTACTTTATTGTTTATAACATGGTGATGATGATGATGTTAGGAATAGGCATGTGATTGTATGTGTGTGGTTGGTGTACTTGATGCGAGCGAGTATCAGGGGAGGTATGATGAGAACTTCAATAAACGTTAACCTTTGGCGGGTCTCAGCACTTTAGCTCTATCTCTAACTCAAGTATTGTGCATTAGCATCGTCGTATCGCCATTACTTTAGTAGAACTATTATGTCATAGAGTATCAGGGGAGGTGGTCTCGGTCCTTGTATTCTCGGACTCTACCAGGGGGCCTTGGCTCTATCTCTATGGACATTCTGAGGGATGCTGGGGTGAGGCCTAGGATACACTGTTTGGCATTAGGATTGGTTACTTGGGAGCCCAGTTTGCAAGCCCTCGCCAGCAGGGGCTTACGTGTTGGTATGGCACTATACAGCAATAAACGTTAACCTTTGTTGTATAATGTTCATGATTAGGGTAAATGGGGATGACAATAAACGTTAACCTTTGGGCGGACTTCCACACCCTATGTATAGAGGCGGGGTCAATAAACATTAACCTTTGACCACCCAACCTTTCTATTGCGCATTGCAAACTATAAACCAAACCAAAGATATGAATTGATTGCATGCATATGTACTGTTGCATTGTTTCGTTTGCTCACTGAGCCATGATGTGTGCTCACCCCTCGATGTCGAATATTTTTAGTTGATGATGCAGGTTTTACCATTAAAGACTATGCAAATGCTCCAGCGTATGGAAACATAGCGCCAATGGAAGTTGAAGCTGAAGTGGATACACATGACTACTCGTGCGAGTGCAACTCATGTGTATTCGATTAGATATTTTCTTAGTTTTCTTTATTTGGATTTGTTATGGACATATATTTGATATTTATTTATGTCTCAGTTGATACAGAATAATTTTCTATTTAAATATTAATATCGCAGTAGATTCTTAGTTTATTTTATTATAAGACTTCCACTATTGTGTATTTACTCTGATTATGAATATGGATGTATGGGGTTTAGATAAAACGGATATAGCCTACTCAAGATCTTGGTTGAACCGTTGGTTGATTAGCGGTTCATCACACCATTCTGAATAGTGTGGAATTAGGGTGTGACAACTTTGTATCAGAGCATCTCAGGCCCTGTCTGCTGAACTAGCATACATTCAAGACAATTATGGACTGAGATAGGATAAAAGTAAAAACAGTAATATTAACACATTGTAAGCACAAATGATGTTTGAGACCAATTTAAAAAGAGAATAATGCATCTATTAAAGAGGAAACAATTTTAATACAATGTGAAAGAAACAAACGTATATACATAACTAAAACAGTGTACAGTCCACAACCCGGACAGTTACTCTATAGTACAATGAAAGAAAATACTATCATGAAGCCGGAGGTGAAGGAGGAGGCGGTGCCTCGCGGTCTCTGTCATAGTCCTCGGCATAGACGCTAGTCAACCAGGCCACCTGAGTCTGAGTCGCCTGCAGACTAGCTGTGAGATCAGCCACCCGCAAATCAGTCTGCGCTGAGCGTCTAGAAGCTGCACTATCCTCAGATCCGATGCGTGCTGAGCCTCTCTAATCTCGTGAAACATACTCAGCACGTCATCAGAAGGTAGACGCGAAGGACCAGCTGCATGTGAAGGACCCGCCGTGGATGAAGTACCAGCTCCATTCGCATGCGTAGGTGATGGCGGTGGTATCGAGTCTACATCCATGTACATGCGGTCATCATAACCAGCAGGATCCGCATGATCTCTAGCGGCGGCAGCAGCTGCCTCAGCGTCAGCAATCTTGATGCGAGTGTGATGGTGCACTATCTCGTTCCTTTCCTCGTCACTGACATGGGCATCCCGCAGGCCCATCTTGCAGATAACCTCCCAATCTAGAGGCGACGAGAAGGTTTTCTCCTGAATCTTCTCATCCACTAAATCAACCCCCAAGCGGGTAAGCAGAACAGTGATCATACCTCCATAGGGTAGATTACCCCTATGACCGGACAATGTGGCACTGATCATAGTCCACATGATGATGTAAGGAAGGCAGACGGGCTGTCTAGTGCAAATGATGTACAAAAGATACTGGGTCAGCTGAGAAACCCTCTCGTAATGGCCACTCTGTGGAATCAGATTATGCTGGATAATCTTGCAAAAGACCCATGGAGCCGGACGCATATAGCAAGCTCTCATCTGCCAGCGATCAGGTCGTAGTAGCTGACTATCAATCTCAGCCCTCATCTCTGTGGAAACGAATTGGGGCTCTCTAGGAGCACAGTAAACCATGGGGCCATCATAGGGAATGCCCAGTAGGTCGGTCAGTTGCCGATAATCGAATGTAATGTTCACCCCCTTGACATAGCTTGTGATTCGTAGCTCGTGACCCCTATCCACATCATTGTAATCCCCCACCACCTGGAGATTACAATAAAACTGTTGCACTAAATCCGAGCATGTGCAAGCATCGTAGGTGATGACAGGGAGCCACCCCATATCACCAAAGGCACTCTCCACGTTGAACAAGGCTAACTCAGCCAAGTTCACCATACGACCACCCTCTACTTTCTTATGAGCGTAGTGGGAATACTGTGCCTCGGCTTAGTTGGAGCAGAAGCGAAGGGGATCACGAACTCTGGGTACCTTGGAATGAGCCATGGTATCTGCCAAATAAGAAAAAAAAACAGATAATGAGTTAATAGGATAAAAATCTGAAATTTGACATTATAACGACGTAAGTTGGCCAAAATCCTCACTTGTCACCCATACACGTGGGAAGGAGGACTTACGTAGGTTCCAACATATTCTACAACACTCAGACAGTAGGAAATTCTAGCTAATGAAGTCCAATTTGAAGAAATTTTGAGAAATCAAAAATTTCGACAAATTAGGGAAAAAGAGCAAAAATCCAAGTTCTTGATAACCAATCGATGAAACTCAAAAAATTTTGAGGGCTATCGTTCCTCGAGACACCAATAACAAAAGCCCCCAATAAAAATTGAATTTTTACGGTTGGAAAAAGTTTAATTTGAAAAATACAAGCTAAATGGACAAAAACCTATAAATGGAATCCCAAAAATAGGTAAAAATGAGAAAGCATACCTGTAGGGATGATGTGGACGTCGAAACACGGATCCAAACTGACTAAAATAGCGGAGTGACACTGTAGCAACTCAGAGGTGGGAGACGAGTCGAAACGGGAGAGAAATAATAAATAATAAACCCAGAATCGGGTCTTAAAGGTCTGATTTTTGGTCTGAGGGTTGGACAATTCGACCAGGATCATCAACCCTCGGATCGACCCTCCCATTGACCCTCAGTCCTCAGGAATCTGACAAAAAACCAGGGTCGGATACTGAGGGTCGGATACCCATCGACCCTCACATCGACCCTCAGCTCTCGGGAAGAACAGGTCATTCCCAGGGTGGGATACTGAGGGTCGGACATACCATCGACCCCCACCATCGACCCTGCATAAAAAAGATAGTATTTTTCATAGAATGAGCTAAAAATTTTAAAATTTTACATCGGTTAGCATGCCTACAGGTAGTATAAATGATTGTCTCACCTATTTTAATGATTTTTAGGCACCACCAATCTCAGGAGGAAATATGTCTGGGCGTAGAGTAACCAGGCGAAGCCAAAATGCAATTCCACCACCACCTGTGGATGAAACTAGCCAAGAAAATATATACGCCCAGGGAAATCCACAGGTTATACCCCCAGGAAATCTAGACCAGGCAAATCCTACCAACTTGCCACCTCCACCACCGGAGTTAGCAACCGTGGTAATGAATCTAGCACAGCAGCTACAACAGATGCAACATGCACAGGCTCAAATGCAAGTTGCAATGGGGATTATGTTCCAGGCTGCATATGCTACACCCATGCAGACCAGACAAGCCATTGCAGCAATGGTGGGTAACCACCCAACACCTCAAACACCTCAACCACCAGCTGCACAAATTTCAGTACCAGGTCCGGAAGCAACTTAGGTTAATTATCAGTATCCACAACCTATGTTTGGGGCATACCCCCACAATCAGATGGATCACTCTCGACCGGTTGAGAGATTTTTGAAGATGAAGCCCAAGGAATTTAACGGTAGACTGTCTGATCCGTTATGGCCAGCACACTGGATCGACGAGATGGAGAGAAACTTTCTCATGATGACTATCATAGAAGAAGAAAAGGTGTTATGTGCCACCTTCATGCTGAAAGGCAATGCACATCGTTGTTGGAAATCTACCAGGGCATATCTACTGACCAAGCACGTCCTATTGACTTGGGCTATTTATAAAGTAGCATTCTTTGATAAGTATTTTCCCCGAAGCTTCAAAGATGCTATGGAAAAGGAGTTCTTGAGTTTATATCAGGGCCAGATGTCGGTAGATGCATATCAACAGCGTTATGAGGAACTGTTTTTCTTTGCACTACTTAGTATGCAAGAAGAAGACACTAAGACCCGTAGGTTTGTCACAGGACTGAGAGGAAGCATCAGAGAGCATGTTCTGGATTTGGAGAAGAAGGTATATAACGAAGTTGTCTAAATTTCTCGAGTTATAGAATCGAGCCAGAAGGAGAGTTACTTTACACAGAACAGAGGTACAAAAAGGCCAGTCGGAAATGCTTATAACGGAGGAAACAACAAGACATTTAAACCCTTCCGTACTTAAGGCTTTACTGCTGCACCCAAGACTACTCCAGTTATAACTGCAACCAAGCAGGACATATGGCAAGGGAGTGTCCTAAGCCCAAGAAGCAGTTACATCAAGGACGAGTATATGCTGTTACAATCGAGGATGCTGCCGCATCACCCGTTGTGGTAACAGGTATGACTGAACCTTTTAAGTTGTAATTACATTGTATGAGCATGTAGACTAAGTAAAATAAATCACAGGTGTCATACCTATAAATGGCGTACCCGCCAGAGTACTCTTTGATTCAGGAGCAAATCATTCCTTTATATTTGTGTCATTCGGAAAGAAACTGAAATTACCCATCAAAACATTGGACTACAAACTACTTGTACAGTCACCGATGGGGTTAGAAGTGGAATTAGAGAAAGGTTATGGACCATGTCCAGTTCTCATTGGCGAGAAAACCTTAGATGCAATCTTGATCCAACTGGAGATGGCAGACTTTAACGTCATCTTGGGAATGGACTGGTTAGCTCGGTATTCTGCGAACCTATTATGCGCCAAAAAGAAGCTAATATTTAAAGACAAAGAAGGAGCAGAATTTAGTTTTGAGGGAACCAAACTGCCCCGTAAACGCAAGCTCATACTCTTAGCACTAATGGCTAAGAAGTGCCTTGAGAAGGGGGCAGTCGGGTATCTAGTATCAGTGGTCGACCTAACCAAGGAAGCACCACGAATGGAAGATGTTGATGTCGTGCGGGACTATCCCGACGTATTTCCAGAGGAACTACCAGGATTACCACCTGACCGAGCCACAGAGTTTGTGATAGATCTTATACCTAGAGCCGCACCAGTATCAAAAGCACCTTATAGAATGGCTCCTACTGAACTGAAGGAATTGAAAGTGCAGGTACAAGAACTACTGGACAAGGGTTATATTCGGCCCAGTATATCACCATAGGGAGCACCGGTATTATTCGTAAAGAAGAAGGACGATAGCGTTCGATTATGTATCGACTATCGGGAGTTGAATAAACTGACAATCAAGAATCGATATCCACTACCTCGGATCGATGACTTGTTCGATCAGTTGCAAGGAGCAAAAGTATTTTCTAAGATCGATCTTCGGTCAGGCTATCATCAGTTGAAGATTAAAGAGGGTGATAATCCTAAGACAGCTTTCAGGACCAGATATGGACATTATGAGTTCTTGGTCATGTCTTTTGGATTAACAAATGCACCAGCAACTTTCATGGAACTTATGAACCGGGTCTCCACGATATGTTGGATACGTCAGTTATTGTATTTATTGATGATATATTGGTATATTCCAAGGACAAAGAAACCCATATCAAGAACCTAAACGCCGCCCTACAGCGTTTAAAGAAAGAGAAGTTATATGCCAAATTTACCAAGTGTGAGTTTTGGTTAGTGAAGTCGCCTTCCTAGACCATGTAGTATCCGTTGAAGGAATCAAAGTGGACCCCAGCAAGATCGAGGCTATTGTAAAGTGGGAAGCACCAAAGAGCGTTGCAGAAATTATAAGTTTTCTGGGTCTTACTGGTTATTATCGGAGATTTATAGAAGACTATTCGCGGATTGTCGTACCTCTCACCAGTTTGACTAAGAAAGGTGAAAATTTTGTGTGGACGGATAAATGTGAGAAGAGATTCCAGACATTGAAGACCAGATTGATATCTATTCCGATTTTGACTATTCCTGTCCCAGGACAGCCATTTATCCTATAGACTGATGCGTCAGGACTGGGATTAGGATGCATGCTTATGCATGGAGAACAAGTAATTTCTTATGCCTCAAGACAGTTGAAGACACATGAGAAAAATTATCCCACTCATGATTTGGAGTTAGCAGCAGTAGTACATGCTGTCAAGATATGGAGACATTACCTGTACGGAGATAAATTCCAGATTAAGTCAGACCATAATAGTCTTACTTATTTATTTAATCAGAAGGAGTTGAATATGAGGCAAAGAAGATGGCTGAAACTATTAAAAGACTATGATTGTGATATCCAGTATCATCAGGGGAAAGCTAATGTAGTAGCGGATGCATTGAGAAGAAAGGCGATGATAAAATCTCAAGGGGAGGTTAGTACAACTGCAGCTACATGTACTACCGGAATGGTATTCAATCAAGGCAATGAACAATATGTGATAGATACAACGGAGGATCAGCCAACCAATGGTTTATTCATCGATTTTCAAATATATTCACGGCATTCAAAATTATACTTGATATAATGGATGGAGTGAAGACAGCTATCAAATCAGATCCTTATCTGAGAACAGTACAAGAAGATATCGAGAAAGGTAGGACTAACCCTGAGTTCACCTTGGACGAAGAGAAAGTACTGAAATACAAAGGAAGAATATGTGTACCTGGAACAGAAAGTGTGGACAGTAGACACCGACTGATGTAAGAAGCCCATACCACCATCTAATCGATACATCTTGGAAGTATAAAAATGTATCATGATCTAAAGAAATTATATTTGTGGAGTGGAATGAAAGCAGATGTAGCTAAATTCGTGTCTCAATGCCTAAATTGTTAGAAAGTAAAGGCTGAATGACAAAGACCCGCAGGACTGTTACAGCCGTTATCGGAACCAGCATGGAAATGGGACTGCATCACTATGGACTTCGTCACGGGGTTACCACTGACTCCTCGAGTAGTTGACGCAGTTTGGGTGATTGTAGACCGTCTGACTAAAACAGCTCGCTTCATACTGATACGACCTCAGTATACACTGGAAAGGTTAGCAATGTTGTATGTGGATAATATTGTTCGATTACACGGTGTACCAGAGAGCATTGTGTCCGATAGAGATCCACGATTTCCTTCCAAGTTTTGGGAGGGATTGAAAAAGGCTATGTGTACAACATTGAAGTTCAGTACTGCATTCCACCCACAGACAGATGGACAGTCAGAGCGTACAATCCAGATTCTAGAAGATACGCTACGAGCATGTGTAATTGACTTCAAGGGATCATGGGATGAAAGATTACCACTGATCGAGTTCGGTTATAACAATAGCTATCAGGCTACTATACATATGTCACCCTATGAAGCACTGTATGGCAGAAAGTGTCGAACTCCTTTATTTTGGAATGAAATTGGTGAACGTAGTATTGTTGGACCGGAATTTGTTGAAGAGACTTGTCGAGTGGTCGTCATTATCAAGGAAAGAGTGGGAACAAATCAGAACCGTTAGAAGCAATATGCAGATACTCGACGCAGAGATCTGAAGTTCGTTGTAGGTGATATAGTATTTTTGAAGGTAACGCCTATGCGAGGATTGAAAAGGTTCGGACAAAAAAAGGGAAACTAAGTCCAAGATATGTCGGGCCATATGAGATTTTAGCTAAGCGTGGGAAAGTGGCTTATCAGTTAGCACTACCACCATCTATGTCAAGTGTGCATGACGTATTTCATATTTCCCTATTGAAGAAGTATGTCAAGGATCCAACGCACGTTTTGACAGTAGATTTACCGGATTTGACTGATGATTTGACATTCGAAGTTACACCAACAGAAATCACCAGCCGAACGGTTCAACGACTACGCAACCAAGATATCTACTATGTTAAGGTCACCTGAAAAAGTAGAGACATGGAAGAAATTACATGGGAAGAAAAAAATACTATGCGAAAGCAATACCCTAACTAATTTGATTCAGAAGGTACGTACAATTTCGAGGACAAAATTTTTATAAGTAGGGGGGAGTTGTAAGACCCATATCAAACTAACCCGGTATTATCATCTTGAACCAGGTTTACCCATCATGGTCAAGTCAAATGAACCAAGGGCGTGAAGGCGATCGTGATTCCAGGTATCAAATCGACCCAAAAATAATCAATTTAAAGGGAGGGTCGCATACCCAGCGAGGGAGGGTCGGACCCCCCAAGACAGAAAGTCAGACCCTCTGTTTTACAGGGAGGGTCGGACACTTTAGGAAACCAAGGGTCGACGGGATCATCGACCCTCACATCGACCCTCAGTTGCCGCCGAAACTGAAATTAGGAAATTTCCATAATTTCGATTAGGACTCTTTCCTAATCTCAAAGGGAATTATTTTGGGATGATTCTACTCTATAAATAGGACGTCCCTAAAACTCTTTCACTCCTTTTACAACCCTAATTTAATTGAGAGAAAGAGAAGAGAAGGAAGAGAAAAAGAAGAGAAACAAGGTAGAGAAGAAAGCAAAAGGAGAAGAGTTGCAGAGAAGGAGTGTTCTTCTCAGGTATGGATACTAATTCCATGAGTTTCTACAGGCCTTAGGTTAGATAATGGTGAGAGTGTGATCTTGGAGAAACCCAAACCATCAACCCATGGTTAGGTTTTCATAGAAAACCATGGGAGAATACATGTAAGCTATTTAGGTGGGTGATTCATGGTTCTAGACCATGGAATGCATGTTAAATGGACTGTAGGAGCAAGCCATAGGACCCCAAACACGAAGAATGGATTAAAAGGAGGAAAATTGACAAAAACCCACCGAGGGTCGCACAAAGGGTCGATGACCATCCGACCCTATTTGACCTGAGTATCGACCCTCAGGGTTCTGGAAGTCCAAATTTGGGGTGGGTCGCACTCAGGGTCGATCATGACTCCGACCCTACCTCTGACCCTCAGTTAACAGAATGGTTTTTAAAAATTAAAATAAATTCAAATTAAATTTTATCGACTTTGTTATGTCTTCTAGCAATATAATAACATTATAAAGGTGATACTAAAGCTTAGAAGAGGATCTATTAACAAGCTAAGGTGAGGAAACGAAACTCTAAACTAATTGGTTAATAACAAACTATTTTCTCTTTTCTTGAGTCCAATGCCATGCTTAATTCTATGCGAATATGTTTGTAATGTACATACAACATGTCATCAAATATTTTTATTACTTGTTCATGCATATTTACTTTATTGTTTATCACATGGTGATGATGATGATGATGATAGGAATAGGCATGTGATTGTATGTGTGTGGTTGGTGTACTTGATGCGAGCAAGTATCAAGGGAGGTGTGATGAGATCTTCAATGAAAGTTAACCTTTGGCGTGTCTCAGCACTTTAGCTCTATCTCTAACTCAAGTCTTGTGCATTAGCATCGTCGTATCGCCATTGCTTTAGCAGAACTATTATGTCATAGAGTATCAGGGGAGGTGGTCTCGGTCCTTGTAGTCTCTGACTCTACCGGGGGGCCTTAGCTCTATCTCTATGGACATTCTGAGGGATGCTGGGGTGAGGCCTTGGATACACTGTTTGGCATTAGGATTGGTTAGTTGCGAGCCCAGTTTGCAAGCCCTCGCCAGAAGGGGCTTACGTGTTGGTATGGCATTATACAGGAATAAATGTTAACCATTGTTGTATAATGTTCATGATTAGGGTGGATGGGGAAGACAATAAACGTTAACCTTTGGGCGAACTTCCACACCCTGTGTATAGAGGCGGGGTCAGTAAATGTTAACCTTTGACCACCCAACCTTTCTATTGCGCATTGCAAACTATAAATCAGACCAAAGATATGGATTGATTGCATGCATATGTACTGTTGCATTGTTTTGTTTGCTCACTGAGCCATGTTGTGTGCTCACCCCTCAACGTCGAATATTTTTAATTGATGATGCAGGTTTTACTGTTAAAGATTATGTAAATGCTCCAATGTACGGAAATGTAGCGGCGATAGAAGTTGAAGCTGAAGTGGATAGACATGACTACTCTTGCGAGTGCAACTCATGTGTATTCAATTAGATATTTTCTTAGTTTTCTTTACTTGGATTTATTATGGACATGTATCTGATATTTATTTATGTCTCAGTTGATACAAAATAATTTGCTACTTAAATATTAATGTCACAGTAGATTCTCAGTTCATTTTATTATAAGACTTCTGCTATTGTGTATTTACTCTGATTATGAATATGGATGTATGGGGTTTAGATAAAACGGATATAGCTTACTCAAGATCCTGGTTGAACCGTTGGTTTATTAGTAGTTCATCACACCATTCTGAATAGTATGAAATTGAGGTGTGACAGCAGTAGTACATGTTGTCAAGATATGGAGACATTACCTATACGGGGAGAAGTTTCAGATTAAATCAGAGCACAAAAGTCTTACTTATCTATTTAATCAAAAGGAGTTGAATATGAGACAATGAAGATGGCTGGAACTATTGAAAGACTATGATTGTGATATCCAGTATCATCCGGGGAAAGCTAATGTAGTAGCGGATGCGTTGAGGAGAAAGGCAATGATAAAATCTCAAGGAGAGGTTAGCACAACTACAACAATGTGTACTACTGGAACGGTATTCAATCACGGCAATGAGCAGTATGTGATATATACAACGGAAGGATCATCCAACCAAGGGTTCATTCATCGGTTTTCCAATATGTTCGCTGCATAGGAGATTATACCGGATATAATTGATGAAGTGAAGACAGCTATCAAATCAGACCCTTACCTGAGAACGGTACAAGAAGACATCGAAAAAGGTAGAACTAACCCTGAGTTCACCTTGGACGAAGAGAAGGTATTGAAGTACAAAAGAAGAATATGTGTACCCAAAACTGAAAGTGTGGACATTAGACATCGACTGATGAAAGAAGCCCATAGCACCATCTATTCGATACACCCGGGAAGTACAAAAATGTATCATGATCTAAAGAAATTATATTGGTGGAGAGGAATGAAAGCAAACATTGCTAAGTTCGTGTCTCAGTGCTAAATTGTCAGAAAGTAAAGGTTGAACGACAAAGACCCGTAGGACTGTTACAGCCGTTACCAGAACCAGCATGGAAATGGGACTGCATCACTCTGGACTTCGTCACAGGGTGCTACTATACAGATGTTACCCTATGAAGCACTGTATGGCAGAAAGTGTCGAACTCCTTTATTTTGGAATAAAGTTGGGGAACGTAGTCTCGTTGGTGCAGAATTTGTTGAGAAGACTTGTCGAGTGGTCAACATTATCAAGGAAAGAGTGAGAATATCCCAGAATCGTCAAAAGCAATATGCAGATAGTCGACGCAGAGATCTTGAGTTCGTCGTGGGTGATAAAGTATTCTTAAAGGTATCGCCTATGCGAAGTCTGAAACGGTTCGGACTGAAGGGGAAACTAAGTTCATGATATGTCAGGCCATATGAGATCTTAGCCAAACGTGGAAAAGTGGCTTACCAGTTAGCACTACCCTCATCTATGTCAAGTGTGCATAACGTATTTCATATTTTCTTATTGAAGAAGTATGTCAAAGATCCAACGCACGTTCTGGCAGTAGATCTACCTGATTTGACTGATGATTTGACATTTGAAGTAACACCAACTGAAATCACCAGTCGAAAGGTTCAACGACTACAGAATCGAGATATCTTTTATGTTAAGGTCACTTGGAGAAGTATGGACATGGAAGAAAT
The DNA here is from genome assembly GCA_028583415.1 of Protea cynaroides. NCBI lineage: Eukaryota > Viridiplantae > Streptophyta > Magnoliopsida > Proteales > Proteaceae > Protea > Protea cynaroides. The sequence continues at coordinate 43,631,695 of CM053276.1, read as the reverse complement.
TACATGGGAAGAAGAGAATGTTATGCGAAAGCAATACTCTCATTTATTCGACTCAGAAGGTATGAACAATTTTTGGGATGAAATTTTTATAAGTAGGGGGAGTTGTTAGACCTGTATCAAACTCACCCGGTCTTACCACCTTGAACCAGGTCTACCCATCATTGTCGAACCACATGGATCAAGTGCATGAAGGAGATCACGATCCCAGGTATTAAACTGACCCAAAAACACTCAAAATTAGGGGAGGGTCACATACCCAGCAAGGGAGGGTCGGACCCCCCCAATATAAAAGTCAGAGCCCCAGTTTTACATGGGGGGTCAAACATTTTAAGGACCAGTGGTCGACGGGATCTCCGACCCCCCCTATCGACCCCCGATAGTCGGTAATAACAACTCGAGCCAAAAATTAGGAAACTTTCCTAATTTCAATGGGATTCCTTCCTAATCTCAATGGGACTTATTTTAGAAGTTTTTACTCCATAAATAGGACGTCCCTAAGCCTCTTTCACTCCTTTTAGAACCCTAATTGGATTGAGAGAAAGAGAAAGAGAAAGAGAAGAGAAGAAAAAAAAAGTGGAGAAGAAGTTCAAGGAGAAGGCTTCAGAGAAACTAGCCTAATTCTCATGTAAGGATACCAACTCCATGTAATTCTACAGACCTTAAAATAGATAGAGAAGAGGGAATGATCTAGGAGGAACCCAAATCATCCACCCATGGTTAGGTTTTCATGGAAAACCATGGGGGAAATCATGAAAGCCATATACGTGAATGAACCACGGTTCTAGGCCATAGAACATGTGTGGAATGGACTGTAGGAGCAAGCCATAGGACCCCAAACACGAAGAATGGACAGAAGGAAGAAAAATTGACAAAACCCACAAGGAGTCACATGGGGGGTCGATGGCCAATCGACCTTACCTGACCCTGAGCATCAACCCCCCGTATTCGAGAAGTCCAGAATAGGGGTGGTTGCACCCAGGGTCGATCAAACCTCCGACCCTAGCATCGACCCCCAGTTAGCAGCATGCTTTTTAAATTATGAATTAATTCTAATTAAATTCTATCGACTTGGTTAGGTTTACTAATGATATAATATTGATATATAGTTGATTCTTAAAGCTTGAAAGATGACTTACGATCAAGTAAAGGTGAGGGAACAAGACCTAAATTAATTGGTTAATAATAAACTGTTTTACTTTTGAGTCCAATGCCATGATTGATTTTATGCGTATATGATTGTTATATGCATTCAACATGTCATCCAATATTTCTATTATTACTGTTCATTCATATTTATTTATTGTTTATGATAATGATGATGATGATGATGATGATGATGATATAGGAATAGGCATGTGGATGTATGTGTGTGGTTGGTGTGCTTGATGTAAGCGAGTATCAGGGGGAGGTGTCATAGGCCAGGCCTCAGCACTCTAGCTCTATCTCTAACTCATGTCTTGTGCATTAGCATCATCGTATCGCCATTACTTAAGCAGAACTATTACATCGTGGAGTATCAGGGGAGGTGGTCTCGGTCCTTGTAGTCTCTGACTCTACCGGGGGCCTTAGCTCTATCTCTATGGACGTTCTGAGGGATGCTGGGGTGAGGGCTTGGATAAACTATTTGGCATTAGGATTGGTTAGTTGTGAGCCCAGTTTGCAAGCCCTCGCCAGCAGGGGCTTACGTTTTGGTATGGCACTGTACAGCAATAAACGTTAACCTTTGTTGTACAATGTTCATGGTAGGGTGGATGGGGACGACAATAAACGTTAACCTTTGGGCGGGCTTCCACACCCTGTGGATAGAGGAGGGGTCAATAAATGTTAACCTTTGACCTCCAACCCTTTCTATTGCATATTACAAACTTTAAACCAGACCAAAGATATGAATTAAATGCATGCATATGTATTGTTGAATTGTTTTGTTTGCTCACTGAGCCATGATGTGTGCTCACCCTCTCGATGTCAAATATTTTTAGTTGATGATGTAGGTACTACCGTCGAAGATTATGTTAATGCTCCAGTGTACGGGCACATGGCAGCGATGGAAGTTGAAGACGAAGTGAATACGCATGACTCTCTTGTGAGTGCAACTCATGCGTATTCGGTTATATTTTATTTTAATTATTTGGATTTAGTAAAGACATGTAATTGATATTTATTTATATCTTAGTTGATACAGAATAATTTGCTACTTAAATATGATTATCACATCTAGATTTCTCAGTTCGTTTTACTATAAGACTTCTGCTATTGTGTATTTACTCTGATTATGAATGTGGATGTATGAGGTTTAGATAAAATGGATATAGCCTACTCGAGATCCTGGTTGAACCGTTGGTTTGCTAGCAGTTCATCACACCATTCTGAATAGTGCGGAATTAGGGTGTGACAGCCGCACCTCTATACCATTGCCGTCCCACATGCACCCACCATGGAATAGAGATAGAGCTAAAGTGTTCAGACCAAATACCTCCAACACTTCTCCTGATGTCCTACCCATACCAATACGTAAGCCCCTATTGGCAAGGGCTTGCAAACTGGGTTCGCAACTAACAAATCCTAATGCCAAACAGTGTATGCAAGGCCTCACCCTAGCATCCCTCAATACGACCATAGAGATAGAACTAAGGCCCCCTGGCAGAGTCAGAGACCACATGGTCTGAGACCACCTTCCTTGATGCCGTATGACATAATAGTTCTACTAAGGTAATGGTGATACAACGATGTTAGTAGGCAATACTTGAGTAGAGATTGAGCTAGAGTCTGGTGAAGAGGTCGAAGACCACCATGTTAGGTCCTCCCCTTGATGCTCCACTCGCATCCAACACAACAACCACTATAAGACCCATACTCAAATAACTTGGTCTAACCATATCGTGCCAGTTCTTCCCATCATTCCTAGACGGAGTAGACCGAGCGTGTGAAGATAGATTACAATCCAGGTATGAGAATCAAGTTAAAAACACTAAAAACATACCTAAGGTCGCATGCCTGGGTAGGTATGGTCGACCATGAGGAAGTGAACCAAAAATCTCAAATCCAGAATCCCACGGTCGATGATTTGACCCAACGGTCGACGGTTTATGTGACCATACGATCGACCGTGAGAACCCAGATCAGACTCTGAGTTTTTGAAGCATTCCTAAACTAAGGGATTGCTTTCCTATTTGAAAGAGGACTTTATATGGAGAGTTTTTCTCTATATAAAGGACATCCCTTAGCCCTTTTTTACTCTTTTAGAATATCAGTAAACCCTAGAGAAAGAGAAGGAAGAAAAGGAAGGGAAGGAGAAGAAGAAAAAGCTAAGGAGAAGAATTTGTTGAGAAGAGATTGGCTCTCTATCACAGGCAAAGGTATGAAACGAATCTCTGGAGATGTAAACTCTAAGGAATAAGACTTCTATGGAGGATAGGTAATATCAACCTATTATGATCTATGTAATTTCCTTGAGAAAATCCCAAGGAGAACCATGAGGAGTGAATTTGATGATTAGGGTTGATAGGAAATTACTAATGATGGGCATAGAATGATCTTAGAATAAACCCCATTGAAGAACAGAAGAATTAACCTTGGAAGAACTCAAATTTCATGTAGATTTTGACTAGAAATCTCAAGGTCGTAGCTACGGTCGACCATAGCATGACCAGTATGACTAGAGGATCAGCCATAGGCATTCAGGAAGATTTCAGAAATCATATGGTCGCAGCCATGGTAGCACCATATGCGACCATAGTGTATCTGTAAGACCCGTGTCAAACTAACCCGGTCTTACCACCTTGAACCAGGTTTACCCATCATAGTCGAGTCAAGTGGACCAAGGGCGTGATGGAGATCGAGATCCCAGGTATAAAATTGACCCAAAAATATTTAATTTTAGGGGAGGGTTGCATACCCAGCCAAGTAGGGTTGGACCTCCCAAAACAAAATGTCAGACCCTCAGATTTTAAGGGAGGGTCGGACAGCTTAAGACCCTAGGGTCGACGGGATCATCGACCCTCCCATCGACCCTCGGATCCTGTCGAAAATAGAAATTAGGAAAGGTCGAGATTTTTCGATTGGATTCCTTCCTAATTTAAAAGGGACTTATTTTAGGATGTTTCTAGCCTATTTAAGGGACATCCCTAAGCCACTTTCACTCCTTTCATAACCCTAATTGAAGTGAGAGAAAGAGAGGAGGAGGAAAGGAAGAAAAGGAGAAGCAAGGAAGAGAACCTAGCAAAAAGGAGAAGAATTTCAGAGGAAAAGTAATCTTCTCAGGTATGGATACTAATTCCATAAGTTTCTACAGACCTTAGGTTAGTAATTGTTGAGAGTATGATCTCGGAGAAACCCAAACCATCGATCCATGGTTAGGTTATCATGGAAAACCCTAGGAGAATGCATGAAAGCCATCTAGGGGGATGATTCATGTTTTCAAACCATGGAATGAGTGTTGAATGGAATGTAGAAGCAAGCCATAGGACCCCAGACTCAAAGAATGGATTAAAAAGTGGAAATTGGATCAGAGTGCACCGAGGGTCGCACCGAGGGTCGATGACCATCCGACCCTAGGTGTTTCTGACCATCGACCCTCAGCATTCGGGAAGTCCAGAAAGAGGGGAGGGTCAATAGACCCATCGACCCTAGCATCGACCCTAGCATCGACCCTAGCATCGACCTTCAGTTGACATAATGGTTTTTAATTCCGGAATTAATTCTAATTAAATTTTATCGGCTTTGTTAGGTCTGCTAGCAATCTAATAACATTGTAACGGTGATTTTAAAGCTTGGGAAATATCTTATAACAAGCTAAGGTGAGGAAACTTAACTCCAAACTAATCGGTTAATAATAAACTGTTTCTATTTCTTGAGTCCTATGCTATGTTTGATTCTATGCGAACATGTTTGTAATGTGCATACAACATGCCATCCAATATTTCTATTATTTGTTCATGCATATTTATTTTATTGTTTATAACATGATGATGATGATGATGATGATAGGAATAGGCATGTGCTTGTATGTGTGTGGTTGATGTATTTGATGCGAGCGAGTATCAGGGGAGGTGTGATGAGAACGTCAATAAACGTTAACCTTTGGCAGGTCTCAGCACTTTAGCTCTATCTCTAACTCAAGTCTTGTGCATTGACATCGTCGTATCGCCATTACCTTAGCAGAACTATTATGTCATAGAGTATCAGGGGAGGTGGTCTCGGTCCTTGTAGTCTCTGACTCTACCGGGGGGCCTTAGCTCTATCTCTATGGGCATTCTGAGGGATGCTGGGGTGAGGCCTTGGATACACTGTTTGGCATTAGGATTGGTTAGTAGCGAGCCCAGTTTGCAAGCCCTCGCTAACAGAGGCTTACGTGTTGGTATAGCATTATATAGCAATAAACGTTAACCTTTGTTGTATAATGTTATGGTAGGGTGGATGGGGACGACGATAAACGTTAACCTTCGGGCGGGCTTCCACACCTTGTGTATAGAGGCGGTGTCAATAAACGTTAACCTTTGACCACCCAACCTTTCTATTACGCATTGCAAACTATAAACCAGACCAAAGATATAAATTGATTTTTGCATGCATATGTATTGTTGCATTGTTTTGGCTACTCACTGAGCCGTGTTGTGTGCTCACCCCTCGACGTCGAATATTTTTAGTTGATGATGCAGGTTACACAGTCGAAGATTATATGAACGCGTCTGCATACAGGAATATAGCAGCAATGGAAGCTGGAGCTGAAGTGTATATACATGACACCTCTTGCGAGTGTGACTCATGTGTATTTGCTTAGCTATTTTATAGGTTTCTTTGAATTTATGAAGACATGTATTTGATATTTACATAAGTATGTCTCAGTTGAAAACAGAATAATTTACTACTTAATTAATGGTATCATCTTAGTTCTCAGTTCATTTATCTATAAATTTTCCACTATTGTGTATTACTCTGATTATGATTATGGATGTGTGGAAGTTTGGTTAAAACGGGGATAGCCTATTCGAGATCCTGGTTGAATCGTTGGTTACTTAGCGGTTCATCACACCATTCTGGTTGGTGCAGAATTGGGGTGTGACAACTTGGTATCAGAGCTTCTCAGGCCTTGCCCGCCAAAACTAACATACATACATGACAATTGTGAACTGAGTTAGGACAAATTAAAAACTTAAATACAAACAAACCATAAGCACCTGTGTTGATTGACACCAAATTAACAAGAGAATAATACATCTATTAAAGGGGAAACAAGTTACATACAATGAGAGAGAAAAACAAATGCGTAGACATAACGAAAGCAGAGTATAGTCCACAACCCGGACAGTTACTCTATAGTACAAGACAAGAAAAATAAAAGTACAATCAGAAAGCTGGAGGCAAAGGAGGAGGCGGTGCCTCCCGGTCTCTGACATAGTCCTCGGCATAGACCCTAGTCAACCATGCCACCTGGGTCTGAGTCGCCTGCAGACTAGTTGTCACACCCCAATTCTGATCCAACCAGAATGGTGTGAGTGAACCATCATTGAACCAATGGTTCACACCAGGATCTCGAATAGGCCGTGTCCACTCATACAAACCATTACACATAACCACAATCAGAATATAAATATACAGCGGAAGTCTTTAAACAAAACGAACTGAGTATCCATTGATAAATTAAATAAATATCCCATTATCCAAATTCAAACACATAAAATAATATCCATACATCCATTTAATCCAACTGAAAATAAATAAAGAAATAAATAAAATCCGATCAAAGGTACACGCAGAAAGGGCACTCGCATGAAGCATCATGCTCGTCCTCCCCTACTTGCACATCCAGAGCAGCAACACCTCCATACGCCAGAGCGTTCAAGTAATCATCAACAGTATAACCTGCATCAACATCTAAAAACAATGTGTACACAAAGGGTGAGCTCACAACACAACTCAGTAAGAAAATCAGACAGTTTCACAATATTATGCATGAGTAATAATCAGTTTTATGCTGTGGTCTGGCTATAAGTTTGCAATGTGCTATAGAAAGGATTGGTGGCCCCGCACCTCTATACACGAGTGTGTGGCACCTCATGGATCACACCCCATTGGCCCACATGCATCCATCATGGAATAGAGATAGAGCTAAGATACCCATGTACCTCCCCTGATACTCTACCCATACCAGTACCTAAGCCCCTATTGGCCAGGGCTCGCAAACTGGGCACGCAACTAACCAATCCTATATGTCATCAATGTATGCTATATCCCAGCATAGCCGTCTACAGCATAGAGATAGAGCTATGGCATTCCCACACCTCCCCTGATGCCCTATCCACAACTAACTCACTAGGATAGAAACATAACTCAAGTAGACCCTATCCCAACATAACTCCCTACGGCATAGAGATAGAGCTAAAGCATCGTGGACAAACCAGCGTCGACTTGGAGACCACAGTATCACATAACAATGGCCGGGACAACATCTATATCGGAGACCACCGTACCACGACCTTCCCCTGATGCCCCACCCGTACCGAGCATGTTAAGACAGAATACTACAAAAGGTGCTAATGTGAAGAGCGATCCCAGGCCCATGCCCCACTCCACACACTAACGAAAACAATCACATGCCTAACAATCACATCCTATCAATGCATGAACAGTGATACTAACTGAAAGTAAAGGATGGCATGTGAATATACACAAACCACACATCTCATATAATCAGGTGATTAACAACAATTTACTGTCCCTTAATTGTTAAGTTTAGGTCAGATTCCCTTACCTGACGATCGTTGGTTAGCTTGCTCCACGTCGCAAGATCCAAACGATAAGTCACAAAGTCCTACAATATTATTTGGGTTTCATTAGCATATACTGCTTAGGGTTTCATGTTGGTCAGAAACCAACATGGTTACAAAATACCCTCACAGAGCTGATCGGTGGCATGTATCGGTCGCAGCTCTGTGGGGAAGACTGGCGACCGGTATGGTCAGCCGGTCCCCATAGACAACCTCCCGAGGGATAGCGGTCACAACATACCGGTCGCACTATGTGCAACCGGTATAATCGACCGGTATGTCTCCGGAAGACCATACATGAGTTTTTCGACTGCCATCGATCATCCTCCATGGATTTTCAGGGTTTCTCCTATCCATTCTAAGTCTAGGCTTTGAGTTAGAGTTATCCCCAACTCATTCAAGTCTTATTTCGATGAATATCATCTCGAAAGTCAAATCTATGGTTTGACGGCAATTTAGGGTTTATCGGCCAATTTAGGGTTTTAGATCAATACCTACCTTACATGGTATTGATCCACCCACACAACTATCATAGGATAAGAAGAATAGTTAAAACACTTACCGTTGACTGGCGTAGTGCAAGCTTCGTCGAACGGTAATGGTGGCACCTTCTTCTTCTTCCTAGCTCCTTCTCCTTTCCAACCTCTTTCTTTTCTCTAGGGTTTGCGAGAGACAATGGAAAGGATTTGAGGAGGATTAAGGGTGTATTTATAGGCTAGATTTAGTGTTTAGTAACCCTACTAGGATTAGAAAACTTCTAGGATTCGAAATCAGGAAAGTGGGACCCGCAGAGACCAATTTCTAGATTCCCACACATAGCTGCGCAGGCCATACCGGTCGACCGGTACGAAGACCGGTACCATCGACCGGTCAACTTAAATTGCTGACTATTGGTCGTCTTTGGTCCAATTTCATACCTGTTTGTCATCCACTCGTCCCGTCTGGTCCAGTGATGATCGGAAGACCTGTCACGACACCGAGGTTTAGACCGGGTTTACGGAGTGCAGGTCTTACAACTCCACCTCCCTTAAAAGAAATTTCGTCCCCAAAATTTTCCTGTAGGTTCTACAACTCCCCCACCCTTAAAAGAAATTTTGGCCTTGAAATTTGAACGTACCTTGATCGTCGAAAAGGTTAGGGTACTCCTTCCTCATCGCGCTCTCTTCTTCCCAAGTAATTTCCTCCACATTTTGGCTTCTCCAATGGACCTTCACATAATGGATATCCTTGGTTCGAAGTTGCTGAACTTTTCAACTCGAGAGCATCACGGGCACCACTTCGAATGTTAAGTCTTCAGTCAAGTCTGGGGGATCAACGGTCAAGATGTGCGATGGATTTCTGACATACTTCTTCAGTAATGATACGTGGAACACGTTATGAACGCTGGACATAGATGGTGGTAGAGCCAATTGATATGCTACATTACCACGTCGGTTCAATATCTCATATGGTCCCACATACCTGGGGCAAAGCTTCCCCTTCTTACCAAACCGTTTCAGACCTCGCACCGGTGATACCTTCAAGAACACTTTGTCACCCACTGCAAACTCCAGATCTCGACATCGATTATCCGCATAGTGCTTCTGTCGAACTTGAGCCGTCTTTACTCTCTCCTTGATCTGATCAATCACTCGGCAAGTTTCTTCAACAAAATCCGGTCCTACAATTCTTCTTTCCCCCACCTCGTTCCATAACAGGGGTGTACGACACTTCTTCCCATAGAGTGCTTCATATGGGGCCATCTGAATTGTAGCCTGATAAATGTTGTTGTAAGCGAACTCGATAAGTGATAGCTTCTCATCCCAAGCTCCCTTGAAATCTATTGCACAAGCTCGGAGCATATCTTCCAAAATTTGAATAGTTCACTCTGACTGTTCGTCCGTCTGAGGGTGAAAAGCTGTACTGAACTTCAACTTGGTTCCCATAGCTTTCTGTAATCCTTCCCAGAACTTCGATGTAAAACGGGGATCTCTGTCAGATACTATACTCTCTGGAACGCCATGAAGTCTGACTATATTATCAACATATAACTTGGTCAGTTTCTCCATGGTATACTGAGGTCTGACCGCAATAAATCGAGCTGTCTTGGTGAGTCGATCCACTATAACCCAGACTGCATCCACTGACCTTGGTGTCAAAGGTAAGCCAGTGACGAAATCCATAGTAATACAATCCCACTTCCACGCAGGTTCCGATAATGGCTGTAGTAAACCTGCGGGACTCTGCCTTTCTGCTTTAACTTGTTGACAATTCAGACACTGGAACACAAAACGAGCTATATCAGCCTTCATACCCCTCCACCAATACAGTCTTCTTAGATCATGGTACATTTTGGTACTTCCTGGATGTACCAAATATGGAGTGTAATGAGCTTCAGTCATAACTCGGTCTCTGATATCGCAGTCTTCGCTCTCAGGTATACATAACCGTCCACGATACCTGAGTACCTTGTCTAAATCCAAGGTAAAGTCAGGATTGCTTGTACCCTTCTCTAAGTCTTCTTGCACTGTCTTGAGATGAGGATCCTGTAGAATTGCTACCTTGACTTCGTCAACTAGATCCAGCGAGATCTTCAAAGCTGCGAACATCATAGTGAACTTATGAATCAAGCCTTGCTCAACTAGATCTTCGGCAGTCTCAATTATATACTCTTCATCGCCTTCGATTGAACTTGAAGCTGCGGCACATAATGCAGCATTTGTACTTGGCCCAGCCTCAGGTTTCGATGCCCACTTTCTGCTTAAGGCGTCAGCCACCACATTTTCTTTACCCGGATGGTACTGGATGTCGCAATCATAATCTTTCAACAATTCCAGCCATCTCCTCTGTCTCATATTCAGATCCTTCTGAGTGAAAAGATAAGTTAAGCTCTTGTGATCTGACTTGATCTAAAACTTCTCACCGTACAAGTAATGTCTCCAAGTCTTGATTGCGTGAATAACCGCTGCTAGCTCCAAGTCATGCGTAGGATAGTTCTTCTCATGCTCTTTTAACTGTCTTGATGCGTAAGCAATCACCGTTCTCCTTGCATCGAACACACCCAATACCCAACCCCGAAGCATCCATATATAAAGTAAATGGTACGCTTGGTTCTGGGATGGTCAAGATAGGTGCAGAGACAAGTCTTGACTTCAAAGTCTGAAAGCACTTCTCACACTCATCTGTCCATATGAATTTCTCTCCCTTCTTGGTCAATCTGGTGAGTGGAATAGCGATCCTGGAGTAATCTTCCACGAATCTTCTATAATAACCAGCCAAAAAAACCAACAACCCCCCCCACAAATTTTTGGTCCTCCCCCCCCCACTTTAGCAGCCTTCTTGCTTGGGCCAACCTTGATACCAGCCGATACTACAGCCCAAGGAAACTACGAAAACTCACACTTCTTGAACTTAGCATAAAGCTCTCTATCTTTGGGCTGCCCAAATGTGTTGTAGAGTCTCCATGTCCTTAGAGTAGATCAATTGTCAGATGATCTGAAGTGCCAACATATCATGAAACACTCGGTTCATCAGTTCCATAAACGATGCTGGAGCATTGGTCAACCCGAAAGACATAACTAGAAACTCATAATGCCCATACCTCGTCCTGAAAGCAGTCTTCGGAATATCTCCGGCCTTGATCATCAATTGGTGATACCCTGATCGGAGATCGATCTTTGAGAAAACCTTTGCACCCTGTAACTGGTCAAACAAATCATCGATCCTAGGCAAAGGGTATCGATTCTTGATCGTCAACTGGTTCAGCTCACGGTAGTCAATACATAGCCGTATACTTCCATCCTTCTTTTTGACGAATAATACAGTGCTCCCCAAGGCGTTATACTAGGTCGTATGAAGCCCTTATCCAACAATTCTTGTAATTGGGTCTTCAACTCCTTTAACTCGGTTGGGGCCATTCTGTATGGTGCTTTAGACACCGGCACCGAACCTGGCATAAGGTCTATCACAAATTCTGTAGCCCTGTCTGGTGGTAAACCTGGAAGATCTTCTAGAAATACATCTGGAAACTCTCGTACCACCTCTAGATCTTCCATCTTTGGCACTTCGGCAGTGATGTCGACTACAGATACCAGATACCCCACTCCCCCCTTCTCTAAGCATCTTTTAGCTTTTAGGGCGGAGAGAATCAGCTTCCGCTTCCTAGATAGCTTGATCTCAGCGAAGCTATACTCCCTTCCCTCTTTGTCAGTAAGCACAAGCTTCCTTTCACTACATAATAGGACGACTGAATGACGGCCTAGCCAATCCATTCCCAGGATGACATCAAAGTCTGCCATCTCAAGTAGTACTAAGTTTGCTTCTAAGTCTCGGCCCTCAATACATACAGTACATAACCCATAATATTCGGTCAAAGCCACTTCGACTCCTAGTGGAGAGCGAACTATCAAGCTTGGGTTCAAATGCTTGATTGGTAACTCCATTCGCTTCCCAAAAGAATTAGAAACAAAGGAGTGCGTGGCCCTAGAGTCAAATAATACTCTGGTGGGTATACCAGCTACAATTACAATTCCTGGAATTTATTGCCCCTTAGTTCTACATGCTCATACAAAATGAAAGAATAAGCCAAATAGTAAGGGATAGAGTCGTACCAGTTACCACATCAGGTGATGCGGCTGCCTCTTCAGTGGTGACCGCATACACTTTTCCTTGCTGGGAAGGTTGCTTCTTAAGTAGAGTGCAGTTCCTTGCGACATGTCCCAGCTGCTGACAGTTATAACATTTGATATTCGGGTTGTGTCCAGCGAACTGTGGCACAGGTGGTGCCGCATTGTTCCTTGCAGGCACTGTAGCAGTCTGTGCCCTGTATGGGCGAAAGGGTCTATTGTTACCGCCACCCGAACTCTCACTAGCAGTTCTCTTCACTCCCCTGTTCTGAGCGATGAAGCTGTCCCTCTGACTGTACTCTATAACCCTCGCAACCTGCACAGCCTCGTTGTAGATCTTCTTGTCCAAACCCAAGATATGCTCTCTGATGCTTCCACGTAGTCCCATAGTGAACCTACGTGTCTTGGTCTCTTCTTCTTGCATACTTGCCGGTGCGAAGAAGAATAGCTCTTCGTACCTCTGCTGATAAGCATCCACCGTCGACTGAGATTGCTGTAGGTTGAGGAACTCCTTCTCCATTTGGTCTCTGAAACTCTTCGGAAAGTATTTATCGAAGAAGGCAGTTTTAAACACTTCCCAATCCACCAGTGTATACTTATTCTCCAGATATGCCCGTGTAGAATTCCACCAAGCATTTGCGTCTTCTTTCAGCGTATGAGTGACAAATAATACTTTTTCCTCCTCAGTACATGTCATCAATCGGAAGTTCTTTTCCATCTCAGCAACCCACTGTGCTGGCCACAATGGTTTCCCCGTCCTACCGGTGAATGATGAAGGCTTCAACTTCAAGAATCTGTCCACTGACCTACTCAGATCATGCTGTCCTTGAGTGTTCATTCCGTACCATGGTGGTGGATACGGATAGGCTCCCGGGTACGCAGAAGGCGATGGAAACTGATGCGGTGGTGGTACATTTTGTGCTTGGCCCATCGGCCTTGGGCTACTCTGCATCGGTTGTGTAGTATTATTTCCTCCAAACTCGGGCGTATTTCCAGCGGGAACAGAACCTGTTGGCCTGAGCATCTTCAGTACCTCGCTCAGGAATTCCTTTTGTTGAGCTTGCATCTGGTAGACCAAGTTTATAACAATGGTCTCAGAATTCCTGTGAGGTGGGCCAGGTAAATTTGTCGGTACTTCTGGAACCTGTTCCTCCTCCACTTCAGGACTTGGTTCTCTAACCTAGTCTTGATCAACTTGTTCTTCTTCTAGGCGCATCCTGGCCTGATGACGCTTCCGACCCCTTCGACCGTTCCCGCCTGCCATCTCAGACTATTTTATTTGGATCTGAAAAGAAGACATAACACGTGAGAACATCAATAATAGTAGTGTTAGTCTTGAATAATGCAAGGGGAAATAGTTGAGAAGTAACATTTCAATTTACACAATTTTTAAAATTTTAAATTCAATTTTTCTGGCTTTTTGGTGCGTACCGGTCGCAACATACCGGTCGTAGCTCTGTGGGATATGCTGCGGCCGGTATAGTTGACCAGTCAGAATTAAAATTCTGACCGAGACATAGCGGTCGCAACATACCTGGGTGATATCGGTCGACCGGTATAGGCAAAACCGTCGACCAGTATGCCTATACTGGTTATAATTTTCTCACTTTTTCTCCTCCTTTCTTCTCCGGTGGCGATTCTTCTTTGGAGACTGAGTTGTCACACCCCAATTCTGATCCAACCAGAATGGTGTGAGTGAACCGTCATTGAACCAACGGTTCACACCAGTATCTCGAATAGGCCGTGTCCACTCATACAAACCATTACTCATAACCACAATCAGAATATAAATATACAGCGGAAGTCTTTAAATAAAACGAACTGAGTATCTATTGATAATTTAAATAAATATCCCATTATCCAAATTCAAACATAAAATAATATCCATACATCCATTTAATCCAACCTAAAATAAATAAAGAAATAAATAAAATCCGATCAAAGGTACACGCAGAAAGGGCACTCGCATGAAGCATCATGCTCGTCCTCCCCTGCTTGCACATCCAGAGCAGCAACACCTCCATACGCCGGAGCGTTCATGTAATCATCAACAGTATAACCTGCATCAACATCTAAAAACAATGTGTACACAAAGGGTGAGCTCACAGCACAGCTCAATAAGACAATCAGACAGTTTCATAATATTATGCATGAGTAACAATCAGTTTTATGCTGTGGCCTGGCTATAAGTTTGCAATGTGCTATAGAAAGGTTTGGTGGCCCCCGCACCCCTATACACGAGTGTGTGGCACCTCATGGATCACACCCCATTGGCCCACATGCACCCATCATGGAAAAGAGATAGATCTAAGATACCCACGTACCTCCCCTGATACTCTACCCATACCAGTACCTAAGCCCCTACTGGCCAGGGCTCGCAAACTGGGCTCGCAACTAACAAATCCTATATGTCATCAATGTATGCTCTATCCCAGCACAGCCGTCTATGGCATAGAGATAGAGCTAAGGCATTCCCACACCTCCCCTGATGCCCTATCCGCAACTAACTCACTAGGATAGAAACATAATTCAGGTAGACCCTATCCCAACATAACTCCCTACGGCATAGAGATAGAGCTAAAGCATCGTGGACAAGCCCGCGTCGACTCGGAGACCACAGTACCACATAACAATGGCCGGGACAACATCAATATCGGAGACCACCGTACCACGACCTTCCTCTGATGCCCCACCCGTACCGAGCATGTTAAGACAGAATACTACAAAAGGTGCTAATGTGAAGAGCAATCCCAGGCCCATGCCCCACTCCACACACTAACGAAAACAATCACATGCCTAACAATCACATCCTATCAATGCATGAACAGTAATACTAACTGAAAGTAAAGGATGGCATGTGAATATGCACAAACAACACATCTCATATAATCAGGTGATTAACAACAATTTACTGTCCCTTAATTGTTAAGTTTAGGTCAGATTCCCTTACCTGACGATCATTGGTTAGCTTGCTCCACATCACAAGATCCAAACGATAAGTCACAAAGTCCTACAATATTATTTGGGTTTCATTAGAATATACTGCTTAGGGTTTCATGTTGGTCGGAAACCAACATGGTTACAAAATACCCTCATAGAGCTGACCGGTGGCATGTACCGGTCGCAGCTCTGTGGGGAAGACTGGGGACCGGTATGGTCAGCCGGTCCCCATAGACAACCTCCCGAGTGATAGCGGTCGCAACATACCGGTCGCACTATGTGCAACCGGTATAGTCGACCGGTATGTCTCCGGAAGACCATACATGGGTTTTTCGACTGCCGTCGATCATCCTCCATGGATTTTCAGGGTTTCTCCTATCCATTCTAAGTCTAGGCTTTGAGTTAGAGTTATCCCCAACTCATTCAAGTCTTATTTCGATGAATATAATCTCGAAACTCAAATCTAAGGTTTGACGGCAATTTAGGGTTTATCGGCCAATTTAGGGTTTTAGATCAATACCTACCTTGCATGGTATTGATCTACCCACACAACTATCATAGGATAGGAAGAATAGTTAAAACACTTACCGTTGACTGGCGTAGCGCGAGCTTCGTCGAACGGTAATGGCGGCACCTTATTCTTCTTCCTAGCTCCTTCTCCTTTCCAACTTCTTTCTTTTCTCTAGGGTTTTCGAGAGACAATGGAAAGGATTTGAGGAGGATTAAGGGTGTATTTATAGGCTAGATTTAGGGTTTAGTAACCCTACTAGGATTAGGAAACTTCTAGGATTCGAAATCAGGAAAGTGGGACCCACAGAGACCAATTTCTAGATTCCCGCACATAGCTGCGCAGGCCATACCGGTCGACCGGTACCAAGACCGGTACCATCGACCGGTCAACTTAAATTGCTGACTATTGGTCGTCTTTGGTCCGATTTCATACCTGTTTGTCATCCGCTCGACCCGTCTGGCCCGGTGATGATCGGAAGACCTGTCACGACACAAAACCGAGGTTTAGACCGGGTTTACGGAGTGCGGATCTTACACTAGCTGTGAGATCAGCCACCCTTTGATCAGTCCGGCGCTGGGCGTCTAGGAGCTCCCCTATCCTCGGATCCGATGTGCGCTGAGCCTCTCTAATCTCGTGAAACATACTCAGCACGTCATCAGCTAGTGGGCGTGAAGGACCAGCCCCATGAGAAGGACGGGTCTCCGGTACCGAAGCCGCCGCAGCAGAAGTACCAGCCCTATCCGCCTGTGTGGGTGATGGCGGGGGTATCGCGTTGACGTCCATATACATACGATCGACATCGTCGACCGGATCCACACGAGCTCTAGCAGCAGCAGCAGCAGCCTCAGCATCAGCCATCTCGATACAAGTGTGAGGGCACACCATCGCGTTCCTCTCCTCATCGCTAACTTTCGCATCTCGCATCCCCATCTTGCAAATAGCCTCCCAATCTAGAGGCGACAAGAAGGTCTTCTCCTGGATCTTCTCATCTACCAGATCCACCCCCAGACGGGTCAATAGCACTGTAATCATGCGTCCATAGGGTAGACAATGTGGCACTAATCATCGTCCGCATGATGATGTAAGGAAGGCAGACCGGCTGACGAGTGCAGATGCTATAGATCAAGAACTGGGTCAACTGAGACACCCTCTCATAGTTCCCACTCTGCGGGATCAGATTATGCTGGATAATCTTGCAGAAGACCCGTGGAGCTGGACGTAAGTAGCAAGCTCTCATTTGCCATCTATCGGGACGGAGCAACTGGTTATCGATCTCTGCTCTCATCTCCATCTCAACAAACTGTGGCTCTCCCGGCGCACAGTACACCATGGGGCCATCAAAGGGAATGCCCAACAGATCGGCCAGCTGCCGATAATCAAAGGAGATGTGCACCCCTTTGATGTAACTAGTGATGCGCAACTCCTGACCACGCTCGACATCATTGTAATTCCCCACCACCTGGAGATTACAATAGAACTGGCGTACCAAGTTGGGACATGTGCACGCGTCGTAAGTGATGACAGGGAGCCACCCCATATCACCGAATGCTCCCTCTACATTGAACAAGGCTAGCTCAGCCAAGTTCACTATGCGACCCCCTTCAACCTTCTTACGGGCATAGTCCGCATACGGTGCCTCGGCTTCATTCGAACGGAAGCGAAGTGGATCGCGCACTCTAGGTACTTTGGTACAGGCCATAGTATCTACAAAATAAGAAAAAGAAAGGAAGCAAGGAGTTAATAGGATAAAAATCCAAAAAATTAAAAATGAAGCCCCATTTCTCACCATATAAGTGGGCATGAGAACTTACGTAGGTTAAAATATGTCCTACGACCCACATATAGTAGGAGATTTTAACTAACGAAGCTCAATTTGAAGAAATTCAAGAAAAATCAAAAATTTCAATAAATTAGGGCAAAAAGAGAAAATTTTAAGTTTCTCGATAACCAACCGATGAAACTCAAAAATTTTTGAGGGCTTTCGTTCCTCAAGACCCCAATAACAAAAGCCCCCAATAAAAATCAAATTTTTACGGTTGGAAAAGTTTAATTTTGAAAATACGAGTTAAATGGGTAAAAACCTAGAAAAGAAAACCTAAAAACAGGTAAAGGTGAGAGGATATACCTGTAGGGATGACGTGGGCGTCGAAACCCGGAGTTAACCGACCAAGAACAGTGGAGTAGCACTGTAGCAACTCAGAGAGTGGAGACTAGTCGAAACGGAGGAGGAATAGTGAGAAATAACCTAGAATCGGATCTTAAAAATCAGATTTTTGGTCCGAGGGTCGGACAATTCGACTGGTACCATCGACCCTCCCATCGACCCTCGGCTCTCGGGAATCTAACAGAAAATCGAGGGTCGGACTGAGGGTCGGACACCCATCGACCCTCGCATCGACCCTCAGCTCTCGGGAAGAACAGGTTATTCCCAGGGTCGAATACCCAGGGTCAGACATACCAGCGACCCTCACCATCGACCCTGCATAGAAAAGACAGTATTTTTTTATAAAATGAGTTAGAATTGGAATTTCTTATCGGTTAGTATGCCTACATGAGATATAAATGAATTCTAACCTACCTTGATGAATTTTCAGGCACCAACAATCACCGAAAGGACTTATGTCTGGCCGTAGAGTGACCCGACAGACCCGAAACACAGTCCCACCACCACCACCAGTGGGGGAGACTAGTCAAGAGGATAACCATGCACCGGAAAACCCAGAACCGGTAAATCCCACAAATTTGCCACCACCACCACCAGAGCTAACAACAGTGGTGATGAATATGGCAAAACAGCTACAACAAATGCAACACGCACAAGCTCAAATGCAGGTTGCAATGGGAGTTATGTTTCAAGCCACTCAGGCTACAACCATGCACAGTGGGCAAGCTAGTGCAGCACCAGTGGGTAATCACCCAGCTCAACAGACACCTCAACAACCGGCTGCATCAATTCCAGTGCAAGTCCCGGAAGCAGCCCAAGGGAACTATCAGTATCCACCCCCTATGTATGGGGCATACCAAAATCAGTTGGATCACTCCCGATTAGTGGAGAGATTTTTGAAGATGAAACCTAAGGAATTCAACGGCAAGTCGTCTGATCCACTGTGGCCAGCACACTAGATAGACGAGATGGAGAGGAACTTCCTTATGATTACTATCACTGAGGAAGAGAAAGTACTATGCGCCACCTTTATGCTCAAAGGCGACGCACACCATTGGTGGAAATCTACAAAGATGTACTTATTGACCAAGCACGCCCTACTAACATGGGCTATATATAAGGAAGCGTTCTTCGAGAAGTATTTCCCAAGAAGCTTCAGAGATTCAATGGAGAAAGAGTTCCTGAGTTTGTACCAGGGACAAATGACCGTAGACGCATATCAACAACGCTACAAAGAACTGTTTTTCCTCGCACCGGCTAGCATGCAAGAAGAAGATACAAAAACCCGTAGGTTCATCGCGGGACTAAGAGGAAGCATAAGAGAAAATGTTATGGGCTTAGAGAAGAAGATTTACAACGAAGCTGTCCAGATTGCTCGAGTAATTGAATCGAGCCAGAAGGAGAGCTATTTTTCTCAGAACAGAGGAATAAAGAGACCAGTCGAAAACTCCTACAACAGAGGCAATAATCGGACGTATAAACATTTTCGTCCTCAGAATTTTGCAACTGCACCAAAGTCTACTTCAGTAGCTCAACCACAGTCAAAGCCAAATTCTGAAGCCCCGAAGTGCTATAACTGCAACCAACCAGGGCATATGGCAAGGGAATGCCCAAAATCCAAGAAGCAGTTACATCAAGGACGGGTATATGCTGTTACATCAGAGGATGCTGCCGCATCGCAAGATGTGGTCACAAGTATGACGAAACTTTTAAGGTTATAATTACATTGATTGAGTATGTAGACTAAGTAAAAACGAATCACAGGTATCGTACCTATCAATGGCATACCCGCCAGAGTACTCTTTGATTCAGGAGCTACTCATTCATTTATATCTGTGTCGTTTGGAAAGAAGACCAATTTATCCATCAAAACATTAGACTACAAAATACTTGTACGGTCACCGATGGGATTAGAAGTGGAATTAGAGAAAGGTTATGGACCATGTCCAGTTCTCATTGGAGAGCAGACCTTGGATGCAACCTTGATACAAGTTGAGATGGCAGACTTTGATGTCATCTTGGGAATGGACTGGTTAGCTCGGTATTCTGCAAATTTGTTATGCGCCGAAAAGAAGCTAACGTTCAAAGACAAAGAAGGAGCAGAATTCAGTTTCTCGGGAACCAAACTTCCCCAGAGACGCAAGCTCATACTTTCCGCATTAAAGGCTAAGAAGTGCCTTGAAAAGGGAGCCGTCGGATATTTAGTATCAGTGGTCGACCTAACCAAGGAAGCACCACAATTGGAAGACATTGACGTCGTGCGGGATTACTCTGACGTATTTCCGGAGGAGCAACCCGGATTACCGCCCGACTGTGTCACGGAGTTTGTAATAGACCTGATACCTGGAGCCGCACCGGTATCAAAAGCACCTTATAGAATGGCTCCTACTGAACTGAAGGAATTAAAAGTGCAATTACAAGAACTACTGGATAAGGGTTATATTAGACCCAATATATATCCATGGGGAGCACCAGTGTTGTTCGTAAAGAAGAAGGATGGTAGCGTTCGATTATCCATCGACTATCGAGAGTTGAATAAACTGACCATCAAGAATCGATATCCGCTACCCAGGATCGATGACTTATTCGATTAGTTACAAGGAGCGAAGGTATTTTCAAAGATCGATCTTCGATCAGGCTATCATCAGCTGAAGATTAAAGAAGGTGACATTCCGAAGACAGCTTTCAGGACAAGATACGAACATTATGAGTTCTTAGTGATGTCCTTCGGATTAACTAATGCACCGGCAACGTTCATGGAACTTATGAACCGAGTTTTCCACGATATGTTGGATACGTCAGTTATAGTATTTATTGATGACATATTGGTATATTCCAAGGACAAGGAAACCCATGTCAAGAACCTAAACGGAGCCCTACAGCGTTTAAGGAAAGAGAAGTTATACCCCAATTTTGCGAAGTGTGAGTTTTGGCTAAATGAAGTCGCCTTTCTAGGCCATGTAGTATCCGCAGAAGGAATCAAAGTGGACCCCAGTAAGATCGAGGCTATTGTGAAGTGGGAAGCACCAAAGAGTGTTTCAGAAATTAGAAGTTTTCTGGGTCTAGCTGGATATTATCGGAGATTCGTAGAAGACTATTCTCAGATTGCCGTACCTCTCACCAGTTTGACCAAGAAAGGAGAAAATTTTGTATGGATAGATAAGTGTGAAAAGATTTTTCAAACACTGAAGACCAAATTGATATCTGCCCCAATTTTAACCATTCCCGTTCTGGGACAGACATTTACCTTATACACTGATGCATAGGGATTTGGACTAGGATGTGTGCTTATGCAAGGAGAGCAAGTAATTGCGTTTGCCTCGAGACAGTTGAAGGTACATGAGAAAAATTACCCCACTCATGATTTCGAGTTAGCGACAGTAGTACATGCTGTCAAGATATGGAGACACTACCTATACGGAGAGAAATTTCAGATTAAGTCGGACCATAAAAGTCTTACTTATCTATTTAATCAGAAGGAGTTAAATATGAGACAAAGAAGATGGTTGGAACTATTGAAGGACTATGATTGTGATATCCAGTATCATCCGGGAAAAGCGAACGTAGTAGCAGATGCATTGAGCAGAAAAGCAATGATAAAATCTCAAGGAGAAGCTAGCACAACTGCAGCAATGAGTACTACCGGAATGGTATTCAATCAAGGCAACGAGCAGTATGTGATAGATACAATGGATGGATCAGCCAACCAAGGGTTTATTCATCGATTTTCGAATATGTTCACGGCATTGAAGATTATACCGGATATAGTGGATGAAGTGAAGACAGCTATCAAAGCAGATCCTTATCTGAGAACGGTACAAGAAGATATGGAGAAAGGTAGGACTAACCCTGAGTTCACCTTGGACGAAGAAAAAGTATTGAAATACAAAGGAAGAATATGTGTACCCGAAACAGAAAATGTAGACATTAGACACCGACTGATGAAGGAAGCCCACACCACCATCTACTCGATACATCCTCGAAGCACAAAAATGTATCATGATCTAAAGAAACTGTATTGGTGGAGGGGAATGAAAGCAGATGTAGCTAAGTTCGTGTCTCAATGCCTAAATTGTCAGAAAGTAAAGGCGGAACGACAAAGACCCGCAGGACTGTTACAGCCATTATCGGAACCAGCATGGAAATGGGACTGCATTACTATGGACTTCGTCATAGGACTACCATTGACTCCTCGAGTAGTTGACGCAGTTTGGGTGATTGTGGACCGTCTGACTAAGACAGCTCGCTTCATACCGATACGACCCTAGTATACACTGGAAAGGTTAGCAAAGTTGTATGTGGATAATATTGTTCGGTTACATGGTGTTCCAGAAAGCATTGTGTCCGATAGAGATCCACGATTTACTTCTAAATTTTGGGAAGGACTGCAAAAGGCTATGGGTACAACATTGAAGTTCAGTACTGCATTCCACCCACAGACAGACGGACAATCAGAGCGTACAATCCAGATCCTAGAAGATATGCTACGAGCATGTGTGATTGATTTCAAAGGATCATGGGACGAAAAGTTACCATTGATCGAGTTCGCCTATAACAACTGCTATCAGGCTACTATACAGATGTCACCTTATGAGGCACTGTATGGTAGAAAGTGTCGAACTCCCTTGTTTTGGAATGAAGTTGGAGAACGCAGTATTGTTGGACCCGAATTTATGGAAGAGACTTGTGGAGTGGTCGACATCATCAAGGAGAGAGTGAAAACAACTCAGAACCGTCAGAAGCAATATGCAGATACTCGACGAAGGGATCTAGAGTTCGCCGTAGGTGATAAAGTATTTTTGAAAGTATCGCCTATGAGAGGATTGAAGAGGTTCGGACAGAAAGGAAAATTAAGTCCAAGATATGTCGGGTCTTACGAAATTCTAGCTAAGCGTGGAAAAGTAGCTTATCAGTTGGCATTACCACCATCTATGTCAAGTGTGCACGACGTATTTCACATTTCTCTATTGAAGAAGTATGTCAAGGATTCGACGCACGTGTTGATAGTAGATTTGCCAGAATTGACTGATGATTTGACATTCAAAGTAACACCAACAAAAATCACCAGTCGAAAGGTTCAACGTCTACGCAATAGAGATATCTACTATGTTAAGGTCACATGGAAAAGTATAGACATGGAAGAAGTTACATGGGAAGAAGAGAATGCTATGCGAAAGCAATACCCTCACTTGTTTGATTCAGAAGGTACGTACAATTTCGAGGACGAAATTTTTATAAGTTGGGGGGAGTTGTAAGACCCGTGTCAAACTAACCCGGTCTTACCACCTTGAACCAGGTTTACCCATCATGGTCGAGTCAAGTGGACCAAGGGCGTGATGGAGATCGAGATCCCAGGTATAAAATCGACCCAAAAATACTTAATTTTAGGGGAGGGTCGCATACCCAGCCAAGTAGGGTCGGACCTCCCAAAACAGAATGTCAGACCCTCAGATTTTAGGGGAGGGTCGGACAGCTTAAGACCCTAGGGTCGACGGGATCATCGACCCTCCCATCGACCCTCGGATCCTGCCAAAAATAGAAATTAGGAAAGGTCGAGATTTTTCGATTGGATTCCTTCCTAATTTCAAAGGGACTTATTTTAGGATGTTTCTAGCCTATTTAAGGGACGTCCCTAAGCCACTTTCACTCCTTTCATAACCCTAATTGAAGTGAGAGAAAGAGAGGAGGAGGAAAGGAAGAAGAGGAGAAGCAAGGAAGAGAACCTAGCAAAAAGGAGAAGAATTTCAGAGGAAAAGTAATCTTCTCAGGTATGGATACTAATTCCATAAGTTTCTACAGACCTTAGGTTAGTAATTGTTGAGAGTATGATCTCGGAGAAACCCAAACCATCGATCCATGGTTAGGTTTTCATGGAAAACCCTAGGAGAATGCATGAAAGGCATCTAAGGGGATGATTCATGGTTTCAAACCATGGAATAAGTGTTGAATGGAATGTAGAAGCAAGCCATAGGACCCCAGACTCGAAGAATGGATTAAAAAGTGGAAATTGGATCAGAGTGCACCGAGGGTTGCACCGAGGGTCGATGACCATCCGATCTTAGGTGTTTCTGACCATCGACCGTCAGCATTCGGGAAGTGCAGAAAGAGGGGAGGGTCGATAGACCCATCGACCCAAGCATCGACCTTAGCATCGACCCTCAGTTGACAGAATGGTTTTTAATTCTGGAATTAATTCTAATTAAATTTTATCGGCTTTGTTAGGTCTGCTAGAAATCTAATATCATTGTAACGGTGATTTTAAAGCTTGGGAAATATCTAATAACAAGCTAAGGTGAGGAACCTTAACTCCAAACTAATCGGTTAATAATAAATTGTTTCTATTTCTTGAGTCCTATGCTATGTTTGATTCTATGCGAACATGTTTGTAATGTGCATACAGCATGCCATCCAATATTTCTATTATTTGTTCATGCATATTTATTTTATTGTTTATAACATGATGATGATGATGATGATAGGAATAGGCATGTGCTTGTATGTGTGTGGTTGATGTATTTGATGCGAGCGAGTATCAGGGGAGGTGTGATGAGAAGGTCAATAAACGTTAACCTTTGGCGGGTCTCAGCACTTTAGCTCTATCTCTAACTCAAGTCTTGTGCATTGACATCGTCGTATCGCCATTACCTTAGCAGAACTATTATGTCGTAGAGTATCAGGGGAGGTGGTCTCGGTCCTTGTAGTCTCTGACTCTACCGGGGGGCCTTAGCTCTATCTCTATGGGCATTCTGAGGGATGCTGGGGTGAGGCCTTGGATACACTGTTTGGCATTAGGATTGGTTAGTAGCGAGCCCAGTTTGCAAGCCCTCGCTAACAGGGGCTTACGTGTTGGTATAGCATTATATAGCAATAAACGTTAACCTTTGTTGTATAATGTTATGGTAGGGTGGATGGGGACGACGATAAACGTTAACCTTCGGGCGGGCTTCCACACCCTGTGTATAGAGGCGGTGTCAATAAATGTTAACCTTTGACCACCCAACCTTTCTATTGCGCATTGCAAACTATACACCAGACCAAAGATATAAATTTATTTTTGCATGCATATGTATTGTTGCTTTGTTTTGGCTACTCACTGAGCCGTGTTGTGTGCTCACCCCTCGACGTCGAATATTTTTAGTTGATGATGCAGGTTACACAGTCGAAGATTATATGAACGCGTCTGCGTATGGGAATATAGCAGCAATGGAAGCTGGAGCTGAAGAGTATATACATGACACCTCTTGCGAGTGTGACTCATGTGTATTTGATTAGCTATTTTATAGGTTTCTTTGAATTTATAAAGACATGTATTTGATATTTACATAAGTATGTCTCAGTTGAAAACAGAATAATTTACTACTTAATTAATGGTATCATCTTAGTTCTCAGTTCATTTATCTATAAATTTTCCGCTATTGTGTATTACTCTGATTATGATTATGGATGTGTGGAAGTTTGGGTAAAACGGGGATAGCCTATTTGAGATCCTGGTTGAACCGTTGGTTACTTAGCGGTTCATCACACCATTCTGGTTGGTGCAGAATTGGGGTGTGACAGTATCGATTGTAGACAGTAAGGTCTATACAGCATGAGACCATAGGACTAATCAGACACCTATGAGTGCTCTGTTTCGATTTTTGACTATTGTAACATGTCACATATGAACCCTAACTTAAATTCATACAATTTTTAGGTTATTAAATCAATTCAAAGAGAATTTTAAGGCTTGGAAGGACATCAAGAATTGCTAAAAGGTGAGGGAACAAGACCTAAACTAATTGGATGATAACAAACTATTTATTTTTATTGAGTCCAATGCCATGGTTGAGTCTATGTGTGTATGCTTGTAATGTGCAACTCACATGTCATCAAAGATTCTTGCTATTACTATTCATGCATATTCAATTCTGTTTATTTATAACTTGATGATGATGATGCTAGAAATAGGCATGCGAATGTATGTGTGTGATTGGTGTATTGGATGCGAGTGGAGCATCAAGGGGCGGACATGGCATGGTGGTCTTCGACTTCATCCGTAGACTTTAGCTCTATCTCTACTCAAGTCTTGTCCACTGACATCGTCGTATCACCATTACCATAGCAAAACTATTTTGTCGTAGGACATCAGGGGTGGTGGTCTCGAACCGTACGGTCTCTGACTCTATCGGGGGGCCTTAGCTCAATCTCTACGGACGTAATGAGGGATGCTGGGGTAAGGTTTGGATACACTATTTGGCATTAGGATTGGTTAGTTGCGAACCCAGTTTTCAAGCCCTCGCCAATAGGTGCTTACGTATTGGTATTGATAGGGCACCAGGGGAAGTGTTGGCGGTGTTTGATCTGGACACTTTAGTTCTATCTCTATTCCATTGTGGGTGCATGTGGGACGACAATGGTGTTTGATCCATTGGGCAGATTCACACACTCGTGTATAGAGGTGCGACAGGCACCAAACAATTCTATAGCACATTGCAAACTTAAAAACAAGACCAAAGATATGAATTGAATGCATGCATATGTTTATTGCATTGTTTTGTTTGCTTACTGAGCCATGATGTGTGCCCACCCTTTCGACGTCGAATATTTTTAGTTGATGATGCAGGTCCTACCGTTGAAGAATAAATGATTGTGCCCATGTATGGACACGTTGCTACCATAGATGGAGAAGCTGAAAAAGATGTACATGATTCATCATGCGAGTGCAACCAATGTGTTTTTTCTTAGGTTTAGTTATAGTTTAATCATTGGATATGTAGTTGATTATTTATTTTATGTATTGTGGTTTGGAGATAATTGGGTTAAATACTTATTAATCACTGTTAGACTCTCAGTTCTTTATCTGTAAGACTTTTGCTTATTTGTTTATTATCTCTGATTATTAATGTGGAATGGGTGTGTGGTTTGATATGGTGGGTATAACCTATGCGAGATCCTGGGTGAACCATTGGTTTATTGGCGTTTCATCACACCATTCTAGTTAGACCAGAATTGGGGTGTAACAACTAGGTATTAGAGCATCTCAGGTTCTACCCATTGACCTAACTACTTCCACATGAGTCATGAACTGAGTTAGGATAAAATTTAAAAGCTGTAATAAGAGCACACCATAAGCACCTTTGTTGTATGAGACATAAACTAAGAAAAGAATAATGCACATATGTGAAGGAAAGACCAATTATATATATATATATATATAAACAAGACAAATGTACATCAAATCAGAGTACAATCCACAATCCAGACAGTTACTCTGTAGTATAAAAAGGAAAATGATATAAAAGGCAATCATGAAGCTTGAGGTGCTGGAGGAAGAGGTGCCTCACGATCTGTATCGTAGTCCTCAGCATATACTCTCGCGAGCCAGGCCACTTGAGTTTGAGTCGCTCAGAGACTAGCCGTCAGATCCACTACCCGCTGGTCTGTAGATCACTGGACATCTAGAAGCTCTCCTACTCTCCAATCAGTCATGTGTTGAGCCTCTCTAATCTCTCGTAACAGCCCCATCATGTCATCTGGTAGTGGGCATGAAGGGCCAGCTAAGTGAGAAGCCCTAGAAGGGCCAGCTCCAGTAGAATGCTATGGCGATGGAGGAGGGATGGCATCCACATCCATGTACATCCGATCATCTTCCTCCTCATCACCACCCTCGTGTGCCTCTACTGCTACCTCTGCTGCTGCCGCCTCTACATCTGCTACCGCTACCCTAGTGAGAGGACATTTCATAGCATTCCTCTCATCATCACTGACCTGTATCTCTCTCATGCCCATCTTACTGATGGCCTCCCAATCAAGGTCAACTGAGAAGGTGTCCACAAAGATCCTCTCATCCACTAGGTCCACCTGTAGATGAGCGAGCAAGGTGGAGATCAGCCACCCATAGGGCAAGTTGTCTTTCGAGTCAGGCAACGTAGCTCGGTGCATGGTCCAGAGAATAATGTATGGCAAGCAGACATGCTGCCTAGTACATGTCACACCCCGATTCCGCACACTTCAGAATGGTGTGATGAACCGCCAAATAACCAACGGTTCAACCAGGATCTCTTATAGGCTATCCCTGCGTTATCCAAACTTAACACGCATCCACAATCATAATCAGAGTAATACACAATAGCGGAAAATTTATAAATAGTATGAACTGAGAACTAAGTTGATATCCATAAATAATAGCAAATTATTCAGTGATTAACCGAGACATAAATATTTAAATACCAAATACATGTCTTATCAATCCAATAAAGAAAACTACAAAAAAATATCTAATCGAATACACACGAGTTGCACTCGCAAGAGGAGTCGTGTGTATCATCTTCAGCTCCAACTTCCATAGCTGCTACAGTTCCATACGCTGATAGGTTCATATAATCTTTAACAGTATATCCTGCATCATCAACTAAAAATATTCGACGTCGAGGGGTGAGCACACAACACGGCTCAGTGAGTAGCCAAAACAATGCAACAATACATATGCATGCAAAAAGTCAATTCATATCTTTGGTCTTGGTTTATAGTTTGCAATGTGCAATAGAAAGGTTGGGTGGTCAAAGGTTAACGTTTATTGACACCGCCTCTATACACAGGGTGTGGAAGCCCGCCCAAAGGTTAACGTTTATCGTCGTCCCCATCCACCCTACCATAACATTATACAACAAAGGTTAACGTTTATTGCTATATAATGCTAAACCAACACGTAAGCCCCTGTTAGCGAGGGCTTGCAAACTGGGCTCGCTGCTAACTAATCCTAGTGCAAACAGTGTATCCACGGCCTCACCCCAGCATCCCTTAGAACATCCATAGAGATAGAGCTAAGGCCCCCCGGTAGAGTCAGAGACTACAAGGACCGAGACCACCTCCCCTGATACTCTACGACATAATAGTTCCGCTAAGGTAATGGCGATACGACGATGTCAATGCACAAGACTTGAGTTAGAGATAGAGCTAAAGTGCTGAGACCCGCCAAAGGTTAACATTTATTGACGTTCTCATCACACCTCCCCTGATACTCTCTCGCATCAAGCACACCAACCACACACATACAAGCACATGCGTATTCCTATCATCATCATCATCATCATGTTATAAACAGTAAAGTAAATATGCATGAACAAGTAATAAAAATATTGGATGGCATGTTGTATGCACATTACAATCATATTCGCATAGAATTAAACATGGCATAGGACTCAAGAAAAGAAAAACAGTTTATTATTAACCAATTTAGTTTGGGGTTAAGGTTCCTCACCTTAGCTTGCTAATAGATATTTTCCAAGCTTTCGATTCACTGTTATAACGGTATTATTTTGCTAGAAAACCTAACAAAGTCGATAGAATTTAATTAGAATTAATTCAGAATTTAAAAACCATTTTGTCAACTGAGGGTCGATGCTAGGGTCGATGCTAGGGTCGATGGGTCTATCGACCCTCCCAAAGATTCCCGAACTTCCCGAATGCT
This sequence comes from Protea cynaroides, assembly GCA_028583415.1. NCBI lineage: Eukaryota > Viridiplantae > Streptophyta > Magnoliopsida > Proteales > Proteaceae > Protea > Protea cynaroides. Next base: position 43,602,261 of record CM053276.1, on the reverse strand, counting down.
GAGGGTCGATGGTCAGAAACACCTAGGGTCGGATGGTCTATCGACCCTCGGTGCGACCCTCGGTGCACTCTGGTCCAATTTCCACTTTTTAATCCATTCTTCGTGTTTGGGGTCCTATGGCTTGCTTCCTACATTCACTCAACATTCATTCCATGGTCTAGAACCATGTATGATTCATCTAGATAGCTTTCGTACATCCTCCCATGGTTTTCCATGAAAACCTAACCATGGATGGATGGTTTGGGTTTCTCCGAAATCCTACACTCAATCATATCTAACCTAAGGTCTGTAGAAACTCATGGAATTAGTATCCATACCTGAGAAGATTACTTTCCTTTGCAATTTCTTCTCCTTTTTGCTAAGCCTTCTTCCTAGCCTCCTTTCTTCCTCTTTTCCTTCTTCTCTCTTTCTCTCAATTCAATTAGGGTTGTGAAAGGAGTGAATGTGGCTTAGGGACGTCCTTTAAATAGACTAGGAATGTCCTATAATAATCCCATTGAGAATTGGAAAGAATCCCAACCAAAAATTAGGAAATTTCCTAATTTCAGTTTTCGTCAGAAACCGAGGGTCGATGGGAGGGTCGATGATCCCGTCGACCATAGGGTCTTAAGCTGTCCGACCCTCCCTCAAAAACGAGGGTTGATCTTTCTGGTTTGGGAGGTCCGACCCTGCTTAGCTGGGTGTGCGACCCTCCCCTAGAATTAAGTGTTTTTGGGTCGATTTCATACCTGGGATCTCGATCTCCTTTATGCCCTTGGTCCATTTGATTCGACCATGATGGGTAAACCTGGTTCAAGGTGGTAAGATCGGGTTAGATTGACACGGGTCTTACAGTACAGATACAATACAGAAGTCACTGAGTCAGTTGTGAGATCATCTCATAATGTCCACCCTAGGGAATCAGATTATGCTAGATAAACTTGCAATAGACACGTGGCTCTGGACGAAAGTTGACAGCTTTTTCCTCTTAGCGGTCATCCCAAAGAATCTGACTATCTATATCTATACGCATCTGTGTAGACAAAAACTGTGGCTCTCTGGGTGTACAGTAAACCAACTGCCCATCATTGGAGATACCTAGTAGATCAACCAACTCTTGGCAGTTGAAAGAAATCGGAACCCCTTTCACAACTAGTGATCCGAAGCTCTTTACCCCACTCCACATCCTCTAGGTCACCCTCCACCTGAAGGTGATAGTAAAACTGCTTCACCAAGTCCGGGAGAGTGCAAGCCTCGTATAGGATCACTGGAAGCCAGCCCATATCGCCAAATGCCCTCTCCACATCAAACAAGGCTAAGTGGCTAAGTTCACACATCTACCCCCTTCAACCTTCATTCGGTCAAAGCAAGGATATCGCACATCTGCTTTCCACAGACCTGAAGTGAAGTGTGTCATGAATTCGAGGAACCTTGGTGCGAACCATGATAGTTGTAAGAAAAGAAAAGAAAACAAGTTAAAAAATTTGAAAAATTTAACAGCATAACGATGTAAAATGAGAAAAAGCCTCACTTTTTACCTAAACATTGGGCAGGAGGACTTACATAGGTCCCAAACCATCCTGCAATGCATGTTCAATCATACATTTTAACTATAGGTCAAATTTGAAAAATTTTGACAATTGGGAAAAAACCCCAAAATTTAGGTCAAAAATGAAAATTTTCATGTTTCTACTAAATTAACTGATGAAACTCAAATTTTCATGAGGGATTTCATCCATTGGGTGGCCAATAGCAAAAGGCCCCAATAAAAAATCAAAATTTTACTGTCAAAAAAATATTAATTAGAAGAAAACCCTACAAATGGTAAAAACCCTAGGTATGAAAGCTTAAAAATGAAAGAGAGTGGAGCACATACCCTGTGGAACGGAATGTAGGTCGTAGATAGAAGTAAAAATCACCAAGTCGTATGGTCGACACTGTAACAACTCACTGGTGGTGAGTTGAATAGAGACCGTAGGAGGAAGAAGGAGAATGAGATGGAAAACACTCAAAAATAGGTTTTTAAAAACTGATTTTGGATCTTACAGTCGAACAATTTGACCAAAACCATCGACCATAGGATCGATCGTATGATAGACCATAAGGTCTCGGTAAGTTGCCAGGGATGTGATGGTCACACCTATGGTCACACAACATGCGACCATAGGCCATCGACTGTATGAACTACTCTTGTCTACATTTTGATTCTGTTGGAACTTTTGCCTATTGATTTTATTTTTCTCTCGCCTTTTATTGTGAAACTAACCCAATACTACCGTCATAGCTTGTCTCACATGTACAGCCTTTCCAAGTACCATTTAACCAAGAGTATAAATGGTTGGACGTAGACTAAGTAGAAGGACATAGAATATATACCCATCTCCACCACCTATGGAGACTAATGACAATGAAGGTCAACAAGGACAGGAAGGAAATATTGGAACTCAAAATGCTGCACCTCAGAATGTGCACACCCAAGCCAACCCAACCAACCTACTTGCACCACCTATAGATTTGGCTACTGCGGTGATGAATTTAACACAACAATTGCAGCAAATACAGCAAGTTTAAGCCAACATGCAAGCTGCTATGGGAATTGCTTTCCCAGCTGCAAACACAACACCTCTACCTGCAGGACAAGCTAGTACTGCACCTGGTGGTAGCAACACTGTACCTCAAGCACCGCAAACACCAGCAGTACAAGGCCAAGTGCAAAACCATGAAGCACTGTAAGGCAGGTATAACCAAGGAAATTATCAGTACCAACCGCCTATGTATGGAGTATATGTACAGTATCAGCTTGATCACTCCAAACTGATCGAATGTTTTCTGAAGTTGAAGCCAAAGGAATTTACAGGGAAGCCATCAGATCTGTTATGGCCAGCTCACTGGATCGATGAGATGGAAAGAAACTTTATGATGATGACTATAAATGAAGAAGAGAAGGTAATATGTGCCACTTTTATGCTGAAAGGTGATGCGCACCATTGGTGGAAATCTACTCGGAGTTATCTGTTGACAAAGGACGCCCAACTGACCTGGGCTATCTATAAAAAACTTTCTTCGAGAAGTATTTTCCCAAGAGTTTCAGAGATCAAATGGAAAAAGAGTTTCTGAGTTTTTATTAGGGACAGATGACTATAGACGCAAATCAACAGCGTTATGATGAACTATTTTTCTTTGCTCCCTCTAGCATGTAGGAGGAAAATAAGAAGACCCGAAGGTTCGTCATGGGACTTAGGAGAGGAATTCGTGAGCATGTATTGGGACTGGAAAAGAAGATTTATAATGAAGCTGTACAGATTGCTCGAGTACTGGAATCGAGCCAGAGGGAAATTCATTTTGCTCAAAATAGAGGTATTAAAAGCCCTAATGGAAACTCATACAATGGGAGGAACTCAAAGACATTTAAACCCTTCCATACTCAAGGCTTTAATGCTATAACCAAGACTACTCCGACAGCCCAACCTCAACAGATGCAAAGTAATGCTAGAGTTGAATGCTTTAACTGTAATCAAGTAGGACATTATTCAAGGGATTATCCTATGCCACGAAAGCAGCTACAACAAGGAAAGGTTTATGCAGTTACATCTGAAGATGTTGTTGCATCGTCTGATGTGGTCACAGGTATGACCTGAACCTTTCATTTTGTACTACCTTGTGTGAGCATGCAGACTAAATTGAATCAAATCACAGTTATTGTACCTATTAATGGCTTACCCGCTAGAGTACTCTTTGATTCTGGAGCTACTCATTATTTTATATCTATGTCATTTGGAAAGAAGTTAAATCTACCCCTCAGACCTTTAGAGTACAAACTACTTATACGATCACCTATGGGATTAAAAGTGAAACTAGACAAAGGTTATGGACCATGTCCAGTTCTTATCAACGAGAAGATTTTGGATGCAACATTAATTTAACTTGAGATGGCAGACTTTGACGTTATCTTGGGAATGGACTGGTTAGCTCGTCAGTCCGTAAACCTATTATGGGTAAAAAAAAATTGACATTTAAAGACAAGGAAAGAGTAGAGTTTAGTTTTGTAGGAACTAAACTTCCCTATAAACGAAAACTCATTCTCTCTGCATTGAAGGCTAGAAAATCCCTCGAGAAATGAGGAATTAGGTATCTAGTATCCGTAGTCGACCTCACCAAAGAAGTTCCATGAATGGAAGATATTAAAGTTGTGCGTAAATTTCTGGATGTATTTCTTGAGGAACTACCAGGACTACCACCCGACTGAACGACATAGTTCATTATAGATCTTATACCCAGAGCCGTACCAGTATCGAAAGCACCCTATCGAATGGATCCTACTGAACTGAAGGAACTACATACAATTACAAGAATAACTGGACAAGGGTTATATTAGACCCAGCATATCACCATGGGAAGCGCCAATATTGTTCGTAAAAAGAAGGATGGTAGCGCTCAACTGTGTATAGATTATCGAGAATTGAATAAACTTACAATCAAGAATCGGTACCCGTTGCCTCGGATTGATGACTTGTTCGATCAGTTGCAAGGTGCCAAAGTGTTCTCTGAAATTGATCTTCGATCAGGATATCAACAGTTGAAGATTAAGGAAGGTGATAATCCGAAGACAGCATTCGGAACCAGATATGGACATTATGAATTTTTAGTCATGTCTTTTGGATTAACTAATGCACCTGCAACTTTTATAGAACTCATGAATCGAGTATTCCATGATATGTTGGATTTGACAGTCATTGTATTTATTGATGACAAACTAGTCTAATCCAAGGACAAAGAAACTCATGTTAGAAATCTAAGAGCCGCTCTACAGTGACTAAGAAAAGAGAAGCTTTACCTAAAATTTACAAAGTAGGAGTTTTGGCCAAATGAAGTCACTTTCATAGGCGATGTTGTATCCGCTGAAGGAATTTAAGTGGATCCTAGCAAGATTGAAACCATTGTGAAATGGGAAGCACCTATGAATGTTGCAAGAATCAGAAGTTTCTTAGGTTTAGCTAGTTATTAACGACGATTCGTGGAAGATTACTCTAGAATCGCTGTACCTCTCACTAGTCTGACAAAGAAAGGAGAAAATTTTGTTTAGACTGATAAATGTGAAGTGTGTTTTCAATCATTGAAAGCTAAAATGATAACAACTCCGATCTTGACTATTTCGATCCCAGGACAACCATTTACCTTGTACACTGATGCGTTTCGGTTAGGTTTAGGATGTGTGCTTATGCAAGAAAAACAAGTAATTGCATATGCCTCAAGACAACTGGAGACACATGAGAAAAACTATCCCACTCAAGAATTGGAATTAGCAGCAGTAGTACATGCTGTTACCATATGGAGACATTAATTGTATTGAGAGAAATTTCAGATTAAATAAGATCATAAGAGTCACACTCATCTTTTTAATCAGAAGGAGTTGAACATGAGACAAAGAAGATGGCTGGAATTATTGAAGGATTATGATTGTGATATCCAGTATCATCAAGGAAAAGCTAATGTAATTCCTGATGCACTGAGCAGTAATGCTATGACAAAATCCCAAAAAGAAGTTAGTGCAAATGTTACGATGTGTGTTACAAGGAGAGTATTTAATTACGGTAAATAACAGCTCATGATTGATATTCCAAATGAATCAACTAATCAAGGGTTTATTCATCTATTCTCAAACATTTTTTCTACATTGAAGATTCTACCTGATCCATTAGACGAAGTGAAAGTCGTTATTAAATCAGACCCTTATCTGAGAACGGTGCATGAAGACCTCAAAAAGGGTAGGACTATTCCTGAGTTCACCTTGGACGTTGAAAAGGTACTAAGATACAAAGGAAGGGTATGTGTAACTGAAAATGATGACTTGGATATTGGACACAAACTAATGAAAGGAGCCCACACCACTGCTTATTCGGTACATCCTAGAAGTACAAAGATATATCATGATCTGAAAAAACTATATTGGTGGAGAGGAATGAAAGTGGATGTACCTAAATTTGTGTCTCAATGCTTAAATTGTCAACAGGTAAAGGGTAAAAGGCATAGACCTGAAGGATTGGTGCAGCCACTGCCAGAACCAGCATGGAAATGCGACTACATCACTAGGGACTTCGTCACCGGATTAACAATGACTCCTAGAGTTGTTGACGCGGTCTGTGTGATTGTGGATCGATTGACCAAGACAGCTCATTTCATAACTATACGACCTTAGTATGCCCTACAGAGGTTAGCTAAGCTTTATGTAGATAATATTGTCCGATTACATTGTGTACCTGAAAGCATATTGTCCGACAGAGATCCACGATTTACCTCAAAGTTTTGGGAAAGATTACAGAAGGCTATTGGTACAACATTAAAGTTTAGTACTACATTCCATACCCAGACAGATGGACAGTCAGACAGACGGACAGTCAGAACGTACTATTCAGATTTTAGAAGACATGCTTCGAGCTTATGTTATTGAATTCAAAGGATCATGGGATGAGAAATTACCATTGATTGAGTTCACTTATAACAACAGCTATCAAGCGACTATACAGATGTCACCCTATGAAGCACTGTATGGTACGAAATGTCAAACTCCTTTGTTTTGGAATGAAGTTGGAGAACAGAATATTATTGGACCAGAGTTTGTTGAAGAGACTTGTCGAGTAGTCGACATTATCAAGGAAAGAGTCCGAATAGCTCAGAACCGTCAGAAGAAATATGCAAATAATCGACGTAGAGATCTCGAATTCACTATAGGTGATAAGGTATTTCTGAAAATATCTCCTATGCGTGGTTTGAAAAGGTTTGGACAGAATGGAAAGCTGTGTCCCAAATATATTGGACCTTTTAAAGTTCTAGATAGACGTAGAAAAGTAGCATATCAGTTAGCACTACCATCGTCCATGTCAAGTGTGCATGATGTATTTCATATCTCATTACTAAAGTAGTACGTCAGAGATCCAATACACGTGTTAACAATGGATCCACTGGATTTGACTGAAGATTTGATGTTCGAAGTAGTACCTTTTGAGATCACTAGCCGGAAGGTGCAATGTCTTTGCAACCGTGACATTTACTACGTTATGGTTACTTGGAGAAGCCAAAATGTAGAAGAAGTTACATGGGAAGAAGAGAACGCTGTGCGAAAGTAATATCCTCACCTTTTTGACTCAGAAGGTATGTGCAAATTACGAGGACAAAATTTATATAAGAGGGGAGAGTTGTAAGACCCGCACTCCACTAACATGGTCTAACCATGTTGTGCGGGGTCTTTCCATCATTCCTGGACCAAGTGGACAGAGCGTGAAAAGATAGATCACAAACCAGGTATGAGAATCGAGTAAAAAACACTAAAAACATACCCGAGGTTGTATGCCTGGGTAGGTATGGTCGACCATAAGGAAGAGAACCAAAAATCTCAAATCCAAAATCCCACAGTCGATGAATTCAACCCTATAGTCGAAGGTTTATGTGAGTATATGATCGACCATAAGAACCCAGATCAGAATCTGAGTTTTGGAAACTATCATAAACTAAGGGATTGGTTTCCTAATTGAAAAAAAGACTTTATATGGAGAGTTTTCCTCTATATAAGGGACATCCCTCAGCCCTTTTCACTCTTTTATAATATTAGTAAACCCTAGAAAAAGGGAAAGAAGAGATGGAAGAGAAGGAGAAGAATTTACTGAGAAGAGATTGGCTCTCTATCACAGACAAAGGTATGAAACGAATCTCTGGAGATGTAAACTCTAAAGAATAAGACTTCTATAGAGGATAGGCAATATCAACCTATTATGATCTATGTAATTTCCTTGAGAAAATCCCAAGGAAAACCATGAGGAGTGAATTTATTGATTAGGGCTGATAAGAAATTATTAATGATGGCCATATGATGACCTTAGAATAAACCCCATTTAAGAATAGAAAAATTGACCTAGGAAGAACTCGAATTTCATGTAGACTGTGACCAGAAATCCAAAGATTGTAGCTACGGTCGACCATAGCATGACCAGTATAACCAGAGGATCGACTATAGGAATTCAGGAATATTTTCGAAATCATATGGTCGCAACTAAGGTCGAACCATATGCGACCGTAGGGTATCGATCGTAGACAGTAAGGTCGATATAGCATGAGACCATAGGACTAATCAGACACATATTAGAGTTCTGTTTTGATTTTTTTACTACTGTAACATGTCACATATGAACCCTAACTTAAATTCATATAATTTTTAGGTTTTTAAATCAATTCAAAGAGAATTCCAAGGTTTGGAAGGACATCGAGAATTGCTAGCAGGTGAGGGAACAAGACCTAAACCAATTTGATAATAACAAACTATTTATTTTTATTGGGTCCAATGCCATGATTGATTCTATATGTGTATGCTTGTAATGTGCATCTCACATGTCATCCATTATTCCTACTTTTATTATTCATGCATATTTAATTCCGTTTATTTACAACATGATGATGATGATGCTAGGAATAGGCATGTAAATGTATGTATGTGGTTGGTGTATTGGATACGAGTGAAGCATCAGGGGGAGGACGTGGCATGGTGGTCTTCGACCTCATCACCAGACTCTAGCTCTATCTCTACTCAAGTCTTGCCCATTGACATCGTCGTATTTCCATTACCATAGCAGAATTATTACGTCGTAGGCCATCAGGGGAGGTGGTCTCCGATCGTGTGGTCTCTGACTCTGTTGGGGGGCCTTAGCTCTATCTCTATGGATGTATTGAGGGATGCTGGGGTGAAGCCTTGGATACACTGTTTGGCATTAGGATTGGTTAGTTGCGAGACCAGTTTGCAAGCCCTTGCCAAAAGGGGCTAATGTGTTGGTATGGGTAGGGCATCAGGGAAAGTATTGGTGGTGTTTGATCTAGACACTTTAGCTCTATCTCTATTCCATGGTGGGTGCATGTAGGATGGAAATTGTGTTTGATCCATTAGGCCGATTCACATACTCGTGTATAGAGCTGCGGCGGTTAGCAAACCTTTCTATAGCACATTGCAAACTTAAAAACCAGACCAATGATATGAATTAAATGCATGCATATGTTTGTTGCATTGTTTTGTTTGCTCACTGAGCCGAAATGTGTGCTCACCCTTTCGACGTTGAATATTTTTAGTTGATGATGCAGGCCCTACCATTGAAGAATACATGAATGCGCCGATGTATGAACATGTTGCTGCGTTGAATGGAGAAGCTAAAGAAGATGCGCATGATTCATCATGCGAGTGCAACCAATGTAATTTTTTATAGGTTTAGTTATACTTTAAACATCGGATATGTAATTGATTATTTATTTTTATGTCTTGTGGTTTGGAGATAATTGGGTTAAATACTTATTTGTCACTGTTAGACTCTCAGTTCATTATCTATAAGACTTTCGCTTATTTGTTTATTACCTCTGATTATTAATGTGCAATGTATGTATGGTTTGATATGGTGGGTATGACCTATGTGAGATCCTGGGTGAACCGTTAGTTTATTGGCCATTCATCACACCATTCTGGTTATACTAGAATTGGGGTGTGACAACCACACACATACGTTCACATGCCTATTCCTAGCATAATCATCATTGTCATGTTACAAATAAACAAAATTAAATATGCATGAACAGTAATAGCAGGAGTATTAGATGACATGTGAGATGCAGATTACAAGCATACCAGTATAGAATCAATAATGGCATTGGACTCAATAAAAATAAATAGTTTGTTCTTAACCAATTAGTCTAGGTCTTGTTCCCTCACCTGTTAGCAATACTCTATCTCCTTCCAAGCCTTTATATTCTCTTTGAACTGATTTAACAACCTAAAAGTTATATGAATTTAAGTTAAGGTTCATATGTGACATGTTACAGTAGTCTAAAATCGAAATAGAGCACTGATAGGTGTCTGATTGGTCCTACGGTCTCATACTGTATTGACCTTACTGCCTACCTTCGATACCCTACGGTCGCATACGGTGCCACAATAGCTATGGTTGACCATAGCTGCGACCTTGAGATTTTGGTCAAAGTCAACATGAAATTTGAGTTCTTCCTAGGTCAATTATTCTGATCTTCAATGGGGTTTAATCTAAAGTCATCCTATGGCCATCATTAGTAGTTTCTTATCAACCTTAATCGGCAAATTCAATCTTCATGGTTCTCCTTGGGATTTTCTGAAGGAAATCACATAGATCGTAATAGGTTGATAGTGCCTATCTTCCATATGAGTCTTATTCCATAGAGTTTACATCCCCAGATATTCATTTCATATGTTTACCTCTGATAGAGAGCTAATCTCGACTTAGAAAATTCCTCTCCTTAGCTTTTTATTCTTTTCCTTCTCTTTCTTTTCTTCCTTCTATTTCTCTAGGGTTTACTAATGTTTAAAAAGAGTGAAAAAGGGCTGAGGGATGTCCTTTATATAGATTAGAAATCTCCATATAGAGTCCTCTTCCAATTAGGAATGCAGTCCCATAGTTTAAGAAAGTTTTCAAAACTCGAAGTCTGATCTAGGGTCTCACAGTCGATCATACGATCGCATAAACGGTCGACCATAGGGTCCAAATCATTGACCGTGGGGTTCTAGATTTGAGATTTTGGTTCCCTTCCTTATGGTCGACCATACCTACCTAGTTATGCGACATTAGGTATGTTTTCAGTGTTTTTAACTCGATTCTCGTACCTGGTTTGCATCTAACCTATCATGGTCAGGCCATGTAGACCAAGTGCGTGAAGAAAATCATAAGACCGGGTATGAGTCTAACCCAAAAACAATAAATGTGAGGGTAGGGTCACATGCCTAAACAGGTAGGGTTGACCCCACCTCAACAGAAGTCCAACGCATGACTTTTTAGTTGTAGGGTCTCATGACTATGAAGGTGTAGGGTCGACGGATCCTGCGACCCAACGTCCGTCCCTATGATTACAGACAGAAACCGTAAATCAAAAAACTTTCCTAATTCCAAGGGGTTCTTTCCTAAACCTGATGGGACTTATTTTGGAGGGTTTTTCTCTATAAATAGGACATCCCTTAGCCCCTTTCACTCTTTTTAGAACCCTAATTGAATGTGAGAGAAAGAGAAAGAGAAGGAAAAGAAGAAGAGAAGGAAAATTAAAGAAAAGATTAAGGAAAAGGAGGAAGTTCAGAGAAACCTCTGAATCTCAGCTAACCTCAGGTATGAACCTAGTTCCCTTCATAAAGTAAGAGCCAAGAATAGATTATGAAGAAGTTAGGATTATGAGAAAGCCCAAATCATCCATCCATGGACATGTTCAAAAGGAATCCATGGAAGTAATCATCATACGCAATGGAAAGTGTGTAAAAATCATAGTTAAGAGCCATAGAAAAATCTTAGAATGGACCTATAATACCACAAGAACGATCACATGCCCTCGGGAGGTCGCAGGGAGGGTGTGGTCGCACGTAGGGTTGATTGGTATCCGACCCCACGTCCGACCCTACACCCTAGGGTCGTAAAAAATTGCTACCCTAGGTGCGACCCTTGTCACACCCCAATTCCGCACCATTCGGAACGGTGTGATGAACCATCAATAAACCAACGGTTCAACCAGGATCTCAAAATAGGCTATCCCACATATGATAAACAAAAACACATTCCACATTAATCAGAGGTAATAAAATAAATAGCGGAAGTCTTACAGATATTGAACTGAGAAATTCTAACTGTGATACTCATAAATAAAATATCCAATTATGTTGTTTCAACCGAGACATAAATAAAATATCGAATACATGTCTTTATAAATCCAAATAAATAAAACAAAATCTAATCGAATACGCATGTGTTGCACTCGCAAGAGGAGTCATGCGTATCCACTATGTCTTCAGCTTCCATTGTCGCCACATGCCCGTACACAGGAGCGTTCATGTAATCTTCAACGGTGGTACCTGCATCATCAACTAAAAGTATTCGAATTCGAAAGGGTGAGCACACATCACGGCTCAATGAGCAAACAAAACAATGCAACAATACATATGCATGCAATCAATTCATATCTTTGGTCTGGTTTAAAGTTTGCAATGTGCTATAGAAAGGATAGGTGGCCGCCGCACCTCTATGCACGAGTGTGTGGAAACGCCCAATGAAAATGGCACCGTCGCCCCACATGCACCCACCATGGACAATATATACCCCATGAAAATTGCATGGCTGTACCGGTTGCCCATACCAATTCGTAAGCCCCTGTTGGCGAGGGCTTGCAAACTGGGCTCGCAACTAAGCAACCCTAATGTCAAACAATGTATCCAAGGCCTCACCCCAGCATCCCTCAATACATCCATAGAGATAGAGCTAGGGTCTGGTGACCAGGCTGAACTACAATGCCACATCCCCCCCGTGATACCCTACGACATATTAGTTCCGCTAAGGTAATGGCGATACGACGATATTAGTGGACAAGACTTGAGTAGAGATAGAGCTAGAGTCTGGTGACCAGGCTGAACCACAATGCCACGTCCTCCCCCTGATGCTCCCCTCGCATCAAGCACACTAACACTTGCTTAGTGGACATGACTTGAATAGACCATGGCACAATATATACCCCATGAAGAACGGTCATGGCTGTACCGGTTGATACCATCCCTACCCGCACCATATACACTAGCCAATACAAACATTCACACGCCTATTCCTACCATCATCATCATCATCATGTTATAAACAGTAAAATAAATATGCATGAACAAATAATAGAAATATTGGATAACATGCTGAATGCACATACAACATACACGCATAGACTCAATATGGCATTGGACTCAAAAAATAAAACAGTTTATTATTAACCAGTTAGTTTAGGTCTTGTTCCCTCACCTTAGCTTGCTAATAGATACTCTTCCAAGCTTTAGAATTACCTTTATAATGTTATTATATTGCTAGAAGACCTAACAAAGTCGATAGAATTTAATTAGAATTAATTCCGAATTTAAAAATCATGCTGTTAACTGAGGGTCGGAGGTAGGGTCGGAGTCCTGATCGACCCTGGGTGCGACCCTCCCCCTAATCTGAACTTCCCGAACACTGAGGGTCGATGCTAGGGTCGAATCTGTCATCGACCCTAGGTACGACCCTCCATGGTTTGAGTCGAAAATATCAGATTTTGTTCTCTCTTTCATGGTTGGGTCCTATGACTTACTTTCACAATCCATTCTATACATATTCTATGGTTTAGAACTATACTTTATTCACCTACATGGTTTTAATGATCTCCTCCATGGTTTTCCATTGAAACGAAACCATGAATGGTTGATTTGGGTTTCTTCTAAGTCATACCCTCTTCATAAATCATTCTAAAGTCTTAAATAAGTCATGGGGAATGTATTCATACCTTAGGTTTGCTGAGATTCAGAGTTCCTCTGAATTTCCTCTTCTTCCTTAGCCTTTTCTTCAAGTTTTTCTTCTCTTCTTCTCTTCCTTCTCTTCTCTTTCTCTCAATCCAATTAGGGTCGTAAAAGGAGTGAAAGAGGCTTAGGGACGTCCTATTTATAGAGTAAAACCTCCCAAAATAAGTCCTATTGAGTTTAGGAAAGGTTCCAATTGAAATTAGGAAGGTTTCCTAATTTTCGGTTCGTGCTGTTTTTTCCGAATGTCGAGGGTCGATGGTGATGGTCGATGGGAGGGTCGGACAACTCATAAACCCTGCGACCCATGGTTGAGGGTCGATGGGAGGGTCAGTCTTGCCTATTAAAACCTGCGACCCTACCCTCATTTTGACTGTGGGTCTTGGGTTTCTTCACACACATGGTCCACTTGGCTCGACCATGATATGTAGACGGGTCTCGACACAAAATGTAAGGTTAGGCCGGGTTCGTGGCATGCGGGTCTTACAACTCCACCACCCTTAAAAGAATTTCGTCCTCGAAATTTGAAAGTATGGATCTTACAACTCCCCCATCCTTAAATGAATTTTGTCCTCAAAATTTGAACGAATCTTACAACTCCCCCATCCTTAAAATAAATTTTGTCCTCAAAATTTTTAATTTACTTCGAAGTCAATAGGTGGGAATTTTGTTTCCACATTGCATCTACTTCCTCCTATGCACTCTTCTCCACGTCTTGTCTTTGCCAGGTTACCTTCATATAATAATTATCCTGGCTTTGGAAATATTGTACCTTTCCACTAGTGAACTAGGCTACTTCAATAGTTAAACATTCTATTTAATCCAGTGATTCCGTGGTCAATATCTTTAATATGGATCTTAAATGTACTTCTTCAACAGAGACATACGAAATACATCATGCACACTAGACATGGACAGCGGTAACGGTAATTGATATGCAACTTTTCTATGTCTCTTTAAAGTTTACAAGATCCGATACATATAAGTAATATAACTTTCCCTTTTTGTCTAATTGTTTCAAACTGCGCATAAGTGATATCTTCAAGAACACTTTGTCACTTATGGCAAACTCAAGGTCTTGGTGTCTCCCCTGACAATCCTGAGCTGTCTTGGCTCCTTTTTCTTTGATTTTGTCTGCCACTCGACAGTTTTCTATATTTGACTTAGGTCTTAAAACTCTTCATTCACTAACTACATTCCAAAAGAAAGGAATTTGACATTTCTTTCGTATCTGCTTCATAGGTAACATTTACATGGTAAATTAATAGCAACTTCAATTCATTGTAACTTCTCAACTCAAGTTCCTTGAAATCAATTTTACAAGCTCGGAGCATATCTTTTAGGATCTGTATAGTCCACTCCAACTATCCATCAGTTTAAGGTAGAATGCGGTACTAAACTTCATCTTTGTCCCCATTGTTTTCTGTAGATCCTCCCAAAACTTTGAAATAAAGAATGAGCCTATGACCGACACTAAGCTCTCATGCATACCATTCATTCTGGAAATATTATCTACATATAGCTTATTTAGCCGCTCCAAAGCATACCCAGGTCGTATAGCAATGGAATGAGCTATTTTCATAAGACAATCAACAACCACCCAACCATGTCAACCAATTTGGGAGTCAGTAGCAAATCATTGACATAGTTCATGATACTGCAGTTCCATTCCCAAAACAAAAGTCAGGGTTTGGTCTTCCTTTTCTAAGTCTGCTTATACTGTTCCTATGTACAGACCTAACAACATTACTACTTCTACTTCATCCATCAATTCAGAGATGATCTTTAATGCCACAAGCGCAACCGTCGAACTATTGCTCCATAAATTCATCCATAAATTCTTGCTTAATTGGATCATCACGAGTTTCTATTATATGTTACTCTCCTTCTAAATCTGAATCTATTGCTGCAAAACATAAGGTAGCATTTATACTGGTTCCTTCCTTGGACTTCATAATTCCCATCGGCGATCGTATAAGCAGTTTGTAATCTAAAGATTTAAGGGGTATATTTAGTTTCTTTCCAAATGACACAGATATAAAAGGATGAGTAGCTCCATAATCAAAGAGAACTTTGGCAGGAATGCCATTACTAGGTACGATACCCGTGATTTGTTTTAATTTAGTCTACATGCTCATGCAATATAACATAAGGTGATAGGTTCAGGTCATACCTGTGACCAAATCAGACGATGCGGCAGCATCCTTGGCTGAAACAGCGTAAACTCTTCCTTGCTGTAGTTGTTTTCTAGGCTTAGTACACTCTCTTGAGACATGCCCTACTTGGTTGCAGTTAAAACACCTGATCCCCTTACCATTTTGCTTTGGTTGCCGTGGGGTTGCGGAAATGGTTTTGGCTGCAGCATTGAAGCCCTGGGTACGGAAGGGTTGGAATACCTTGGTGTTCCCTCCATTGTAAAAATTTTCATTTAGCCTTTTGATTCCTCTATTTTGAGTAAAATAGCTCTCTTTCTGGCTCGACTCTATCACTCGAGCAATTTGTACAGCTTCATTGTAGATTTTCTTCTCCAGTCCCAAAACATGTTCGCGTATGCTTCCCTTAAGTCCCATGACGAACCTTCGGGTTTTCGTATCCTCCTCTTGCATACTGACTGGTGCAAAGAAAAACAGCTCCTCATAACGTTGTTGATATGCGTCGACAGTCATCTGCCCCTGATATAAACTCAGGAACTCTCTCTCCATAGAATCTCTGAAACTTCTAGGGAAGTATTTATCAAAGAATGCCTCTTTGTATATATCCCAGGTCAAGTGGGCATGTTTGGTTAATAGATATGCATCGTTCTTGAGCATAAATGTGGCACACAACACTTTCTCCTCCTCATTTACGGTCATCATCATAAAATTTCTTTCCATTTCATCAATCCAGTGTGCTGGCTACAAAGGATCTGCTGGCTTACCATCGAATTCTTTGGGCTTCATCTTAAGAAAATGCCCGACCAGTCTGGAGCGGTCCAACTGATACGGAGCATAGGCCCCATACATAGGTGGTTGGTACTGATAACCACCTTGAGCTATCTCAGGGTTCTGCACTGGAGCTTGCATGACTGGTGTTTGAGGTGCATGGGGTACTGCATTATTTCCCCCTGGTATTATGCTTTCCTGTCCTGCTGCCATCTGTGTCGTATGTGCAGCTGGAAAACCCACGCCTATGGCAGCTTGCATATTAGTTTGCACCTGTTGTATTTGTTGCAGTTGTTGTGCCAAGTTCATTACGATTGTGATTAAATCTCTAGGTGGGGCTGGCAAGTTTGTAGGATTTTCCTGACCATTAGCTCCTGGCGGTCCCACGTTTGGATTCTCTGGTACTTCAGGAATTTCATGACTGGTTTCATCTACCGGTGGTGGTGGTGGGATTTGATTACGTCCGTGTCTATTCCCTCTTCGCCCAGCCATTTCCTATTCTGGTGGTGTAGTGTCTGAAAAGTCATAGAACACGTGAGGCAATCAATATATACTTCATTCTCATATTTGGATACACTAACCAGTGGTATTTTCAAAATTTTCAGATCATTCAGTGAAAAATACTGTCTTTTCTATGCAGGGTCGATGGTGGGGGTCGATGGGTATCCGACCCTCAGTATCCGACCCTGGGAAATCATCCAGTTTTCCCGAGTATATAATGCCATTGGTCAAGGCACTACAAGAGTAAATCTGGAGAAGCTTTCATACATCAGTAACTTAGGTATAAATCAGGAGAAAGATTTCGTACATCAATAAATCAGGTATAAATTAGAAGATGTACGCTCAACACGATTAAACATTTAACTATTCATTCAGTTCATATCACTGTTCATGTTGTCGATCATGAGAGTGGCTCAGATTGGTATAATCAGGACTGATACTAAAGAAACAATATCTATAACTCCAATTGACAGGTTAAATCAAGAAGGTATCCTGTTAATGTACGAGAAATTAAAATCTGGTATGTGCATCCTCTATAATCATAAGAGTAAATCAATAATGCACCGTATCTTATATAAACCAATCTAGATATATGGCCATAATAGATTTGATCCTTTTCTGAAAATGTTTGAGGTATCATCTTCAGAAGACATTCTTCAATCCTGGTCGGATCATTCTGTCATGTTGCAACTATCCCATACATCGGTGGCCGATAAGGTTAACCACCTTGATACATTGCTTGTTGTGCACCAAACTTCGGTACTAGGGTGTGCATTACTGGGACTTGCTGTATGGTAGGTACTGTGTGCTAACATGTACTGGGGTACAGTGTTGCTACTAGTTGGTACCGTACTTGGTTTGACCTGGAGGTGTTGATATAGCATCAGCAACTTGGATAGTGATTTACATAGCAACTTCCATAGTCGGTCTTATCTGTTGTTGCTCTTGTATTTTATTGGGTCAAGTTTATGACAACCGTGACCAAGGTAATTGGTAGTCCAGGTGGTTGGCTGGAGTGGCCTGGTTGTTCACTCTTTTAATTCGATACAGTCTGATTATCTACTCAGATGAGTTTTCATTATCCATTCTCGACCCTGATAGTGGTGGGGTCAAGTTGCAACCTCTTCTTAATGCTCAACGGTAATGGATCAGCTTGAAATGGATCTCACTCTGAGTCTACACGTCACCCAGGAGTATCGCTTAAGCTTCTTTATAGTTGCTCTTATTCTTAACGTATGACCATTATTCTCCTATCTCTGTTGGATTTAGCCCGAGATCTTTCTCTTTATCTCCACAAGGATTTAGGCATTACTAGCCATTTTCCTTCTTTCCCAAATACATCGAGTTTCACATATTGTGAGTATCAACTCGGTATTAAATTTTCTGCTTTGCAGAAGCTTCCTTCTTGCTACTGTACTATATCCTTGTATACTTGGATAACTACCCAACTTATAGATAATACCCTAAATTGTTTGTTTATTAGGATAATTTTTGGTCTTATCTTTCTGTGTGAGTGTATATAAATGGTTCCACCTTTTATATGTACATTATCGTCTTGTTTAATTTCTGTCTCAACCAACACAGATGCTTATAGTTTGTTTGTATTAAAGTTTTTAATTTATCCTAACTCAGTTCATGGACTCCAGTGGAAGTATTCAGGTTTAATGGGTAAGGCCTACGAGAGCTCTGATACCAAGTTGTCACACCCCAATTCCGCACCATTCAGAATGGTGTGATGAACCGTCAATAAACCAACGGTTCAACCAGGATCTCAAAATAGGCTATCCCACATATGATAGACCAAAACACATTCCACATTAATCAGAGGTAATAAAATAAATAGCGGAAGTCTTACAGATATTGAACTGAGAAATTCTAACTGTGATACTCATAAATAAAATATCCAATTATGTTGTTTCAACCGAGACATAAATAAAATATCGAATACATGTCTTTATAAATCCAAATAAATAAAACAAAATCTAATCGAATACGCATGAGTTGCACTCGCAAGAGGAGTCATGCATATCCACTATGTCTTCAGCTTCCATTGTCGCCACATGCCCGTACACAGGAGCGTTCATGTAATCTTCAACGGTGGTACCTGCATCATCAACTAAAAGTATTCGAATTCGAAAGGATGAGCACACATCACGGCTCAGTGAGCAAACAAAACAATGCAACAATACATATGCATGCAATCAATTCATATCTTTGGTCTGGTTTAAAGTTTACAATGTGCTATAGAAAGGATAGGTGGCCGCCGCACCTCTATACACGAGTGTGTGGAAACGCCCAATGAAAACGGTACCGTCGCCCCACATGCACCCACCATGGACAATATACACCCCATGAAAATGGCATGGCTGTACCGGTTGCCCATACCAACACGTAAGCCCCCCGTTGGCGAGGGCTTGCAACCCGGGCTCGCAACTAACCAACCCTAATGTCAAACAATGTATCCAAGGCCTCACCCCAAAGATCCCCTCAATACATCCATAGAGATAGAGCTAGGGTCTGGGTGACCGGGCTGAACCACAATGCCACGTCCCCCCGTGATACCCTACGACATATTAGTTCCGCTAAGGTAATGGCGATACGACGATGTTAGTGGACAAGACTTGAGTAGAGATAGAGCTAGAGTCTGGTGACCAGGCTGAACCACAATGCCACGTCCTCCCCCTGATGCTCCCCTCGCATCAAGCACACTAACACTTGCTTAGTGGACATGACTTGAATAGACCATGGCACAATATACACCCCATGAAGAACGGTCATGGTTGTACCGGTTGATACCATCCCTACCCGCACCATATACACTAGCCAACACAAACATTCACATGCCTATTCCTATCATCATCATCATCATCATGTTATAAATAGTAAAATAAATATGCATGAACAAATAATAAAAATATTGGATGACATGATGAATGCACATACAATATACACGCATAGACTCAATATGGCATTGGACTTAAGAAATAAAATAGTTTATTATTAACCAGTTAGTTTAGGTCTTGTTCCCTCACCTTAGCTTGCTAATAGATACTCTTCCACGCTTTAGAATCACCTTTATAATGTTATTATATTGCTAGAAGACCTAACAAAGTCGATAAAATTTAATTATAATTAATTCCGAATTTAAAAAGCATGCTGTTAACTGAGGGTCGGAGGTAGGGTCGAAGTCCTGGTCGACCCTGGGTGCGACCCTCCCCCTAATATGAACTTCCCGAACACTGAGGGTCGATGCTAGGGTCGGATCTGTCATCGACCCTAGGTGCGACTCTCCATGGTTTGAGTCGAAAATATCAGATTTTGTTCTCTCTTTCATGGTTGGGTCCTATGACTTACTTCCACAATCCATTCTATACATGTTCTATGGTTTAGAACTATACTTTATTCACCTACATGGTTTTAATGATCTCCTCCATGGTTTTCCATTGAAACGAAACCATGAATG
The DNA here is from genome assembly GCA_028583415.1 of Protea cynaroides. Lineage (NCBI taxonomy): Eukaryota > Viridiplantae > Streptophyta > Magnoliopsida > Proteales > Proteaceae > Protea > Protea cynaroides. The sequence goes on along the minus strand of CM053276.1, from coordinate 43,582,058 downwards.
GATGATTTGGGTTTCTTCTAAGTCATACCCTCTTCATAAATCATTCTAAAGTCTTAAATAAGTCATGGGGAATGTATTCATACCTTAGGTTTGCTGAGATTCAGAGCTCCTCTGAATTTCCTCTTCTTCCTTAGCCTTTTCTTCAAGTTTTTCTTCTCTTCTTCACTTCTTCTCTTCCTTCTCTTCTCTTTCTCTCAATCCAATTAGGGTTGTAAAAGGAGTGAAAGAGGCTTAGGGACGTCCTATTTATAGAGTAAAACCTCCCAAAATAAGTCTCATTGAGTTTAGGAAAGGTTCCAATTGAAATTAAGAAGGTTTCCTAATTTTCGGTTCGTGCTGTTTTTCCCGAATGTCGAGGGTCGATGGTGAGGGTCGATGGGAGGGTCGGACCTGCCTGTTAAAACCTGCGACCCTACCCTCATTTTGATTGTTTTTTGGGTAAATTTTCATATTGGGTCTTGGGTTCTTCACACACTTGGTCCACTTGGCTCGACCATGATATGTAGACGGGTCTCGACACAAAATGTAAGGTTAGGCCGGGTTCGTGGCGTGCGGGTCTTACAACCCTACCCTGCGACCCTACGATTTCAGCTAGTCTAAATTTTTTGGAATTAGTTCCAATTAAAATCTATCGACTTGTTAGGCCTTTCTACTGATTTAAAGGTGATTCATAAAGCTTGAACGAGGATCTACACTCAACCAAAGGTGAGGGAACAAGACCTAAATTAATTGGCTAATAATAAACTATTTTCGTTTATTGAGTCCAACACCATGTACCATTCTATGATTGTATGAATGTAATGTGCATATCACATGTCATCTACTATTTCTGTTATTACTGTTCATGCATATTTAATTTTGTTTATTATAACATGATGATGATGATGATGCTAGGAATAGGCAAGTGAATGTATGTATGTGGTTAGTGTACTTGATGCGAGTCGAGAATCAGGGGGAGGACGTGACGCTGTGGTTCATCCTGGTCACTAGACTCTAGCTCTATCTCTACTCAAGTCTTGTCCACTATAATCGTCGTATCACCATTACCTTAGCAGAACTATTACATCATAGGGCATCAGGGGAGGTGGTCTCAGACCGTGTAGTCTCTGGCTCTGCCAGGGGGCCTCAGCTCTATCTCTATGGACGTATTGAGGGATGCTGGGGTGAGGCCTTGGATACACTGTTGACATTAGGTTTGGTTAGTTGCATGTCCTGTTTGCAAGCCCTCACCAACAGGGGCTTAGGTGTTGGTATGGGTAGAGCATCAGGGGAAGTGTGATGCGGTGCGGTCCTAAGCACTTTAGCTCTATCTCTATTCCATGGTGGGTGCATGTGGGGGCGACAATGGTGTTTGGTCCGTTGGGCGGTTCCACACATTCGTGTATAAAGGTTCGACGGCCACCTATCCTTTCTATAGCACATTGTAAACTTATGAACCAGACCATAAATATGAATTGTATGCATGCATATGTTTGTTGCATTGTTTTGTTTGCTCACTGAGCAATGATGTGTGCTCACACTTCCGACGTCAAATATTTTTAGTTGATGATGTAGGTACCATGGTTGAAGACTATATGAATGCTCCTTTGTATGGACATGCGGTGGCGATGGACGCTGAAGTTAGGGTAGAGTCGCATGATTTGTCATGCGAGTGCAACTCATGCATCTTCGATTAGATTCATTCTTTTGGATTTTATTTGGAAATGTAATTAAATATTTTAAATTATTTTATGTCTTAGTCAATGGAGAATAATTGGAAAATTTATTATTTTATAATTGTTAGACTCTCAGTTCATTAGTATAAAGAGTTTTGCTATTGTGTATTTACTCTGATTATTGTTGTGGATGTGTATGGTTTAAGCAAACGGATACAGCCTATTCGAGATCTTGGTTGAAGCATTGGTTAATTAGCGGTTCATTACACCATTATGAATATTGTGGAATTGGGGTGTGACAACTTGGTATCAGAGCTCTCAGGCCCTGTCTATTAAACCAGTACGTTTCCACAAAAGTTTGTGAACTGAGTTAGGATAAAATTTAAAAGCTTTAATAAGAACACACTGTAAGCACCTTTGTTGTTTGAGACAAAAATTAAGAAAAGGAATAATGCATATATAAAAAGGAGAAACAAGTTTTATATACATCAAATAAAAAGCATGTTTATACATATCCAAAGAAGAGTATAGTCCACAACCCGGACAGTTACTCTGTAATACAAAGAAAAACAAAAAGAAAATATACATCATGGAGCTGGAGGTGATGGAGAGGAGGAGGTGCCTCGCGATCTCTGTCATAGTCCTCAGCATATACTCTAGTCAACCAGGCTACCTGAGTCTGGGTCGTCTGGAGACTAGCTGTCTACTCGGCCATCCCCTTATCCGATGCACGGTGAGCATCAATAAGTTCGCCTACTCTCCCATCAGTCGCACGCTGAGCATCTAGGAGCTCTCCTACTCTCCTATTTGTCGTGCGGTGGGCATCTAGAAGCTCTCCCAATCTCAAGTCCGTCACTCACTGAGCCTTTCTGATCTCGTACAGTAATCCCATCATATCATCAGATGGTGGGTGTCAAGGACCAGCCACGTGTGAAGTAGCCCGAGATGGACCAGCTCCAGTAGAATGTAGAGGTGAAGGAGGAGGTAAAGCATCTACATTCATATACATGCGATACTCATCCTCAGCGTCACCCCCATGGACCCCTACTCCGGCTGCTGCTGCTGCTACCACCTCAGCGTCTGCTACCTCTACCTGAGTACGACGATGCACCAGAGCATTCCTCTCATCATCACTGACCTGAGCATCCCACATACCTATCCTACAGATGGCCTCTGAGTCTAGAATCGATGAGAAGGTCTTCTCTTGAATCCTCTCATCCACTAAATCAATGCCTAGGCGGGTGAGCAGTATAGTGATCAGCTGTCTGTATGGCAGGTTGCCTAGCTGACCAGGCAGCGTAGCACGGATCATCATCCTCAGGATAATGTAAGGTAGGCAGACGGGCTGCCTAGTGCAAATGCAGTAGAGGACATACTAGGTCAACTGGGAGATCCTCTCATAGTGTCTACTCTGGGATATCAGGTTGTGCTGGATGATCTTACAGTACACCCAAGGCTCTGGACGTAGGTTGATCGTTTTCATCTCCCAACGATCATCTCTAATAAGCTAACTATCAATCTCAGCACGCATCTCCAAGGAAAGGAGCTGGGGCTCCCTGGGAGCACAGTACACCAAAGGGCCATCATTTGATATGCCCAAAAGATTAGCCAACTGCTGGTAGTCAAATTAAACCTCTACCCCTTTAACATTGCTCGTGATCCTGAGCTCCCTACCCTTCTCTGTGTCATTGTGATCCCCACTACCTGGAGATTGCAATAGAACTATCTCACCAAATCCGGATGGGTACAAGTGTCATAGGTGATCATAGGGAGCCAGCCCATGTAACCGAATGTGCCCTCCACATTGAACAAGGCTAGACTAGCCAAGTCCACACAGCGACTCCCGTCAACTTTCTTATACTCATAGCGAGCATACTGAGCTTCGGCCTCATTGGAGCGGAAACGAACTGGGTCATGAAACCTAGGCACCTTGGTACGAGCCATATTATCTGCCAAAATTGAGAAAAACAAATAATAAATCAATAATGGTGAAAAATCAAAATTTTTTGGCATATAACAGCATAAATTGGTTGAAAGCCTCACTTTTACCCAAACACTTTGGCTGGAGGACTTACATAGGTTCTAAACCATCCTGCAAGGCTGATACAGTTGGAAATTTAACTTAGAAAGATTGAATTTGAAGGATTTGAATAAATTCGAAAAATCTTCAAAATTAGGTCAAAAATGGAAAATTTCAAATTTCTCGATAACAAACCGATGAAACTTGAATATTTTTTTGGGCTTTCGTCCATTGGGTGACCAATAGCAAAAGCCCCCAATAAAAATTAAATTTTTACGGTTAGAAAAAGTCCGAAAAAGTTTAATTTGAAGAAACGATGTAAATGAACAAAAACCTAGTTTAGAAAGCTTTAAAAATGTGAAACTGTAGAGAGCATACCTGAAGAGAAGGAGCAGAAGTCGCGAATGGAAGAAATGATCACAAAACTAGGGGTCGATACTGTAGCAACTCAGGGAACCGGGTTGAGTTGGAAGGAAGCAGAAAGAATGGGAAATGAATCCAAAATCGGGTTTAAAAACCTGATTCTGGATCGTAGGGTCGCACAATTCGAAAAAAATATGCGACCCTACGTCAGACCCTACAATCGAGCCTAGGCTCTCAGTGATCTGACAGAAAACCAGGGGACCTAGGGTCGGATAATTACCGATCCTACCATCGACCCTAGGCTCTCGGTGATCTGACAGAGAACCATGGTCGGACCTAGGGTCAGACATATACCGACCCCACGATCGCCCTAGGCTCTTGGTAAGCTGATAGGGTTTCTTAGGTTGCATACCCTAGGGTCGCATGAGGACCGACCCTACCATCGACCCTACCATGGAAAATACAGTATTTTTTCAGAATGATCTGAAAAATTTGAAATTTATATTGATTAGTTGGATTTTTCCTTGAGAACAACTTATGTTGATTGCCTCACATGTGCTATGATTGTTTTCAGAAACTACCACCACCAGAATAGGAAATGGCTAGGCGAAGGGTGACCAGACGAGGCCGTAACCCAATTCCACAACCACCACCACCTGTGGAGGAAGACAGCCATGTAAATCATGAGGCACAGGAGAATCTGAATATGGCCCTGCCAGTGGCTAGTGGCTAGGCAAATCCTCCAAACTTGCCAGCCCCACCTACAAACCTGGCTACATTAGTAATGTACTTGGCTCAACAGCTGCAGAAAATACAGCAGGTGCAAGCCAATATGCCGACTTCTATAGGCATGGCTTTTCCAGCTGCACATACAATACCTATGCCAGCAGGACAAGCTAGCACAGTACCAATGGGAAGCAATACGGTACCCCACACACATCAAACACCAGTCATGTCCCACTCACGTACAAAATCCTAAGGTAGCTCAAGATAGTTACCAGTATCAACCACCTATGTATGGGGCCTATGCTCCATATTAGCTGGACCACTCCCAACTGATCGAGTGTTTTCTGAAGATGAAGCCAAAAGAATATAATGGTAAGCCAGCAGATCCTTTGTGGCCAGCACACTGGATTGATGAAATGGAAATAAATTTTATGATGATGACAGTGAATGAAGAGGAAAAAGTGTTGTGTGCAACCTTCATGCTAAAAGGCGGTGCACACCACTGGTGAAAGTCCACACAGACTTATCTGTTAACAAAGCACACCCAATTGACCTGGGAAATATATAAAGAGGCATTCTTTGAGAAGTATTTCCCTAGAAGTTTTAGAGATTCTATGGAAAGAGAGTTCCTGAGTTTATATCAGGGGCAAATGACCGTGGATGCATACCAACAGCGTTATGGGGAGCTGTTTTTTCTTTGCACCCGCCAGCAAGCAGGAAGAAAATACAAAGAACCGAATGTTTGTCATGGGACTTAGGGGAGGCATTCACGAGCATGTTTTGGGACTGGAAAAGAAGGTTTACAATGAAGCAGTACAAATTGCTCGAGTAATAGAGTCGAGCCAGAAAGAGAGCTATTTCGCTCAGAATAGAGGTATCAAGAGGCCAAATGGGAATTCTCATAATGGAGGGAATACAAGGACATTCAAACCCTTCCATATGCAAGGTTTCAATGCTGCAGCCAAGACTACTCCAGCAGCTCAACCGCAACGAAAGCAAAATAATGAAGGAGTAAAATGCTTTAACTGCAACCAAATAGGACATTATTCAAGGGAGTGTCCTAAACCCAGGAAGCAGCTACAACAAGGAAAGGTTTATGCTGTTACATCTAAGGATGCTACCGCATCACCTGATGTGGTCATAGGTATGACCTGAACCTTTCATTTTGTATTACATTGTGTGATCATGTAGACTAAAACTAAAACAAATCACAGATAATGTACCTATTAATGGCATACCCGCTAGAGTACTCTTTGATTTTGGAGCTACTCATTTTTTTATATCTGCGTCATTTGAAAAGAAGCTGAATCTACCCCTCAAATCTTTAAACTACAAACTACTTGTACGATTGCCTATGGTATTAGAAGTGAAATTAGAAAAAAGTTATGGACCATGTCCAGTTCTTATTGACAAGAAGACTTTGGATGCAATCTTGATTTAACTTGAGATGGCAGACTTTGGCGTCATCTTGGGAATGGACTAATTGGCTCACCATTCTGCAAACCTATTATGTGCAAAAAAGAAGCTGACATTTAAAGACAAGGAAGGAGCAGAGTTTATTTTTGCGGGAACCAAACTTCCCCGTAAATGAAAACTCATCCTCTTTACATTAAAGGCTAGGAAATGCCTCGACAAAGGAGGAGTTGGGTATTTAGTTCACCAAGGAAGCACCACGAATGGTGGATATTGATGTTATGCGTGACTTTTCAGATGTATTTCCTGAAGAACTACCAGGACTACCACCCGACAGAGCGACAGAGTTCGTTATAGACCTGATACCTGGAGCCGCACCAGTATCTAAAGCACCCTATAGAATGGCTCCTACTGATTTGAAGGAATTGAAGGTACAGTTAAAGGAATTATTGGACAAAGGTTATATTAGACCTAGCATATCACCATGGGGAGCGCCAATAATGTTTGTAAAGAAGAAGGACGGTAGCGTTCGACTGTGGATAGACTACCGGGAATTGAATAAGCTGACAATCATGAATCGATACCCGTTGCCTCAGATCGATGACTTGTTCGATCAGTTGCAAGGTGCCAAGGTATTCTCCATGATCGATCATCAGTCAGGATACCATCAGTTGAAGATTAAGGATGATGATATTCTAAAGAGCATTTAGAACAAGAAATGGACATTATGAATTTTTAGTCATGTCTTTTGAATTGACTAACGCACCTGCAACTTTTATGGAACTCATGAATCGGGTATTCCATGACATGTTGGATACGTCGGTCATTGTGTTTATTGATGATATATTGGTCTACTCCAAGGACAAGGAAACTCATGTAATGAATTAAAGAGCCGCTCTGCAGCGATTAAGGAAAGAAAAACTTTACACCAAATTTACAAAGTGTGAGTTTTGGTTTAATGAGGTCGCTTTCTTAGGCCATGTTGTATCTGCTGAAGGAATTAAAGTGTATCCTAGCAAGATTGTAGCCATTGTGAAGTGGGAAGCACCGAAGAGTGTTGCAGAAGTTTTGCTAGGTATTATCGATGATTCGTGGAAGACCATTCCAGAATTGCCGTACCTCTCACCAGTTTGACTAAGAAAGGAATAAAGTTTGTTTGGACTGATAATTGTGGGAAAAGTTTCCAAACATTGAAGGCTAGATTGATATCTGCTCCGATCTTGACTATTCCTATTTCGGGACAACCATTTATCTTGTACACTGATGCGTCGAGATTGGGTTTAGGATGTGTACTTATGCAAGGAGAACATGTAATTGTGTATGCTTCAAGACAACTGAAGACACATGAGAAGAACTATCCCACTCATGACTTAGAATTAGCGACAGTAGTACATGCTGTCAAGATATGGAGACGTTACTTGTACGGAGAGAAATTTCAGATTAAATCAGATCATAAGAGTCTCACTTATCTTTTTAAACAGAAGGAGTTGAACATGAGACAAAGAAAATGTCTGGAATTATTAAAGGATTATGATTGTGATATCCAGTATCATCGAGGAAAGGCTAATGTAGTTGCTGATGCGCTAAGTAGAAAAGCAATGATAAAATCTCAAGGAGAGGTTAACACAAATGCATCAATGTGTACTACAGGAAAAGTGTTCAATTACGGGAATGAGCAGTTCATGATAGATGCACCGGATGAATCAACCAACCAAGGGTTTATTCATTGGTTTTTAAATATGTTTGGAACGTTGAAGATTGTACCTGATATAATTGATGAAGTGAAAGCAGCTATTAGATCAGACCCTTATCTATGAATGGTACAAGAAGACATCAAAAAAGGTAGGATTATTCCTGAGTTCACCTTAGATGATGAAAAGGTACTAAAGTACAAAGGATGAGTATGGGTTCCTAAAACAGAAAATTTGGACATTAGACACCAACTAAAGAAGGAAGCTCACACCATCGCCTATTCGGTACATCCTGGAAGTACAAAGATGAATCTTGATTTGAAGAAATTATATTGGTGGAGAGGAATGAAAGCAGATGTAGCTAAATTCGTGTCTCAATGCCTAAATTGTCAGAGGGTGAAGGCTGAATGACAAAGACTTGCAGAACTGTTGCAGCCGCTGCCAGAACCAGCATGGAAATGGGACTGCATCACTATGGACTTCGTCACCGGATTACCATTGACTCCTCGAGTAATTGATGCGGTCTGGGTGATTGTAGATCATCTGACTAAGATAGATTGCTTTATAGCGATACGACCACAGTATACCATGGAAAGGTTAGCCAAGCTATATGTAGAAGACCCGTATCGAACTAACCCGGTCTTACCACCTTGAACCAGGTCTACCCATCATGGTTGAGCCAAATGGATCAAATGCGTGAGGGAGATCATGATCCCAGGTATTAAACTGACCCAAAAATAGAAAAATAAGGGGAAGGGTGGCATACCCAGCAAGGCAGGGTCGGACCCCCCAGTATAAAAGTCAGACCCTGAGTTTTTAATCTGGGGTCTGACATTTTAGAACCAAGGGTCGACAGGATCTCCGACCCCCTCATCGACCCCTAGTCTGCCGACAGAAATCGTAAATTAGGAACATTCCAAATTTCAATGGGATTCTTTCCTAATCTCAATGGGACTTATTTTAAGAGTTTCTACTCTATAATGACGATGTCCCTAAGCCTCTTTCACTCCTTTTAGAACCCTAATTGGATTGAGAGAAAGAGAAGAGAAGGAGAAGAGAAAGAGGAGAGAAGGAAAGTGGAGAAGAAGATCAAAGAGAAGGCTTCAGAGAAACAAACCTAATTCTCATGTATGGATATTATCTCCATGTAGTTCTAATGACCTTAGAGTAGATAGTAAAGAGGGAATGATCTCGGAGAAACCCAAATCATCCATCCATGGTTAGGTTTTCACAGAAAATCATGGGGGAGATCATAAAAACCATGTAGGTGAATAAACTATGGTTTTAAGCAATAGAACATGTATGTAATGGATTGTAGAAGCAAGCCATATGACCCAAAAACGAAGGAATGGACTGTAGGATGAAAATTTGACTAAATCCACGGGCGGTCGCACGAGGGGTCGATGGCCAATCGACCCTACCAGACCCTAACAAACGACCCCCAGTGTTCGAGAAGTCCAGAATCTGTATGGTAGCACCCAGGGTCGATGGAACCTCTGACCCTGGCATCGTCCCCTAGATAATAGCATGCATTGTAAAATCAAATTAAATTCTAATTAAATTCTATCGACTTGATTAGGTCTTTTAATGATATAATATTGATATTTAGTTGATTCTTAAAGCTTGAAAGAGGATCTACAATCGAGGAAAGGTGAGGGAAGAAGACCTAAACTAATTGGTTAATAATAAACTATTTTATTCTTGAGTCCAATGCCATGATTGATTCTATGCGTGTATGCTTGTTATGTGCATTCAACATGTCATCCAATATTTCTATTATTATTGTTCATGCATATTTAAATTATTGATTATAACATGATGATGATGATGATGATAGGAATAGGCATGTGAATGTATGTGTGTGGTTGGGGTGCTTGATGCGTGCGAGTATCACGGGGGGTGTCATAGGCTGGGCTTCAGCACTCTAGCTCTAACTCAAGTCTTGTCCACTGACATCATCGTATCGCCATTACCTTAGCAGAACTATTACGTCGTACTGTATGAGGGGAGGTGATCTCGGACCATGTAGTCTCTGACTCTGTCGGGGGGCCTTAGGCCTATCTCTATGGACGTATTGAGGGATGCTGGGGTAAGGCCTTGGATACACTGATTGACATTAGGATTGGTTAGTTGTGAGCCCAGTTTGCAAGCCCTCGCCAAGAGGGACTTACGTGTTGGTATGGGTATAGTATCAAGGGAAGTATCATAGGTCGAGCCTCAGCACTTTAGCTCTATCTCTATTCCATGGTAGGGTGCATGTGGGACTACAATAAACGTTACCTTTGGGCAGCTTCACACACTAGTGTATAGAGGTGCGGCGGCCACCTATCCTTTCTATAGCACATTGTAAACTTATTTACTAGACCAAAGATATAAATTGAATGCATGCATATGATTGTTGCATTGTTTTGTTTGCACACTGAGCCATGATGTGTGCTCACCCTCTCAACGTCGAATATTTTTAATTAATGATGCAGGTACTACGATTGAAGAGTATATGAGTGCTTCGGTGTACGTACGTGTTTCTACAATAGAAGCCGAAGATTTACTGGATGCGCATGACGCCTCATGCGAGTACAACTCATGCATATTCGATTAGATTCTCATTTGAATTATTAAAGGAATGTAATTGATATTTTATTTATTTATGTCTCAGTTGATACAACAATAACTTTATATTTTTATTATGGTTATCACAGTTAGATTTCTCAGTTCATTAACTATAAGACTTCCACTATTGTGTATTTATTCTGAATATGGTTGTGGATGTGTATAGTTTTATTTTTAATGGACACAGCCTATTAGAGATCCTGGTTGAACCGTTGGTTTATTAGCGGTTCATCACACCGTTCTGAATAGTGTAGAATTGGGTTGTGACAACTTGGTATCAGAGCATCTCAGTCACAGTCTATGAAACCCGTATACTTCCACAAAAGGTCATGAACTGAGATAGGATAAAAATTTAAAAGATTTAATAATAATACACCATAAGCATCTATATTGTTTGAGACAAAACTAAAAGAGAATAATGCATCTATAAATGAGAAACAAATTTTTATATACAACCAAAGGAAGAACAAACATTTATATATATACGATTAAAGCAGAGTACAGTCCACAGTCCGGACAGTTACTATGTAGTACAAAAAGAAAGATAAAAGAAATACATCAAGAAGCTGGAGGTGATGGGGGAGGCGGTTCCTCACTGTCTCTATCATAGTCCTCAGTGTAGACTCTGGTCAACCAAACTATCTGAGTCTAGGTCGTCTGGAGACTAGCTGTGAGGGCAGCCACACGCTGGTCGGTCACACGCTGAGCATCCATAAGCTCTCCCACCCTCTGATCGGACAAGCGCTGAGCCTCTAGAAGCTCTCCCATCCTCAAGTCAGACATACGTTGAGCTTCTCGTATCTCGTGCAATATCCCCATCATATCATCAGAAGAAGCATGCGAAAGACTAGCTGCATGCGAAGGACCAGCTGAAGAAGACGGACCAGCTCCAGTAGCATGAATAGGTGATGGGGGAGGTATGGCATCCACATCCATGTATAGTCGACCGTCATCATCCCATGAACCCCTTCTCCAGCGGCTGCTACTGCTGCCTCAGCGTCTGCCATCTCCACTTGAGTGCGAGGGCGCACCATCGCGTTCCTCTCCTCATCGCGGACCTGGGCATCCCGCATGCCCATCTTGCAGATGGCCTCCCAATCCAGAGGCGATGAGAAGGATTTCTCCTGAATCTTCTCATCCAACAAATCAACCCCCAGGCGGGTAAGCAATGTAGTGATCATGCGTCCGTAAGGAAGTTTGCCAGTGTGACTGGGCAACATGGCACTGATCATCGTCCGCATGATGATATATGGAAGGCAGATGGGCTGCCGAGTGCAGATGCAGTACAATAGATACTGGGTCAATTGGGAGACCCTCTCGTAGTGTGCACTCTGTTGTATCAGATTATGCTGAATGATCTTGCAGTATACCCATGGATCTGAACGCAGATAACTCACTTTCATCTCCGAGCGATCAGGTCTGATGAGCAGACAGTCTATCTCAGCCCTCATCAGCAATGAAAAGAACTGGGGCTCTCTTGGGGCACAGAATACGAAGGAGCCACCATAGGAGATACCCAGAAAGTCCTCTAGCTGTCGATAGTCGAAGGAAATATCAACCCCCTTGACATAGCTAGTGATCCGAATCTCACCACCTCTCTCAACATCGTTGTAATCCCCCACCACTTGGAGATTACAATAGAACTGGCGTACGAGGTCAGGACAGGTACAGGCGTCATAGGTGATGATAGGAAGCCATCCCATATCGCCAGAGGCCCCCTCCACATTGAACAAGGCCAAGCGAGCCAAGTCCACTTTGCGGCCTCCCTCTACTTTCTTGCGAGCGTAGCGGGCATACAGCATCTTGGCTTCATGGGAACGGAAGCGAAGACGGTTGCGAACACTAGGTACCTTGGTACGAGCCATAGTATCTGCCAATAACAAAGAGAAGCAGATATTGGGTTAGTAAAGATGAAAAATCCAAAAATTTCGACATTATAACGACGTAAATTAGTCCAAAGCCTCACTTTTCACCCATACACGTGGGCAGGAGGACATACATAGATCCTAAACTATCCTGCGAGACTCATACAGTCGGAAATTTCAACTAATGAGATTGAATTGGAAGAAATTTTAAGAAATTCAAAATCTTGACAAAATTAGGGCAAAAAGAGTAAATTTTGAGTTTCTCGATAACCAACCAATGAAACTCAAATATTTTTGAGGGCTTTCATTCCTCGAGTCACCAACAACAAAAGCCCCCAATAAAAATCAAATTTTTACGATTGAAAAATTTTAATTTGAAAAATACGAGATATACGAGCAAAAACCTTGGTAAAGAAACCTAAAAACATGAAAATGTATAAGACATACTTGTAGCGGAGGTGTAGACGACGAAACAAGGAGTGCAAACCACCAATGGATCGAAGTTGTCACTGTAGCAACTCAGAAGGACGAGACGAGTCGAAGCGGAGAAAAAAGAATGGGAAATGTACTTTGAATCGAAACTTAAAAATCTGATTTTTAGTCTGGGGTCGGAAAATTTGATTAAAACAATCCACCAACCCATCGACCCCCGCATCGACCCTCGGCTCTCGGGAATCTGACAGAGAACCAGGGGACGCACCTTGGGTCGAACATCCTCCGACCCCACCATCGACCCCCGGCTCTCGGGAAGAATGGATGATTTCCCAGGGTCGCATACTGATGGTCGGACACCCATCGACCCCTACCATTGACCCTACAGTGAAAATACAGCATTTTCGACAGAATGATCAGAAAAATTTGAAATTTGCATTTGTTAGTGGTTTTAAAATATGAGAATGAAGTATTTAATGATTTTCTCTCATGTTCAATGATTTCAAGCAATCCCACTATCAGATTAATTAATGGCGGGACGCAGAGTAACCAGACAGAGCCATAACTCTATTCCACCACCACCACCTGTGGGGAGAATAGCCAGACACACCCAAAAATACAGGGAAACATGAACACGGCACCGTCCATCCTAAATGGGCAGACAAATCCTACAAATCTGCCAGCTCCACCTAAAGACTTGGCCACAGTCGTAATGAACTTGGCCATACAGCTGCAGCAAATGCAACATGCACAAGCTACTATACAAGCTTCCATAGACATAACACTTTCAGCTACACAGACAGCTCTAATGCCACCATGACAGACAAGCACAACACCAGGGGGAGTAACACAGTACCCCACTCACCTCAGACTCCTATCATGCAGGCTCAAGTATAAAATCCTGCGATAGCTCAAGGTGGATATCAATACCAACCACCTAAGTATGGAGCATATGTCCCGCAACAACTAGACCACTCCAGACTGGTGGAGCATTTTCTAAAATTGAAGCCCAGAGAATTTAATGGCAAGCCAGCAAATCCTTTATGGCTGGCACACTAGGTTGACGAAATGGAAAGAAATTTTATGATGATGACACTAAATGAAGAAGAAAAAGTGTTGTGTGCCACCTTTATGCTGAAAGGAGATGCACACCATTGGTAGAGGTCTACCAGGATTTATTTATTAACAAAACACGCCCAACTGACTTGGGATATTTATAAGGAGGCGTACTTTGAGATGTACTTTTTGAGAAGTTTCAGAGATTCTATGGAAAGAGAGTTCCTGAGTTTATATCAGCGGTAGATGACCGTGGATGCATATCAACAGTGTTATGAAGAGCTGTTCTTCTTTGCACCCACCAGTATGCAAGAGGAAAACACCAAAACCCGAAGGTTCGTCATGGGACTTAGGGGAAGCATCTGCGAGCATGTTCTGGGACCTAAAAAGAAAATCTGTAATTAAGTGGCACAAATTGCTCGAGTTATAGAATCGAGCCAGAAGGAGAGTTATTTCATGCAAAACAAAGGTATAAAAAGGCCAGCTAGAAATTCTTATAACAGTGGGAATAACAAGACATTCAAACCCTTTCATGCTCAAGGCTTTACCACTGCAACCAAGACTACTCCCGTAGCTCAACAGCAACAAAAGCCAATTACTGAAGGATAAAATGTTTTAACTGCAACCAAGTGGGGCATATAGCAAGGGAATGTCCTAAGCCCAAGAAACAGCTACATCAAGGATGAGTTTACACGGTTACATCTGAGGATACGGTCGCATCGCCCGATGTGGTCACACGTATGACTTAATTTTTTTTTGTTGTTAGTTGTATTACATTGTATGGGCATGTAGACTAAACCAAAACAAATCACAGGTATCATACCTATTAATGGCCTTCCTGCCAGAGTACTCTTTGATTCAAGAGCTACTCATTCCTTTATATCAGTGACATTTGGAAAGAAGTTAAATATACCCCTTAAATCCTTATACTGCAAACTACTTGTATGATCACCTATGGGATTAGAAGTGGAGTTAGAAAAAGGTTATGGACCATGTCCAGTTCTTATTGATGAAAAGACCTTGGATGCAACCTTGATCCAACTTGAGATGGCAGACTTTGACGTCATCTTGGGAATGGACTTGTTAGTTCGGCATTCTGCAAACCTATTGTGTGCTGAAAAGAAGCTGACATTTAAAGACAAGAAAGGAGCAGAGTTCAATTTTTCAAGAACCAAACTTTCCCGTAAATGAAAGCTCATACTCTCTACGCTAAAGCCGAAGAAGTGCCTTGGGAAAGGAGCAGTCGGGTATTTAGTATCTATGGCCGACCTAACCAAGGAAGCCCACGAATGGAAGATATTGATGTCGTGCGTGACTTTCTAGACGTATTTCCTAAGAACTACCAGGATTACCACCCGACCGAGCTATAGAGTTTGTTATAGATCTTATACCTAGAGCCGCACCAGTATTGAAAGCACCTTATCGAATGGCTCCTACCGAACTGAAGGAATTGAAAGTACAACTAAAATAACTGCTGGACAAGGGTTACATTCACCCTAGTATATCACCATGGGGAGCGCCAGTATTATTCGTGAAGATGAAGGAAGGTAGCGTTCGCTAGTGTATAGACTATCGAGAACTGAATAAACCGACAATTAAGAATCGGTATCCATTGTCGTGGATCGATGACCTGTTCGATCAGTTGCAAGGTGCCAAAGTGTTCTCCAAGATCGATCTTCGATCATGCTACCATCAGTTGAAGATTAATGGTGGTGATATTTCTATGACAACATTCAGGACCAGATATGGACATTATGAATTCTTGGTTATGTCTTTTGGATTGACAAACGCAACAACAACTTTTATGGAACTTATGAAGCGGGTTTTCCACGACATGTTGGATACGTCAGTTATTGTATTCATTGATGATATATTAGTCTACTCCAAAGATGAGGAAACTCATGTTAAGAATCTAAACGCCGCTCTACAGCGACTACGGAAAGAGAAGCTCTACGCCAAATTTTCAAAGTGTGAGTTTTGGCTAAAGGAAGTCGCATTTCTAGGCCATGTAGTATCTGCTGAAGGAATTAAAGTGGATCCCAGCATGATCGAGGCTATTGTAAAGTGGGAAGCACCGAAGAGCGTTGTAGAAATTAGAAGTTTCTTGGGTTTACCTGGGTATTATCGACGATTTGGGAAAGACTATTCCCGAATTGCCGTACCTCTTACCAGTTTGACTAAGAAGGGCGAGAAGTTTGTTTGGACGGATAAATGCTAGAAGAGTTTCCAAACCTTGAAGGCTAGATTGATATCAGCTCCAATCTTGACCATCTCGATTCCAGGACAACCATTTGTCTTGTACACCGATGCGTTAGGAATGGCATTAGGATGTGTACTTATGCAAGGAGAATAAGTAATTGCTTATGCCTCAAGACAACTAAAGACACATGAGAAGAACTATACCACTCATGATTTGGAACTAGCGGCAGTAGTACATGCTGTCAAAATATGGATACATTATCTGTACGGGGAGAAGTTTTAGATTAAATCAGACCATGAAAGTCTTACTTATCAAATTAATCAGAAGGAGCTGAATATGAGACAAAGAAGATGGTTGGAACTATTGAAAGACTATGACTGTGATATCCAGTATCATCCGGGGAAAGCTAATGTAGTAGCCGATGCGTTGAGTAGAAAGGCAATCATAAAATCTCAGGGAGAGGTTAGCACAACTGCCGCAATGTGTACTACCAGAAAGGTATTCAAGCACGGTAATGAGCAGTTTGTGATAGATGCACCAGACGGATCAGCCAACCAAGGGTTTATTCATCGGTTTTCAAATATGTTCGCCGCATTGAAGATTATACCAGATATAGTTGATGAAGTAAAGATAGCTATCAAATCATGTCCTTACCTAAGAACGGTACAAGAGGACAATGAAAAAGGTATGACTAACCCTGAGTTCACCTTGGATGAAAAAAAAATACAGAAGTACAAGGGAAGAATATGTGTACCTGAAAAAGAAAGCTTGGACATTAGACACCGACTGATGAAAGAAGCCCATACCACCATCTATTCGATACATCCTGTAAGTACAAAAATGTACCATGATCTAAAGAAATTATATTGGTGGAGAAGAATGAAAGCAGATGTAGCTAAGTTCGTGTCTCAATGCCTAAATTGTCAAAAAGTAAAGGCTGAACGACAAAGACCGGCAGGACTGTTACTGTCACACCCCAATTCCACACATCTCAGAATGGTGTTATGAACCGCTAATAAACCAACGGTTCAACCAGGATCTCGCGTAGGCTATATCCGTGTTATCTAAACTTCCACACATCCATAATCATAATCAGAGTAAATACACCATAGTGGAAATCTTATAATAAAATGAACTGAGAATCTACTGTGATATAAATATTAAATAGCAAATTATTCTGTATCAACTGAGACATAAATAATTATCAAATACATGTCTTTATTAAATTCAAATAAAGAAACCTAAGAAAAATCTACTCAAATACACACGAGCTGCACTCGCAAGAAGAGTCGTGTGTATCCTCTTCAGCTCCAGCTTCCATGGCCGCTACCGTCCCATATGTGGAGGCATTTACATAATCTTCAACGGTATAACCTGCATCATCAACTAAAAATATTCGACGTCGAGGGGTGAGCACACATCACGGCTCAGTGAGTAGCCAAAACAATGCAACATTACATATGCATGCAAAAAGTCCATTTATATCTTTGGTCTTTGTAGTATGCAATAGAATGGTTTAGGTAGCCAAAGGTCCTGTTTATTGACTCAGCCTCTATACACCAGTGTGTAACGTTATCCGAAGATCACGTTTATCGTCAACTCACATGCACCCAATCATGAACAATATATAACAAAGGTTACGTTTATTGCTATATAGTGCCATACCAACACGTAAGCCCCTGTTGGCGAGGGCTGCAAACTGGGTTCGCAACTAACCAATCCTAATGCCAAACAGTATATCCAAGGCCTCACCCAAGCATCCCTCAATATGTCCATAGAGATAGAGCTGAGGCCCCCCGGAAGAGTTAGTGACTACAAGGACCGAGACCACCTCCCCTGATACCCTACGACATAATAGTTCTGCTAAAGTAATAGCGATACGACGATGCCAATGCACAAGACATGAGTTAGAGATAGAGCTAAAGTGCTGAGACCCGCCAAAGGTTAACGTTCATTGACGTTCTCATCACACCTCCCCTGATACTCGCTCGCATCAAGCACATCAACCACACACATTCAAGCACATGCCTATTCCGATCATCATCATCATCATCATGTTATATCAATAAAGTAAATATGCATGAACAAGTAATAGAAATATTGGATGGCATGCTGTATGCACATTACAAACATATTCGCATAGAATCAAGCATAGCATAGGACTCAAGAAATAGAAAATAGTTTATTATTAACCAATTTAGTTTGGAGTTAAGGTTCCTCACCTTAGCTTGCTAATAGATACTTTTCCAAGCTTTAGAATCACCTTTATAATGTTATTATATTGCTAGAAGACTTAACAAAGTCGATAAAATTTAATTAGAATTTATTCGGAATTTAAAAACCATTCTGTTAACTGAGGATCGATGCTAGGGTCGATGCTAGGGTCGATGGGTCTATCGACCCTCCCCTCTTTCTGGACTTCTCGAATGCTGAGGGTCGATGGTTAGGAATACCTAGGGTCGGATGGCCTATCGACCCTGGGTGCGACCCTTGGTGCACTTTGGTCCAATTTCCACTTTTTAGTCCATTCTTCGTGTTTGGAATCCTATGGCTTGCTCCTACATTCCATTCTACATTCATTCCACGGTCTGAAACCAGGAACCATCCTCTTAGATAGCTTTCATGCCTTTTCCTATGGTTTCCCATGAAAACATAACCATAGCTTGATGGTTTGGGTTTCTCCGAGATCACATTCTCACCAATAACTAACCTAAGGTCTGTAGAAACTCATGGAGTTAATATCCATACCTGAGAAGATTACTTTTCTCCGAAATTCTTCTCCTTTTTGCTAAGTTCTCTTCCTTGCCTTTCTTCTTCCTCTTTTCCTTCTCTTCTCTTTCTCTCAATTCAATTAGGGTTGTGAAAGGAGTGAAAGTGGCTTAGGGATGTTTTTAAATAGACTAGGAACATCCTAAAATAAGTCCCTTTGAGATTAGGAAAGAACCCAATCGAAAAATATAGAAATTTCCTAATTTCTATATTCGGCAGAATCGGAGGGTCGATGGGAGGGTCAATGATCCCATCGACCCTAGGGTCTTAAGCTGTCCGACCCTCCCTTCAAAACTGAGGGTCTGACTTTCTGTTTTAGGAGGTCTGACCCTGCTTAGCTGGGTATGCGACCCTTCCCTTATTTTAAGTGTTTTTGGGTTGATTTAATACCTGGGATCTCGATCTCCTCCACGCCCTTGGTCCACTTGACTCGACCATGATGGGTAAACCTGCTTCAAGGTGGAAAGACCGGGTTAGATTGACACGGGTCTTACAACTACCCCCAGCTTATAAAAATTTCGTCCTTGAAATTGTACGTACCTTCTGAATCAAATAAGTGAGGGTATTGCTTTCGCATAGCATTCTCTTCTTCCCATGTAATCTCTTCCATGTCTCTACTTTTCCATGTGACCTTAACATAGTAGATATCTCTGTTGTGTAGACGTTGAACCTTTCGACTAGTGATTTATGTTGGTGTTACTTCAAACGTCAAATCATCAGTCAATTCCGGCAAATCCACTATCAAAACATGTGTTGGGTCTTTGACATACTTTTTCAATAGGGAAATGTAAAATACATCATGCACATTTGACATAGATGGTGGTAGTGCTAACTGATAAACCACTTTTCCACGCTTAGCTAGAATTTCATATGGCCCGACATATCTTGGACTTAGTTTCCCTTTCTGTCTGAACCTCTTCAATCCTCGCAAAGGCGATACCTTCAAAAATACCTTATCACCTATGGCGAACTCCAGATCTCTTCGTCGAGTATCCGCATATTGTTTCTGACGGTTCTGAGCAGTTCTCACTCTTTCCTTGATGATGTCGACCACTTGAAAAGTCTCTTCAACAAATTCTGGTCCACCAATACTACGTTCTCCAACTTCATTCCAAAACAAAGGAGTTCGACACTTTCGGCCATACAGTGCTTCATATGGTGACATCTCTATTGTGGCCTGATAGCTATTGTTATAAGCGAACTCGATCAATGGTAACTTTTCATCCCATGATCCCTTGAAATCAATTACACATGCTCGTAGCATATCTTCTAGAATCTGAATTGTATGCTCTGACTGTCCATCTATCTGTGGGTGGAATGCAGTACTGAACTTCAACGTTGTACCCATAGCCTTTTGCGATCCTTCCCAAAATTTGGAAGTAAATCGTGGGTCTCTATCCGACACAATACTTTCTGGAACTCCATGTAATCGAACAATATTATCCACATATATAGCTCATTTAGCCGCTCCAAAGCATACCGAGGTTGTATCGCAATGGAATGAGCTATCTTCATAATGCGATCAACAATCACCCAAACTTCGTCAACAGATCAGTGGTATACTGGTGACATAGTTCATTGTAATGCAGTTCCACTTTCAAACTGGCTCCAATAGTTGTTGTTGTAAGCCATGTTGGTCTTTGTCTTTCAGCCTTTACTTGCTGATAATTCAATGACTGAAACATGCATCTATCCACAACCACTTTCATTCCCCTTCTGCCAAAATAATCTCTTCATGTCCTGATACATATTGGTACTCTAGTATGTACTGAATATTGAGTACAATGGACTCTTATCATTATCCTCTTCATAGTATCCAAGTCTTTATCTTCATGTATTCAGAATCTGCCTCTGTATCTGAGTACCATCTCCGCATCCAAAGTAAGTCAGGGTTAGGTTTTTCTTTCTCTAAATCTCCTGACATTGTTCTTATATACAGATCTAACAAAATTACTACTTTTACTTCATCCATTAATTCAGAGATGATTTTTTTTAATGCCCCAACGTAACCGAATTATTGCTCCATAAGTTCATCCATTAATTCTCGCTCAATTGGATCATCACTATCTTCTTTTATATGTTACTCTTCTTCCAAATCTGAATTTGTTGCTGCGGAACATAAGGCAGCATTTATACTGGGTCCTTCTTCGGACTTCATAATCCCCTTTTTGCTTAAGGCCTTAGCTACTATATAAGCCTTGCCCGGTGACCTTGAATATCACGGTCTTAATCCTTGAGCAATTCCAACCATCTCCTTATCCTCATGTTCAACTCTTTCTAATGAAGATATAAATAAAACACTTGTAATCCGATCTAATCTAAAATTCCTCTCCGTTTAAATAATGTCTCTAAGTCTTGATTGCATGTACTACTGCCGCTAGTTCCATATCATGAGTGGGATAATTTTTCTCATGTACCTTTAACCATCTTGAAGCATAAGCAATTACTTGCTCTCCTTGCATAACTACACATCCTAGTCCCAGTCCCGACGCATTGGTGTATGAGGTAAACGTCTGTCCTGGAACGGGGATGGTCAAAATCGGGGCGGATATCAATCTGGTCTTCAGTGTCTGGAAGCTCTTCTCACATTTATCCGTCCACACAAACTTTTCACCCTTCTTGGTCAAACTGGTGAGAGGTACGGCAATCCGAGAATAGTCTTCTACGAATCTTCGATAATAACCAGCTAGACCCAGAAAACTTCTGATTTCCGAAACGCTCTTTGGTGCTTCCCACTTTACAATAGCCTCGATCTTGCTGGGGTCCACTTTGATTCCTTCAGCGGATACTACATGGCCTAGGAATGCGACTTCACTTAGCCAAAACTCGTACTTTGAAAATTTGGCATATAGCTTTTCTTCCCTTAAACGCTGTAGGGCTGCGTTTAGGTTCTTGATATGGGTTTCCTTGTCCTTGGAATATACCAATATGTCATCAATAAATACTATAACCGACATATCCAACATATCGTGGAAAACTCGGTTCATAAGTTCCATGAACGTTGCCGGTGAATTAGTTAATCCGAAAGATCGTAATCATAATTGAAAACTCATAATTGGCCTATCCCGATTCTAAAAACTATCTTCGAGATATCGCAATCCAAATTCTTCAGCTGATGATATCTTGATCGAAGATCAATCTTAGAAAATACCTTTTCTCCTTGCAACTATTTAAACAAGTCATCGATCCGAGGTAATAGATATCGATTCTTGATCATGAGCTTGTTCGATTCTCAGTAGTCTATACATAGTCTAACACTACTGTCCTTTTTCTTCACGAATTGCATTGGCGTTCCCCGTGACGTAATACTTAGCCGATTAGGACCTTGGTCTAATAACTCTTGCAGTTGAGTCTCAGTTCCTTCAACTCCATAGGAGCTACTCTACAGGTGCCTTCGACACAAGTATCATCCTTGGTAATAAGTCGTTGACGAACTCGGTCACATAATCAAATGGTAACCTGATAAGTTTCCTAGAAATACATCAGGAAATTCACGCATCATATCAATATCTTCCATCTGTGGTGCTTCTTTGGTAACGTATACCACAAGATACCATATATCCAACTTCTTTCTCTTCAAAACATCTCTTCGCCTTTAGCATAGAGAGGATCAGCTTCCGCTTCCTAGGCAACATACTCGCAATGATACTAAATCATATGCCGTTTTATTCTTGAATGATAACCTCTTCTATGCACATAATCACTTGTAGAGTGTTGAGACAACCAGTCTATTTCCAAGATGACGTCAAAGTCTACCATCTCAAGTCGACTCAGGTTGCATCCAAATTTTGTCCATCCATAAGATTTGGGCATTGTTCGTAACACTCATCCCATTCAACATCTAGTCCAAAGGGCTTGAACTAGCAAAATCTGGTATAAGGTAAGAAGAGCTTGTCTAGTTCCTTCATCTCTTATGATTTTCCAAAGACTATCATCAAAATCTCATACTGCACTCATTAGTTTGTATTTCTTTTACCCTTGCTGTTCTACCTTGCTCTCTCATCCATATACCTCATTAAATATCTTGTGATTGTTACTTCATATCCCAAGTCTATTTATAAGCATTAGGGTATATGCTTATAATTTCATTAATTCAGCCAAACTATTTTGGTCTTTACTTAATCATATCCGTCAACATTGGGCATAACTCGATTATCATTGTATTAAATCGAGTACTACTTATGCCATGACTTTATCCTTGTATCCACTCTTAAATTTGCCTTTAGAAATCTTCTACCTTGTCAAAATTCATACCGACATAACCATCCTTAACTCTACTTGAGTGCTATCTATTTCTTTACTGGCTACTCTTAATAGTTCCCATATTTTCTCATGCACTCTTTTACATACATGATTTATATCCATCCATTTAGCAATATCAAAACAAATTCTCCCTCACTTCATCTGAGTTTCATTGGCTATAGCATCTAATCTGAATCCCATCATCTTTCTTCCAATAATTCCATTATCACTACACATCTTTATCAACAATGATCAGGGAGTTTATGAATTAGAATGTGCATCCAAAATAATTCTTTTCCTTCTTTCAATTATCATAATGACAACCACTTGCTTTATCTAGCGAATCTAGGTTTCAAGGATCAGGAGTAAATCTGTGGTAATCCAACCGACATCAAAAGATCATTAAATTGCACGGTGGTCCAAATATATGAAAATATAGATTCTATAGTTCTTGACCTCATGGTTACAGGTTCTATTGAATATATAATGCCATTGGTCGAGGCACTACAGGAGTAAATCTGGAGAAAGATTTCGTACATCAGTAAATCAGGTATATTCTGGAGAAAAATTTCGTACATCAATAAATCAGGTGTAAATCAGTAGATGTACGCTCAACATGATTAAGCATTTAACTGTTCATTCAGTTCGTATCTCTGTTCATGTTGTCGATCATGAGAATAGTGCAGATTGGTATAATCAGGACTAATACTAAAGAAACAATATCTATAACTCCACTTGACAGGTTGAATCAAGAAGGTATCCTGTCAAGACACGAGAATTAAAATTAAGTATGTGCATCCTCTATAATCATAAGAGTAAATCAATAATGCACCGCATCCTATATAAACATATCCCGTTATATGGACACAATTAGATTTGATCCTCTACTAAAAACGTTTAAGGCTTCGTCTTCAGAAAATATTCCTCAATCCTTGGTTGGATCATTGCAACTATCCCATACGTCGGTGGCTGATAATTTTAACCACCTTAATACACTGCTTGTTGCGCACCAAACTTCTACACTGAGGTGTGCATTACTGAAACTTGCTGTATGGTAGGCACTGAGTTATAGCTAACATGTGTTGGGGTACAGTGATGCTACCAATTGGTACAGTACTTGGTCATGTCTTTCGGATTTAGCCCGAGAACTTTTTCTACAGGTGTCTTGGGCATTAGTAGCCATTTTCCTTCTTCCTCTGTCCTACATCGAGTTTCACATCTTGTGAGTACCAACTCGGTATTCCATTTTCAACTGTATAGGTGCTTCCTTCTTGCTACCGTACAATATCACTTGTATACTTGGATAACTACCCAACTTATAGATAATACCCTATATTATTGGTTTTTCAGGATAAATTTTGGCCTTCTCTTTCTGTTTGAGTGTATATATATGGTTATACCTTTTATATGTACATTATTGTCTTATTTAAGTCCTGTTTCAACCAACATAGGTGGTTATTGTGTGTTTGTATTATAGCTTTTAATTTATCCTATCTCAGTTCACTATTGTCTTGAATGTATGCTAGTTCAGCGGACAAGGCCTGAGATGCTCTGATACCAAGTTGTCACACCCCAATTCCACACATCCCAGGATGGTGTGATGAACCGCTAATAAACCAACGGTTCAACCAGGATCTCGCGTAGGCTATATCCGTGTTATCTAAACTTCTACACATCCATAATCATAATCAGAGTAAAGACATCATAGCGAAAATCTTATAATAAAATGAACTGAGAATTTACTGTGATATAAATATTAAATAGCAAATTATTCTGTATCAACTGAGACATAAATAATTATCAAATACATGTCTTTATTAAATTCAAATAAAGAAACCTAAGAAAAATCAACTCAAATACACACGAGTTGCACTCGCAAGAAGAGTCGTGTATATCCTCTTCAGCTCCAGCTTCTATGGCCGCTACCATCCCGTATGCGGAGGCATTTATATAATCCTCAATGGTATAACCTGCATCATCAACTAAAAATATTCGACATCGAGGGGTGAGAACACATCACGGCTCAGTGAGTAGCCAAAACAATGCAACATTACATATGCATGCAAAAAGTCAATTTATATCTTTGGTCCGGTTTAAAGTTTGCAATATGCAATAGAAAGGTTTAGGTAGCCAAAGGTCGCGTTTATTGACTCTGCCTCTATACACGAGTGTGTGACATTACCTGAAGATCATGTTTATCATCAACTCACATGCATCCAATCATGAACAATATATAACAAAGGTTACGTTTATTGCTATATAGTGCCAAACCAACACGTAAGCCCCTGTTGGCAAGGGCTGCAAACTGGGCTCGCAACTAACCTATCCTAATGCCAAACAGTGTATCCAAGGCCTCACCCCAGCATCCCTCAGAATGTCCATAGAGATATATCTAAGGCCCCCAGGTAGAGTCAGAGACTACAAGGACCGAGACCACCTCCCCTGATACCCTACGACATAATAGTTCTGCTAAAGTAATGGCAATACGACGATGCCAATGCACAAGACTTGAGTTAGAGATAGAGCTAAAGTGCTGAGACCCGCATCAAGCACATCAACCACACACATTCAAGCACATGCCTATTCCTATCATCGTCATCATCATCATGTTATAACAATAAAGTAAATATGCATGAACAAGTAATAGAAATATTGGATGGCATGCTGTATGCACATTACAAACATATTCACATAGAATCAAGCATAGCATAGGACTCAAGAAATAGAAAACAGTTTATTATTAACCAATTTAGTTTGGAGTTAAGGTTCCTCACCTTAGCTTGCTAATAGATACTTTTTCAAGCTTTAGAATCACCTTTATAATGTTATTATATTGCTAGAAGACCTAACAAAGTCGATAAAATTTAATTAGAATTTATTCGGAATTTAAAAACCATTCTGTTTACTGAGGGTCGATGCTAGGGTCGATGCTAGGGTCGATGGGTCTATCGACCCTCCCCTCTTTCTGGACTTCCCGAATGCTGAGGGTCGATGGTCAGGAATACCTAGGGTCGGATGGCCTATTGACCCTGGGTGCGACCCTTGGTGCACTTTGGTCCAATTTCCACTTTTTAGTCCATTCTTTGTGTTTGAAATCCTATGGCTTGCTCCTACATTCCATTCTACATTCATTCCATGGTCTGAAACCAGGAACCATCCACCAAGATAGCTTTCATGCTTTTTGCTATGGTTTCCCATGAAAACCTAACCATAGCTCGATGGTTTGGGTTTCTCTGAGATCACATTCTCATCAATAACTAATCTAAGGTCTGTAGAAACTCCTGGAGTTAATATCCATTCCTGAGAAGATTACTCTTCTCTAAAATTCTTCTCCTTTTTGCTAAGTTCTCTTCCTTGCCTTTCTTCTTCCTCTTTTTATTCTCTTCTCTTTCTCTCAATTCAATTAGGGTTGTGAAAGGAGTGAAAGTGGCTTAGGGACATCCTTTAAATAGACTAGGAACATCCTAAAATAAGTCCCTTTGAGATTAGGAAAGAAGCAAATCGAAAAATATAAAAATTTCCTAATTTCTATATTCGGCAGAATCCGAGGGTCGATGATCCCGTCGACCCTAGGGTCTTAAGCTGTCCGACCCTCCCTTCAAAACTGAGGGTCTGACTTTCTGTTTTGGGAGGTCCGACCCTGCTTAGCTGGGTATGCGACCCTTCCCTTATTTTAAGTGTTTTTGGGTCGATTTAATACCTGGGATCTCGATCTCCTTCACGCCCTTGGTCCACTTGACTCGACCATGATGGGTAAACCTGCTTCAAGGTGGTAAGACCGGGTTAGATTGACACGGGTCTTACAATTACAGCCGTTATCGGAACCAGCATGGAAACCGGACTGCATCACTATGGACATCGTCACAGGATTACCATTGACTCCTCGAGTAGTTGACGCAGTTTGGGTGATTGTAGACTACCTGACTAAAACAGCTCGCTTTATATCTATACGACCTCAGTATACACTGGAGAGGTTAGCTAAGCTGTATGTGAATAACATTGTGCGATTACACGGTGTACCTGAAAGCATTGTGTCTGATAGAGATCCACAATTTACTTCAAAGTTTTGGAAAGGATTGCAAGAGGCTGTGGCCACAACATTGAAGTTTAGTACTGCATTCCATCCACAGACAGATGGACAGTCAAAGCGTACAATTCAGATTCTAGAAGACATGCTTTGACCATGTGTAATTGATTTTAAAGGATCATGGGATGAAAAGTTTACACTGATTGAGTTCGCTTATAATAATAGCTATCAGGCTACTATAAGATGTCACCCTATGAAGCACACTATGGCAGGAAGTGTCAAACTCCTTTGTTTTGGAATGAAGTTGGGGAATGTAGTATTGTTGGACCAAAATTTGTTCAAGAGACTTGTTGAGTGGTCGACATTATCAAAGAAAGAGTGAGAACAGCTCAGAATCGTCAGAAGCAATATGTCGATACCCGACGCCAAGACCTTGAGTTCGTCGTGGGTGATAAAGTGTTCTTACAAGTATCGCCTATGCGAGGATTGAAACGGTTTGGACAAAAAGGGAAACTAAGTCCAAGATATGTCGGGCCATATGAGATTCTTACCAAACATGGAAAAGTGGCTTACCAGTTAGCACTACCACCATCTATGTCAAGTGTGCATGACGTATTTCATATATCCGTATTGAAGAAGTATGTCAAGGATCCAATGCACGTTTTGATAGTAGATCTACCTGATTTACTTAATGATTTGACATTTGAAGTAACACCAACTGAAATCACCAGTCGAAAGGTTCGACGACTACGCAACCATGATATCTATTATGTTAAGGTTACCTGAAAAAGTAGAGATATGGAAGAAATCACATTGAAAGAAGAGAATGCTATGTGAAAGCAATACCCTCATCTATTCGACTCGAAATGTATGTACCATTTCGAGGAATTTTTATAAGTAGGGGGGAGTTGTAAGACCCGTATCGAACTAACCCGGTCATACCACCTTGAACTAGGTCTACCCATCATGGTTGAGCCAAATGGATCATGTGCGTAAAGGAGATCACGATCGCAGGTATTAAATTGACGCAAAAACATAAAAATAAGGGGGAGGGTCGCATACCCAGCAAGGCAGGGTTGGACCCCCCCAGTATAAAAGTCAGACCCTGAGTTTTTAACCGAGGGTCTAACATTTTAGAACCAGGGGTTGACGGGATCTCTGACCCCCTCATCGACCCCCAGTCTGTCGACAGAAACAGTGAATTAGGAACTTTCCAAATTTTAATGGGATTCTTTCCTAATCTCAATGGGACTTATTTTGGGAGTTTCTACTCTATAAATAAAATGTCCCTAAGCCTCTTTCACTCGTTTTAAAACCCTAATTGGATTGAGAAAAAGAGAAGGGAAGGAGAAGAGCAAGAGAAGAGAAGGAAACTGGAGAAGAAGATCAAAGAGAAGGCTTCAGAAAAACAAGTCGAATTCTCAGGTATGGATATTATCTCCATGTAGTTCTAAAGACCTTAGAGTAGATAGTGAAGAGGGAATGATCTAGGAGAAACCCAAATCATCCATCCATCATTAGGTTTTCATGGAAAACCACGAGGGAGATCATAAAAACCATGTAGGTGAATAAACTATGGTTCTAAGCCATAGAACATATATGTAATGGATTGTAGAAGCAAGCCATAGGACCGAAACACGAAGGAATGGACTGTACGATGAAAATTTGACTAAACCCATGGGGGATCGCGGTCGATGGCCAATCGACCCTAACCGACCCTAACAATCGACCCCCAGTGTTTGGGAAGTCCAGAATCTGGGTGGTAGCACCCAGGGTCGATGGAACCTCCGACCCTGGCTTCGACCCCCAGTTAACAGCATGCATTGTAAAATCAGAATTAATTCCAATAAAATTCTATCGACTTGGTTAGGTCTTCTAGTGATATAATATTGATATTTAGTTGATTCTTAAAGCATGAAAGAGGATCTACGATCAAGCAAAGGTGAGGGAACAAGACCTAAACTAGTTGGTTAATAATAAACTATTTTATTCTTGAGTCCAATGCCATTATTGATTTTATGCGTGTAAGCTTGTTATGTGCATTCAACATGTCATCCAATATTTCTATTATTACTGTTCATGTATATTTAAATTATTTTTTATAACATGATGATGATGATGATGATAGGAATAGGCATGTAAATGTATGTGTGTGGTTGGTGTGTTTGATGCGAGCGAGTATCAGGGGGTGTCATAGGTTGGGCCTCAGCACTCTAGCTCTATCTCTAACTCAAGTCTTATCCACTGACATCGTCGTATCGCCATTACCTTAGCAGAACTATTACGTCATAGTGTATGAGGGGAGGTGGTCTCAAACCATGTAGTCTATGACTCTGTCGGGGGGCCTTAGCCCTATCTCTATGGACGTATTGAGGGATGCTGGGATGAGGCCTTGGATACACTGATTGGTATTAGGATTGGTTAGTTGCAAGCCCAGTTTACAAGCCCTCGCCAGTAGGGGCTTACGTGTTGGTATGAGTAGAGTATCAGGGGAACTGTCATAGGCCGGGCCTCAACACTTTAGCTCTATCTCTATTCCATGGTAGGGTGCATGTGGGATGACAATAAACGTTACCTTTGGATGACTTCACACACTTGTGTATAGAGGTGCGGCGGCAACCTATCCTTTCTATAGCACATTGTAAACTTATTTACCAGACCAAAGATATGAATTGAATGCATGCATATGTTTGTTGCATTATTTTATTTGCTCACTGAGCCATGATGTGTGCTCACCCTCTCGACGTCGAATATTTTTAGTTGATGATACAGGTACAATGATCGAAGATTATATGAGTGCTCCGGTGTACACATGTGTTGCTGCAATGGAAGCCAAAAACTTAGTGGATACGCATGACTCCTCATCCGAGTGCAACTCATGCGTATTCGATTAGATTCTCATTTGAATTATTAAAGGAATGTAATTGATATTTTATTTATTTATGTCTCAGTTGATACTATAATAACTTGATATTTTTATTATGGTTATCACAGTTAAATTTCTCAGTTCATTTATTATAAGACTTCCGCTATTGTGTATTTATTCTGATTATGGTTATGGATGTGTATGGTTTTATTTTTAATGGACACAGCCTATTAGAGATCTTGGTTGAACCGTTGGTTTATTAGCAGTTCGTCACACCGTTTTGAATGGTGCAGAATTGGGGTGTGACAATATGTGGATAACATTGTCCGATTACATGGTATATCTGAAAGCATTGTGTCCAATAGAGACCCACGCTTTAATTCAATGTTTTGGGAAGGATTGCAAAAGGCTATGGGTACAACGTTGAAGTTCAGTACTGCCTTCCATCCTAAGACAGACGGACAGTCAGAGCGTACGATTAAGATTTTAGAAGACATGTTTCGAGCCTTTGTAATTGACTTTAAAGGATCATGGGATGAGAAACTACCATTGATCGAGCTCACCTATAACAACAGCTATCAAGCTACTATACAGATGTCACCCTATGGAGCATTGTATGGTAGAAAGTGTCGAACTCCTTTGTTTTGGAATGAAGTTGGTGAACATAGCATCATTGGCCCAGAATTTATTGAAGAGACTTGTCGAGTAGTTGACATTATCAAGGAATGAGTTAGAACAGCTCAGAATCGTCAAAAACAGTATGCAGATACTCGACGCCGAGACCTTGAATTTGTTGTAGGTGATAAGGTATTTCTGAAAGTTTCACCTATGCGGGGTTTAAATTGATTTGGACAAAAAGGGATGCTAAGTCCGAGATATGTTGGGCCATATAAGATTTTAGCTAAACGTGGAAAGGTGGCTTATCAGTTAGCCACCTTTGTAAGACCCGTATCGAACTAACCGATCTTACCACCTTGTACCAAGTCGACCTATCATAGTCGAGCCAAGTGGACCAAGTGCATGAAAAAAATCACAAGAACAGGTATGAGTCTAACCCAAAAATAGTAAATGTAAGGGAAGGGTCGCATGCCTAAACAGGTAGGGTTGACCCCACCTCAACAGAAGTCCAACCCATGACTTTTTAGTCGTAGGGTCTCATGACTAAGAAGGTGTAGGGTCGACGGATCAGGCGACCCTACGTCGACCCTACAATTACAGACAAAAACTGTAAATTAGGAAACTTTCCTAATTCCAAGGGGTTCTTTCCTAAACCTGATGGGACTTATTTTGGAGGGTTTTCCTTTATAATTAGGATGTCCCTTAGCCTCTTTCAATCATTTCAGAACCCTAATTGAAATTGAGAGAAAGAGAAAGAGAAGGAAAAGAAGAAGAGAAGGAAAATTGAAGAAAAGACTAAGAAAGAGGAGGAAGTTCAGAGAAACCTCTGAATCTCAGCCAACCTCAGGTATAAATCTAATTCCCTTCATAAAGTAAGAGTCTAGAATAGATTATGAAGAAGTTAGGAATAAGAGAAACCCCAAATCATCCATCCATGGATAATTTCCAAAGGAATCCATGGAAGAAATCATCATAGGCAATGGAAAGTGTGTAAAAATCATAGTTATGAGCCATAGAACAATCTTAGAATGGACCTACAAGACCACATGATCGATCACATGCCCTCGGGAGGTCATAGGGAGGGTGTGGTTGCACGTAGGGTTGATTGGTATCCGACCCCACGTCCGACCCTACGCCCTAGGGTCACAGAAAATTGCTACCCTAGGTGCGACCCTACCCTACGACCCTACGATTTCAGCTAGTCTAAATTTCATGGAATTAGTTCTAATTAAAATCTATCGACTTGTTAAGCCTTTCTACTGATTTAAAGGTGATTCATAAAGCTTGAAGGAGGATCTACACTCAATCAAAGGTGAGGGAACAAGACCTAAATTAATTGGCTAATAATAAACTATTTTCATTTATTGAGTCCAATTCTATGATTGTATAATTGTAATGTGCATATCACATGTCATCCACCAGTCCTATTATTACTGTTCATGCATATTTAATTTCATTTATTATAACATGATGATGATGATGATGCTAGGAATAGGAATGTGAATGTATGTGTGTGGTTAGTGTACTTGATGCGAGTCGAGCATCAGGGGGAGGATGTGACACTGTGGTTTATCCTGGTCACTAGACTCTAGATCTATCTGTACTCAAGTATTGTCCACTAGCATCGTCGTATCGCCATTACCTTAGCAGAACTATTACGTCGCAGGGGATCAGGGGAGGTGGTCCCGGACCGTGTAATTTCTCACTCTATCGGGGGGCCTTAGCTCTATCTCTATGGACGTATTGAGGGATGCTGGGGTGATGCCTTGGATACATTGTTTGACATTAGGATTGGTTAGTTGCGAGCCCAATTTGCAAGCCCTCGCCAACAGGGTCTTACGTGTTGGTATGGGTAGAGCATCAAGGGAAGTGTGATGCGGTGCGGTCCTAAGCACTTTAGCTCTATCTCTATTCCATGGTAGGTGCATGTGGGGGCAGCAATGGTGTTTGATCCGTTGGGCGGTTCCACACATTCCTGTATAGAGGTGCGGTGGCCACCTATCCTTTCTATTGCACATTGCAAACTTATGAACTAGACCAAAGATATGAATTGTATACATGCATATGTTTGTTGCATTGTTTTGTTTGCTCACTGAGCCGTTATGTGTGCTCACCCTTTCGACGTCGAATATTTTTAGTTGATGATGGAGGTACTACGGTTGAAGACTATAAGAATGCTCCTATGTATGGACATGCGGCGGCGATGGACGCTGAAGTTATGGTGGAGTTGCATGATTCGTATGCGAGTGCAACTCATTCGTCTTAGATTAGATTCATTCTTTTGGATTTTATTTTAAAAATATAATTAAATATTTTAAATTATTTTGTGTCTTAGTCAATGGAGAATAATTGGATAATTTATTATTTTATAATTGTTAGACTCTCAGTTCATTAGTATAAAGACTTCCACTATTGTGTATTTACTCAGATTATTGTAGTGGATGTGTATGGTTTAAGTAAACGGATACAGCCTATTCGAGATCCTGGTTGAACCGTTGGTTAATTAGCGGTTCATCACACCATTCTGAATAGTGTGGAATTGGGGTGTGACATGGTTTGTGATCTATCTTCACAAGCTCGGTCCACTTGGTCTAAAAATGATGGAAAGACCTGGCACGACACGGTTAGAGCAAGTTAATGGAGTGCGAGTCTTAAAACTCCCCCCTCTTATATAAATTTTGTCCTCGAAATTTGCAAATACTTTTTGAGTCGAATAGGTGAGGATATTGCTTTTGCATAGCGTCTCTTCTTCGCATGTAATTTCTTCTACATTTTGGATTCTCCAAGTAACTTTAACATAGTAAATGTCACGTTTGCGAAGACATTGCACCTTCCGACTAGTGATATCAAAAGGTACTACTTCGAACGTCAAATCTTCACTCAGATCAGGTAGATCCATTGTTAACATATGTGTTGGTCTTTGATGTACTTCTTCAATTGTGATACATGAAATACGTTATGTACACTAGACATTAATGGTGGTAGTGCTAACTGATATGTTACTTTTTTACGTCTGTCTAGAACTTCATCAGGTACAATATATCTGGGATACAACTTTCCCTTCTGTCCAAACCTTTTCAAACCACGCATAGGAGATATTTTCAGAAATACCTTATCAGCTATGCTGAATTTGAGATCTCTGCATCGATTATTTGCATATTTCTTCTGACGGTTTTGAGCTATTCAGACTCTTTCCTTGATAATGTCAACTACTCAACAAGTTCTTCAACAAACTCTGGTCCAACAATACTCTGTTCTCCAACTTCATTCCAAAACAAAAGAGTTCGACATTTCCTACCATTCAGTGCTTCATAGGGTGACATTTGTATAGTCACTTGATAGCTGTTGTTATAAATGAACTCAATCAATGGTAATTTCTCATCCCATGATCCTTTGAAATCAATAACACAAGCTCGAAGCATGTCTTCTAAAATCTGAATAGTATGCTCCAATTATCCGTCTGTCTGAGGATGGAATGCAGTACTAAACTTCAATTTTCTACCCGTAGTCTCATTTCCATGCTGGTTCTGGCAGTCGCTGCAATAATCCTGCAAGTCTTTGTCTTTCAACCTTTACGTGCTGACAATTTAAGCATTGAGACACAAATTTAGCAACATCCACTTTCATTCCTCTCCACCAATATAGTTTCTTCATATCACGATACATCTTCGTGCTTCCAGGGTGTACCGAATAAGCGGTGGCGTGAGCTTACTTCATTAGTTTGTGTCTAATATCCAAGTCTTCATTTTCAGGGACACATATCCTTCCTTTGCATCTTAGTGCCTTTTCAATGTCTAAGGTGAACTTAGTAGTAGTCCTACCTTTTTTGAGGTTTCTTGCACCGTTCTCAAATAAGGGTCTGATTTAATAGTTGCTTTCACTTCGTCTAATAGATCAGGTACATTCTTCAATGTAGCAAACATGTTTGAAAATAGATGAATAAACCCTTGGTCAGTTGATTCATCTGGAATATCAATCACGAATTGCCCTTTACCGTAATTAAATACTCTCCCTATGACATACGCCACAGCATTTGCACTAACTTCTTATTGGGATTCTATTATTGCTTTCCTGCTTAGTGCGTCAGCAACTACATTAGCTTTTCCTGGATGATACTGGATATCACAATCATAATCCTTCAATAATTCCAGCCATCTTTTTTGTCTCATGTTCAACTCCTTTTGATTAAAAAGATGAGTAAGACTCTTATGATTTGATTTAATCTAAAATTTCCATCCATACAAATAATGTTTCCATATCTTAACAGCATGTACTACTGCTGCTAACTTGAAGTCATGAGTGTGATAGTTCTTCTCATGTGTATTCAGTTGTCTTGAAGCATACGTAATTACTTGTTCTCCTTTCATAAGCACACATCCTAGACCTAACCCAGACGCTTTGGTGTACAAGGTAAATGGTTGTCCTCGGATCGGAATAGTCAAGATAGGAGCTGATATCGATTAAGCCTTTAATATTTGGAAACACTCTTCACATTTATCAGTCCAAATAAACTTTTATCCTTTCTTTGTATGACTGGTGAAAGGTACAGCGATTCTAGAGTAATCTTCCACGAATCGTCAATAATAGCCAGCTAAACCTAAGAAACTTTTGATTTCTACAACATTCTTAGGTGCTTCCCATTTCACAATGGCTTCAATCCTGCTATGAACCACTTTAATTCCTTCAGGGGATACAACATGGCCTAAGAAAGCGACTTCATTAAGCCAGAGTTCACACTTTGTAAATTTTACTTAAAACTTCTCTTTTCTTAGTTGCTGCAAAGCGGCTCTTAGATTTGTGATATGAGTTTCTTTGTCCTTGAAATAGACTAGTATATCATTAATAAATACAATGACTGATGTAACCAACATATCATGGAATACCCGATTCCTAAGTTTCATAAAAGTTGCGGGTGCATTAGTCAATCCAAAAGACATAACTAAAAATTCATAATGTCCATATCTGGTTCTAAATGCTGTCTTCGAAATATCACCTTCATTAATCTTCAACTGATGGTATCCTGATCGAAGATCAATATTGGAGAACACTTTGGCCCCTTGCAACTGATCAAGTCATCAATCCGAGGCAACAGGTATCGATTCTTGATTGTAAGGTTATTCAATTCTCGATAATCTATACAGTCGAACGCTACCGTCCTTCTTTTTCATGAACAATACTGGCACTCCCCATGGTGATATGCTGGGTCTGATATAACCCTCGCGTCACACCCCAATTATGGACTAACTAGAATGGTGTGATGAATCGTCAATAACCAATGGTTCAACCAGGATCTCGTATAGCCTATGCCAACCATGTTAAACCAAAACACATTCCACATTAATCAGAGATAATAAAGTAAATAGCGAAAGTCTTATTAATAATGAACTGAGGTCTAATCATGATTAATAATTAAAATTCCAGTTATCTCCAAGTAACCAAAACATAAATTAATACATATTAGAAATATCCAAATTCGAATGTTAAACACTAAGCGCATCCAAAGTTGAAACACTCGCTTAACAAATCATAATAGTCCTCCACAGCTTGCTCATCCATAGCAGCCACCTGTTCATATGTTGGCATGTCGACAAAATATTCAACCGTAATACCTGCAACATCAGAAACTAAAAAGAATTGCATGCGCGAGGGTCAGCTCTCCAACTTGAGCTCAGTGAGTAAACAAAAAATGCAACAAACATATGCATGTATTCAACTCATATCTTTGGTCTGGTTTATAAGTTTACAATTTGCTATAGAAAGGTTTGGTGGTCGCCGCACCTCTATACACCAGTGTGTGAATCCCCCTAATTGATCAAACACCATTTCCGTCCTCCATGCACCCATCATGGAATATAGATAGAGCTAAAGTGTCCAGATCAAACATCGTATAACACTTCCCTTGATACCCTATCCATACCAACACATAAGATCTTATTGGTGAGGGCTTACAAAATGAGCTCGCAACTAACCAATCCTAATGCCAAATAGTGTACACAAGGCTTCACCCCAGCATCCCTTAATACATCCATAATGATTGAGCTACGGCCCCCCGAAAGAGTCAGAGACCACACAGTCCAAGACCACCTCGCCTGATGCCCTAGGACGTAATAGTTCTGCTAAGATAATGGTAATACAACGATGTTAGTATGCAAGACTTGAGTAGCGATAGAGGTAGAGTCTGGTGACGAGGTCGAAGACCACCATACCACGTCCTCCCCCTGATGCTCGACTCGCATCCAACACACCAACCACACACATACATTCATATGCCTATTCCTAGCATCATCATCATCATCATGTTATAAATAAAAAAAATTTAAATATGCATGAATAGTAATAGCAGGAATATTGGATGACATGTGAGATGCACATTCCAAGCATACGAACATAGAATTAGTCATGACATTAGACACAATAAAAATAAACAGTTTATTATTATCTAATTATTTTAGGTTTTGTTCCTTCACCTGTTAGCAATTCTCGATGTCCTTCTAAACCTTGAAATTCTCTTTGAATTGATTTAACAACCTAAATTTATTTGAATTTAAGTTAGGATTCATATGTAACATTTTACAGTAGTCGAAAATCAATACAGAGTACTGATAGGTGCCTGATTGGTCCTATGGTCTCATGCTGTATAGATCTTACTCATTACGGTCGATACCCTTCGGTCGCATATGGTGCGACCATAGCTACGACCATATGATTTCTGAAATCTTCCCAAATGCCTATGGTCGATCCCCTGGTCAAACAGGTCATGCTATGGTCGATCGTAGCTGCGACCTTGAGATTTCTAGTCACGATCTACTTGAAATTCGAGTTCTTCCTGGTCAATTCTTCTGTTCTTCAATGGGGTTTATCCTAAGGTCATCCTATGGCCATTATTAGTAATTTTTTATCAACCCTAATCATCAAATTCACTCCTCATTGCTCTCTTTATGATTTTCTCAAGGAAATCACATATATCATAATAGGTTGATAAGGCCTATCCTCCATAGAAGTTTTATTCCTTAGAGTTTACATCTCCAAAGATTCATTTCATACCTTTGCCTATGATAGAGAGTCAATACCTTCTCAGTAAACTCTTCTCCTTAGCTTTTTCCTCTTTTCTTTCTCTTCATTCTCTTGCTTCTCTTTCTCTAGGGTTCACTAATGTTCTAAAAGAGTAAAAAAGGACTGAGGGACGTCCTTTATATAGAGAAATACTCTCCATATAAAATCCTCTTTAATTAGGAAAGCAATCCCTGAGTTTAGGAAACTTTCCAAAACTTGGAGTCGACTGTAAGGTCAAAATCATCGATCGTGGGATTCTGGATTTGAGATTTTTGGTTCCCATACATATGGTCGACCATATCTACCCAGGCATGCGACCTTAGGTTTGTTTTTAGTGTTTTAACTCGATTATCATACCTGGTTTGTGATATATCTTCACACGCTCGGTCCACTTTGTCTAAGAATATGGGAAGACTTAGCACGACACGATTAGACTAAGTTAGTGCAGTGCAGGTCTTACAACTCCCCCCTCTTATATAAATCTTGTCCTCGAAATTTGCACATACCTTCCGAGTCAAATAGGTGAGGATATTGCTTTTGCATAGCATATTCTTATTCCAATGTAATTTTTTCCACATTTTGGATTCTCCAAGTAACCTTAACGTAGTAAATGTTGTGGTTGCGAAGATGTTGAACCTTCCGACTAGTGATCTCAAAAGGTACTACTTCAAACATCAAATCTTCAATCAAATCTGGTGGATCCGTTGTTAATACGTATGTTGGATCTCTGACGTACTTCTTCACTAATGAGATATGAAATACATCATGCACACTTGACATGGACGGTGGTAGTGCTAACTGATATGCTACTTTTCCACGTCTATCCAGAACTTCATAAGGTCCAATATACCTAGGACCTAGCTTTTCCTTCTATCAAAACCTTTTCAAACCATGCATAGGAGATATTTTCAGAAATACCTGATCACCTATGGTGAATTTGAGATCTCAGCGTCGATTATCTACATATTGCATCTGAAACATCTAAGCTATTTGGACTCTTTCCTTAATAATGTCGACTACTCGACAAGTCTCTTCAACAAACACTGGTCCAACAATACTTCGTTCTCCAACTTCATTCCAAAACAAAGGAGTTCGACATTTCCTACCATATAGTGCTTCATAGGGTGACATCTGTATAGTTACTTGATTGCTGCTGTTATAAGTGAACTCAATCAATGGTAATTTCTCATCTCATGATCCTTTGAAGTTAATAACACAAGCTCAAAGCATGTCTTCCAAAATCTGAATAGTATGTTCCAACTGTCCGTCGATTTAAGGTAAAATGCGGTACTAAACATAAACTTCGTTCCCATTGTTTTATGTAGATCCTCCAAAAACATCGAGACAAAGCATGAGCCTCTGACCGACATTATGCTCTCAGGCATACTGTTTAATCTGGCAATATTATCCACATATAGCTTAGTTAGCCGCTCTAAAGCACACCGATGTCGTATAGCAATGGAATGAGCTATTTTCATAAGGCAAACAACAATCACCAACCGATCTGGGATGTAAGACCCGCACTCCATGAACCCGATCTAAAGCTTTAATTCATGTCGTAACATGTCTTCCAATCATCATCGGGCCAGACAGGATAAGTGAATGACAACCAGGTACGAAAATGGACCTAAAATATGATATTTTCATACTGGTCTATGGTACCAGTCGATGGTACCGATCGACCGGTATATCTGTGCGGGCAGACTGGTAAGATCTGACAATGAAATCTTTGTGGGTCCCACTTTCCAAATCTCGAGCCTAAGGACTTTTCTAACGTAAGAAAATTTCCTAAACTCTATCCTAGTCTATTTATGGAACCTTAAACCTCCTTAGAACTCTTTGATTGATCCTCACAAATCCTAGAGAGGAGAAAGTGATCGAAGAAGGAGAAAGAGCTAAGGAAGGAGGGAGAGCAGCCGTTGTTGGCTGTTGGACGAAGAACACCATAGTTGCGAACCAACTGTAGGTGCTTGAACTTCTCTCTAAGTTAAGTATTATAGATGATTAATCATGAATTGATCAATACCATGTAAGTCAAGGTATTAATCTAAAACACTTAAATTTTCCATCAAACCTAATACAGTCGATGAACCCCAGATTCACATTCTAGGGTAAGGATCATCGAAACTAAGACTTGAATGGAACATGAAACAACTCTAACTCATTTCTCATGCCTATAATGCATAGGAAAAACCCTAGAACCAATAGGGGATGAACGACGGAAGGCAACCACTATGTTGGTGGTCTTTCGAAGGCATACCGGTCGACCATATCGGTCGCACGCGACCGGTACCTCTCAGAGACTGGTCTGTGGGGGACTGATCGACCATACAGGTTGTACCTTTCCCTACAATGCAGTGACCAGTACCTGAGTCCGGTATGCACTCTGAGGGATATATTTTGATCAAGTTGGTTTCTGACCAACGTGAACCCTAAGAAAATTATTCTAATTCAACCCTAACATTGTGTAGGACCCTGTGTTAGCAAGTTTGGATTCGGTGACAAGGAGCAAGCTAGCAATCATGTGTCAGGTAAGGGAATCGGACCTAAACCCTAATAATTTAATTATAGTAAAGCACTGTTCATAATTATGATTTTGTGGATTGGTGTTATGCATACTCATATGTCATCTTTACTTTCAGTTATATTATTGTTCATGCATACTCGCTATGCTAGGATGTCATTGTTAGGCATGTGATTGTTTTCGTTGGTGTGTAGAATGGAATGGGCATGGGATCGTTGGTGTGTAGAATGGAAAGGGCATGGGGTCTTGGATCATTTCTCACACTAGAACCTTTTTGTATCGCTTCTGTCTTAGCATGCTTAATGCGGGTAGGGTATTAGGGGGAGGAAGTGTCACTGTGGTCTCCATCCTGGCCACTACACTGTAGCCCTATATCTATGCCGTAGAGAGCTGTGCTGGGATAGGGCCTACTGGGATGACATATAGGATTGGT
The DNA here is from genome assembly GCA_028583415.1 of Protea cynaroides. Lineage (NCBI taxonomy): Eukaryota > Viridiplantae > Streptophyta > Magnoliopsida > Proteales > Proteaceae > Protea > Protea cynaroides. The sequence goes on along the minus strand of CM053276.1, from coordinate 43,541,495 downwards.
TAATTACGAGCCCAGTTGGCGGTGTTTGATCTGGATACTTTTTCTCTATCTCTATTCCATGGTGGGTGCATGTGGGACGACAGTGGTGTTTGATCCATTGGGTAGATTCACACACTTGTGTATAGAGATGTGGTAGCCCGTAATCCTTTCTATAGCACATTACAAACATAAAACCATACCATAATGTGAATGTTACTTATGCATGATGTGTGTTGCATTGTCTGATTGTCTTACTGAGTTAAGTTGTGAGCTCACCCTTGTGTACACACTATTTTTAGATGTTGATGCAGGTTACACTATGGAGGACTACATGGATGCTTCACTATATGAAAGAGTTGCTGCCCTGGAAGTGCAAGTAGGGGAGGACGAGCATGACGCTTCATGTGAGTGCCCTTACTACGTGTACCTCTAGGATGGTTTTAATTTATTTTATTTATTTTTAGTTGGTTTTATAAATGATGTAAGGATAATTATTTATGTTTTGGTATTTTGAATAATTAGATAATTTATTTATCAATAGAAGTACTTTGTTCATTAATTTAAGTCTTTCGTTGTTTTTAATTATATTCTGATTATGATTATGTGCAATTGTTTGAATGAGTAGACACGGTCTTATTGAGATCCTACTGTGAACCGTTGGTTCAGTGACTGTTCACTCACACTTTTGGTTCAGTCAGAATTGGTGTGTGATAATTTGGTATCAGAGCTCTTAGGCTCTGTCCAACAGACCATACATGCACTTAACTGAGTCAATGAATTGAGAAAGGAAAAATTAAAAAGCTTTAATAAAAATGCACCTTAAGCACTTGTTTGATGCCTGAAACTAAATACTAAAGAGCATAATGTACTATATTAAAATTAAGAACCTAACAACTAGACATGCTCTAGTTAGAAAACCATAACAACAAGCAGAATGATCATAAACTACCAGTAAGGTAAAAACATCGAAGAGTGTAAGTTAATTGAGCTACAGGGTACAGTCCACAAATCGGATACTTACCCTGTTATAAAAGAAAATGTGTTGTGAGGGAGAGAAATATAAAAGGTGATCTATCATGGGGTTGGGGGCATAGGAAGAATAGGGTCAGCAATGTCATAGTCACGCTCATATTCTACCCTGAGCCAATGTACCTGCTCCTGCATAACTCTGAGGCTGCAAGAGAGGAGCCCTAGGTCACGTTTCATCTCACACCGGGCATCCCAAATCTCAATAAACATACCCATCACGGTATTGAGAGGAGGCTGGGATGGTCCCGCTGCAGGTATGGGCTATGGTTCTGGTGCAGGTGCGTCCTCCATCTGATCATCATCATCCCCTGCCTCTTCTGCATGAGCCGCATTGCTTGCTACTGCTGCTGCTGCCGCTGCTGCTACCACTGCTGCTATCCTCCTAAGCGGACGAGGACGAGCCTCTAGCTCCTCATCACTGATCGGCAAGTTATCCATCTTCATCTGGACAATGACATCCCAGTCAATGTCTGATGTCATGGTTTCCTCGACCGCAATCTCATCCCTCATGTCCACTCAAAAGCGCTATAGGAGTATAGGATAAGACGACCATATGGGAGGTTACTTATCTGATCGGGCATGGTAGCCTGACTCATGGTCTTGATGATAATATAAGGAAGACAGACCCGCTCCCTAGTGCAGACATAATAAGTCAGGTACTGGGTGAGCTGAGATAACTCACTATAGTGGCCGCTCTGGGGAACGATGTCATAATGGATAATGCGGCAATATACTTGAGGAACAGGTCTCAAACTGGCCGCTTTCATGGGAGCCCCTGGGTTAAGGATCTGCTCTGAAACCACCTGGCGTATATCATCAGTAAGGAAGCCCTTAATTTAGTAGCGCAATAAACCAAATCACCATCATTAGGAATCCCTATGAGATCAGCGAGCTGGTGAGTATCGAAGGATATGGGTACATCTTTGACAAAGCTGGTAAGGCGGAGGTCCCTACCATGGCTAAAGTCGTTAACATTCCCCTCAACCTCTAGGTTAGCATAGAAGTGCTTAACCAGATTTGTAAGACCCGTATCAAACTAACCCGGTCTTACCAGCTTGAACCAGGTCTACCCATCATGGTCAAGCCAAATGGATCAAGTACGTGAGGGAGATCGTGATCCCAGGTATTAAATTGACCAAAAAACACTAAAAATAGGGGGAGGGTCGCACACCCAGCTAGGCAGGGTCAGACCCCCCAGTATAAAAGTCAGACCCTGAGTTTTTAACCGGGGGTCAGACATTTTAGAACCAGGGGTCGACGGGATCTCCGACCCCCTCATCAACCCCTAGTCTGCCGATAGAAACCATGATTTGGAAACTTTTTAAATTTCAATGGGATTCTTTCCTAATCTCAATGGGACTTATTTTTGGAGTTTCTAATCTATAAATAGGACGTCCCTAAGCCTCTTTCACTCCTTTTAGAACCCTAATTGGATTGAGAGAAAGAGAAAAGAACGAGAAGAGAAAGATAAGAGAAGGAAAGTGGAGAAGAAGATCAAAGAGAAGGCTTCAGAGAGACAAGCCTAATTCTCAGGTATGGGTACTATCTTCATGTAATTCTACAGACCTTAGAATCGATAGTGAAGAGGGAATGATCAAGGAGAAACCCAAATCATCCATCCATGGTTAGGTTTTCATGGAAAACCATGGGGGAAATCATAAAAACCATATGGGTGAATGAACTACGGTTCTAGACCATAGAACATGTGTGGAATGGACTGTAGAAGCAAGCCATAGGACCCCAAACACAGAGGAATGGACTGAAGGATGAAATTTTGATGAAACCCACAGGGGGTCACATGGGGGTTCGATGGCCAATCGACCCTACCAGACCCTAACAATCGACCCCAATGTTCGGGATGTCCAGACTGTGGGTGGTCGCACCCAGGGTCGATGGAACCTCCGACCCTGGCATCAACCCCCAGTTAACAACATGCTTTTTAAATTATGAATTAATTCTAATTAAATTCTATCCACTTGATTAGGTCTTCTAGTGATATAATATCGATATATAGTTGATTCTTAAAGCTTCAAAGAGGACCCACGATCAAGTAAAGGTGAGGGAACAAGACCTAAACTAATTGGTTAATAATAAACTATTTTATTCTTGAGTCCAATGCCATGATTGATTCTATGCGTGTATGCTTGTTATGTGCATTCATCATGTCATCTAATATTTTTATTATTACTGTTCATGCATATTTAAATTATTATTTATAACATGATGATGATGATGATGATAGGAATAGGCATGTGAATGAATGTGTGTGGTTGGTGTGCTTGATGCGAGCGAGTATCAGGGGGAGGTGTCATAGGCGGGACCTCAGCACTCTAGCTCTATCTCTAACTCAAGTCTTGTCCACTGACATCGTCGTATCGCCATTACCTTAGCAGAACTATTACGTCATAGGGTATGAGGGGAGGTGGTCTCGGATCGTGTAGTCTCTGACTCTGCCGGGGGGTCTTAGCCCTATCCTTATGGATGTATTGAGGGATGCTGGGTGAGGCCTTGGATACATTGATTGGCTTTAGGATTGGTTAGTTACGATCCTAGTTTACGAGCCCTCGCCAGCAGGGGCTTACGTGTTGGTATGGGCAACGGGTACAGCAATAAACGTGACCTTTGCATGTACATTGTCCATGGTGGGTGCATGTGGGTCGACAATAAACGTTACCTTTGGGCGGCTTCACACACTCGTGTATAGAGGTGCGGCGTCAATAAACGTGACCTTTGGCCACCTATCCTTTCTATAGCACATTGCAAACTTATTTACCAGAACAAAGATATGAATTGAATGCATGCATATGTATGTTGCATTGTTTTGTTTGCTCACTGAGCCATGATGTGTGCTCACCCTCTCGACGTCGAATATTTTTAGTTTATGATGCAGGTACTACTGTTGAAGATTATATGAATGCTCCAGTCTATGTGCATGTTGCTGCAATGGAAGCTGAAGACTTGGAGGATACGCATGACCCCTCATGCGAGTGCAACTCATGCGTATTCTATTAGGATTTTATTTGAATTTATAAAAGAATGTAATTGATATTTTATTTATTTATGTCTCAGTTGATTGAACAATAACTTGATATTTTAATTATGATTATTACATTTAGAGTTCTCAATTCATTTACTATAAGACTTCTGTTATTATGTATTTATTCTTATTATGGTTGTGGATGTGCATGGTTTTATTTTTAATGGATACCGCCTATTAGTGATCCTGGTTGAACCGATGGTTTATTAGCGGTTCATCACACCGTTCTGAATGGTGCAGAATTGGGGTGTGACAAGGTTGGGTCGGGTAGTCACTGTGTAAGTTATGGGTAACCACCCAAGATCACCAAAGGCTGCTTCAACATCGAATCATTGTAGCAGCTCCAGGTTTACGCAGCATCCAGATTCAATGTTTTTCTCTTCGAACCATAGAAAATGGTCTTGAGCCGCCGCCGAACAAAACCACCACTCATCAAACTACTGAACTGGAGGGTGTGGATAGTTCATGCCTGGAGTGTATACATGCTTACCAGCACCTCGACGCCGAGACATTGTTTAACTACAAAACAAAACAAAACAATAAGAATTAGTTAAAAATTTTTGAAATTTTGGCAGCAAATATTTGAAGCAAAGGCCTCGAACTCACCAAAAATTTGGGAAGGAGGACTTACGTAGCAATTTAGGAACATATGGAAACCATACAATCATCAAACAAGCATGAAATTCAATAATTACAAGAAAAATCGATTTTTAACCAAAACCTAGTTAAAAAAATGCCAAAATTTTGATTTTGAGTAAACAATATGGTGGAACCTCAAATAAGTTGAGGGATTTTGTTCATAGAGGTCCCAAAACCATTTATAAGCTAAAGAAAAAGAGTTCCTACAGTTCAAATCTCCTAAACCTAGAAAAATCTAGTATTTGGGCAAGAAATGTAAGACCCGTATTGAACTAACCGGTCTTACGACCTTGTATCAGGTCTTCTTATCATGGTCGGGCCAAGCGGACCAAGTGCGTGAAGAAACCATAGACCAGGTATGAAATTGAACCCAAAAATAGTCAATTATGTGGCTGTGGTCACATACCTAAACAGGTGTGGTCGACCACACCCCAAAATAATGCAACCACAGGAAATTAGGTCATGTGGTCACATGTTTTAGAGGGTGTGGTCGATGGGTTCGGCGACCCTACCTGCGTCCACACGAAACTCAGACAGAAACCTTGTTTAGGAAACCTTCCTAATCCAAAGGGGGTTATTTCCCAAACTATGTAAGGCTTATTAGTAGAGTTTTCCTCTATAAATTGGACATCCCTTAGCCTCTTTCACCCTTTTAGAACTCAAACAGAAAGTGAGAGAAAGAAAAGAGATGGAAGATAAGGAGAATTAAAGAGGAAAACTAAGAAGGGGAAATTCAGAGAAAATTCACTAAATATTTAACAAGCTTAAGGTATGAAAACATTTCCCTTGTCAATGAAAGCCTAGAATATATCATGAAGGAGATGGAGTTTAAGTGAGACCCCAATCATCATACTATGGAACAAATTCTGAGAGAATCCATGGAAAGAAATATGTGGACAATGGATTGTGTATTAAATATTAGTTTTGAGCCATAGAACAATCATAGGAAGGACTATGATGATAAGTCAATGAATCCAAACATAATAAAATGGAGTTGAGAGTTAAAAAGTCAACCATCACACGTGTGGCCACACACATATTCAACCATACACCGTTAGGAAGTCCAAGAAGGGTATGGTCGCATGTGTGGTCGCATGATATGCGACCAGACCTTGCAACCACATGCCCTCGGGAATTTTCCATGGAGGGTGTGGCCGCATGTGTGGTCGCATAATATAGGACCACACCTTGCTACCACACACCCTGTGGTCATAGAAACTGAAACCGCAGGTGCTGCCACACCTGTCACCCCTCAGTTTCTGTTAGTTTAAATTCATGGGAATTAATTTTAATTTAAAATCTATAAATTTATTATGTTTCCAAGTGGTTTAAAAGAGATTTCCAATGCTTGAACGAGGATCTACTATCAACCAAAGGTGAGGGAACAAGACCTAAATTAATTGGCTAATAATAAACTATTTTACTTATTGAATCCAATGCCATGATTGATTCTATGCTTGTATGCTTGTAATGTGCATTTGACATGTTATCAAATATTCCTGGTATTACTGTTCATGCATATTTTATTCCATTTATTGATAACATAATGATGATGATGATGCTAGGAATAGGCATGTGAATGTATGTGTGTGGTTAGTGTATTTGATGCGAGTAGAGCATCAGGGGGAGGACGTAACACTGTGGTTCATCCTGGTCACCGGACTCTAGCTCTATCTCTACTCAAGTCTTGTCCACTGACATCGTCGTATCGCCATTACCTTAGCAGAACTAATACATCGTAGGGCATCAGGGGAGGTGGTCTCGGATCATGTAGTCTCTGACTCTACCGTGGGGCCTTAGCTCTATCTCTATGGACTTATTGAGGGATGCTAGGGTGAGGCCTTGGATTCACTGTTTAACATTAGGATTGGTTAGTTGCGAGCATATGTTTGCTGGGGTGAGGCCTTGGATACACTATTGAATGCATGCATATGTTTGTTGTATTATTTTGTTTGCTCACTAAGCCATGATGTGTGCTCACCCTTTCGACATCAAATATTTTTAGTTGATGATGTAGGTCCCACTGTAGAAGAGTATGTGAATGCTCCGGTGTACAGACATGTTGCGGCGATGGATATGGAAACTGTGATGGAGTCGCATGACTTGTCGTGCGAGTGCAACTCATGCGTTTTTTATTAGATTTATTTGTTGGATTTATTCAAAACATGTAATTGATTAATTTATTTTATTTTATGTCTTAGTCTTCTGGAGATAATCAGATACTTTATTTATGTTATCATTGTTAGATACTTAGTTCATTAATATTAAAGACTTCTGCTATTGTTTATTTACTCTGATTATAATTGTGGATGTATATGGTTTAAGCAAAGGGACACGGCCTACTCGAGATCCTGGCAGAACCGTTGGATCATAGACGGTACATCACACCATTCTAATTGGTTCAGAATTGGGGTGTGATAGCTTGTTATCAGAGCTCTCGAGCTCTGTCTATTAAACCTGTATACTTCCACAAAAGTTTGTAAACTGAGTTAGGATAAAATTTAAAAGCTTTAATAAGAACACACCATAAGCACCTGTATTGTACGAGACAATAATTAAGAAATAAATAATACACATATAAAAAGGAGAAACAAGTTCCATGTACACATCAAATGAGATGAAAAGTAACATATATCTGAAGCAGAGTACGGTCCACAATCCAGACAGTTACTCTGTAGTATAAAGTAAAAAGAAAAAAATACATCATGGAGCTGGGGTTGCTGGAGGAGGAGGTGCCTCACGATCTCGATCATAATCCTCATTATATACCCTCGTAAGCCAGGCTACCTAAGTCTGGGTCACCTGGAGACTAGCTGCAAGATCCACCACCTACTGATCAGTCGAACGTTGGGACTCCTGAATCTCACGCAGTAACCCCATCACATCATCTGGTGGTGGGTGCGAAGGACCAGCTAAGTGGGAAGGAACTCGAGAAAAGACAGCTCCAGTAGAATGCTGTGGTGATGGAGGAGGTATGGCATCCACATCCATGTACATCCGATCATCATCTGCCTCTGCATCACCCAAATGGACTTCAGCTACTGCTTCTGCTGCCGCCTCAGTGTCTGCTACCTCTACTCGAGTATGGGGACCCACCATTGTGTTCCACTCTTCGTCACTAACCTGTGCATCTCGCATCCCCATCCTGCAGATGGTCTCCTGGTCAAGGTCGGTCGAAAAAGTGTCCTCATAAATCCTCTCATCAACCAAGTCGACTTGTAGGCGGGTGAGTAGAGTGGTGAACAAAGGCCCATAGGGTAGGTTGCCCCTCAGACCAAGCGACGTAGCATGGAGCATAGTCTTGATAATAATGTACAGGAGGCAGATGGGCTGCCTAGTGCAGATGCAGTACAAGAGATCTTGAGTCAATTGGGAAATCTTTTCATAGTGCCCACTCTGAGGAATCAAGTTGTGCTGAATAATCTTGCAGTGCACCGGAGGTTCTGGACGTAGGTTGATTGCCTTCATCTCCCGGTGATCATCCCTAAGAAGCTGGCGGTCAATCTCTGCACGCATCATCACTGACAGGAATTGGGGTTCCTTGGGTGCACAGTATACTAATGGGCCATCATTGGATATACCCAGGAGATCAGCCAACTCCTGCCAGTGAAAGGAGATATCCACCCCTTTAACGTAGCTAGTGATCCTGAGCCCTCTACCCCTGTCTGTATCATCTGGGTCACCCACTACCTGGAGATTACAATAAAACTGCTTCATCAGTACAGGACAGGTGCAACCCTCATACAATATCAAGGGGAGCCAACCCATATTACCAAAGGCACCCTCTACGTTAAATAAAGCTAAATTATCCAAGTTTGTATAATGACCCCTCCCACCTTTTTACGCTCATAACAAGCATACTGAGTCTCTGCTTCTTTAGACCGAAAGCGAAGAGGATCATGAACTCTAGGGACCTTGGTGCGAGCCATGTTATATGCAAAGACACAGACCAACAAGCAAGATATTAGATATAGAGAAAAACCAAAATTTTGGCATTATAACGGTATGATTTGGCCAAAAGCCTCACATTACACCCGAACAGTTGGGCAAGAGGACTTACATATGTTCCAAACGATCCTGCAAGGCTCATACAGTTGGAAATTTAAACTACGTAGATCGAATTTGAAGAAATTCTGACAATTTGGAAAAATCTCAAAAATTTGGTCAAAAATAGAAAATTTCAAGTTTCTCATAAACTAACAGTTGAAACTCAAATTTTCTTGAGGGCTTTCATCCATTGGTTGGCCAGTAGCAAAAGCCCCCAATAAAAATCACATTTTTACGGTTAGAAAAATTTTAAATTGAAAAAGGCCCTATAAATGGAGAAAACCAAGTTTTGAAAGCTTTAAAAGGAGAACCAGTAGAGAACATACCTGAAATAACGGAATGGAGGACATGAATGGACAAAAGAATCACCAAACTCGAGCGATCGACAATGTAGCAACTCAGTGGAAGCGAGTTGAGTTGAAAGCAAAAGAGAAAGTGGAGAATGACTCCAAAAATCAGGTTTAAAAACCTGATTTGGGGTCGTGTGGTCGCAAAATTTGACCAAATATGCAACCACACGATCGACCACAAGCTCTCTGTGAGCTGACAGGGTTTTCTGAGGTCGCATACCCTGTGGTCGCATATATTGCAACCCCACCATCGACCACACGATGGAAAATACAGTATTTTGACTATATGACTTGGAAAATTAGAATTTTACATTGATTAATTGGATTTTGACATTGGAATGATGTATATTATGATTGCTTCCCATGTTCTATGATTTTCAGACACTACCACCACCGAAAACAGGAAATGGCTGGGTGAAGAGTATCCAAGCAAGGATGTAACCCAATTTCACCACCACCACTTGTGGAGTAAAATAACCAAGGAAACCCTGAAAGACAAGAGAATCAGAATGTGGTACCACCAGGAACTAACGACCAGGCTAATCCTACAAACTTGCCAGCCCCACCAACAGATTTGGCTACCGCGGTAATGAACCTAGCACAACAGCTGCAGCAAATACAGCAGGTGTAAGCCAATATGCAAGCTGCTATGGGAATGGATTTTCCAGCTGCACATACAACACCTATACCGGCCAGACAATCTAGCACCATACCAGGGGGTAGGAACACGGTACCTCAAGCACCTCAAACGCTAATTGTACAAGCTCCAGTAGAAAACCCTGAAGTATCCCAAGGCAGTTACTAATATCAACCACCTATATATGGGGCTATGCTCAGTATCAGTTGGACCATTCTCAACTGATCGAGCATTTTCTGAAATGAAGCCTAAGGAATATAATGGTAAGCTAACAGATCCTTTGTGGCCAGCTCACTGGATTGACGAGATGGAAAGGAATTTTGTGATGATGATTGTTAATAAAGAGGAAAAAGTGTTGTGTGCCACATTTATGCTGAAGGGCGATGCACACCACTGGTGGAAGTCTACTCGGACTTATCTATTAACAAAGCAAGCCCAATTGACCTGCGCTATCTATAAAGAGGCATTCTTTGAGAAATATTTTCCCAGAAGTTTCAGAGATGCTATGGAAAGAGAGTTCCTAAGTTTGTATCAGGGACAGATGACTGTGGATGCATATCAACAACATTATGAAGAGCTGTTTTTCTTTGCTCCCTCTAGCATGCATGAGGAAAATACTAAAACCCAAAGGTTCGTTTCCGACTTAGGGGAAGCATTCGGGAGCATGTTTTGGGACTAGAAAAGAAATTTTATAATGAAGCAGTACAGATTGCTCGAATACTTGAATTGATCCAGAGGGAGAGCTACCTTGCTCAGAATAGTGGTATCGAAAGGCCAAATGAAAATTCATATAACGGAGGGAACACAAAGACATTAAAACCCTTCCGTACTCAAGGGTATAATGCTACAACCAAGACTACTCCAATAGTCCAACCTCAACACAAGCAAAATAATGAAGGAATAAAATGCTATAACTGTATTTAAATGAGACATTATTCAAGAAAGTGTCCTAAGCCCAGGAAGTAGCTACAGCAAGGAAAGGTTTATGCAGTTACATCTGAGGATGCTGCCGCATTGCCTGATGTGGGCACAGGTATGACCTGAACCTTTCATTTTGTATTACCTTATGTGAGCATGTAGACTAAATTAAAATAAATCACAAGTATCGTACCTATTAATGGCATACCCGCCAGAGTACTCTTTGATTCTGGAGCGGCTCATTCTTTTATATCTGCGTCATTTTGAAAGAAGCTAAATCTAACCCTCAGATCTTTAGACTACAAATTACATGTACGATCGCCTATGGGATTAAAAGTGAAAGTAGAAAAAGGTTATGGACCATGTCTAGTTCTTATCGGCGAGAAGATTTTGGATGCAACCTTAATTCAACTTGAGATGGCAGACTTTGACGTTATCTTGGGAATGGATTGGTTAGCTCGGCATTCTACAAACCTATTATGTGCAAAAAAAAAAACTGACATTTAAAGACAAGGAAGGAGCAGAGTTTATTTTTGCAGGAACCAAACTTCCCCATAGACGAAAACTCATCCTCTCTGCATTAAAGGCTAGAAAATGCCTCAAGAAAGGAGGAGATGGGTATCTAGTATCCGTGGTTGATCTCACCAAGGAAGCACCACGAATGGAAGTTATTGATGTTGTGCATGACTTTCTGGATGTATTTCTTGAGGAACTACCAGGACTACCACCCAACCGAGCAATAGAGTTTGTTATAGATCTTATACCCGAAGCCGCACCAGTATTTAAAGCACCCTATCGAATTGCTCCTATTGAACTGATGGAATTGAAGGTCAAGTTACTGGAATTACAGGACAAGGGATATATCATACCCAGCTTATCACCATGGGGAGCGCCAATATTGTTTGTGAAGAAGATGGACGGTAGTGTTCGACTGTGTATAGACTATCGAGAATTGAATAAGCTTATAATCAAGAATCGGTATCCCTTGCCTCGGATCGATGACTTGTTCGATCAATTGCAAGGTGCCAAGGTGTTCTCCAAGATTGATCTTTGGTCAAGATATCATCAGCTGAACATTAAGAAAGGTGATATTCCAAAGACAACATTCAAAACAAGATATGGACATTAATAATTTTTAGTCATATCTTTTGGATTGACTAATCCACCTACAACTTTTATGGAACTCATGAATCGGGTATTCCATGATATGTTGGATACTTCAGTCATTGTGTTTATTGACGATATATTGGTCTACTCCAAGGACAAGGAAACTCATGTCAGGAATCTAAGAGCCGGTCTGCAGCGACTAAGAAAAGAGAAGCTTTTCACCAAATTTACAAAGTGTGAGTTTTGGCTAAATGAGGTTGCTTTCTTAGGCCATGTTGTATCCGCTGAAGGAATTAAAGCGGATCCTAGAAAGATTGAAGACATTGTGAAATGGGAAGCACCTAGGAGTGTAGCAAAAATCAGAAGTTTCTTAGCTCTAGCTGGGTATAACCGATAATTCATGGAAGATTACTCTTGAATCATTGTACCTCTCACCAGTTTAAGTAAGAAAGGAGAAAAGTTTGTTTGGAATGACAAATGTGAAGAAGGTTTTCAAACAATGATAGCTAGATTGCTATCTGCTCCCATCTTGACTATTCTTATTTCAGGACAACCATTTACCTTGTACACTGATGCGTCTAGGTTGGATTTAGGATGTGTGCTTAAGCAAGGAGAATAAGTAGTTGCATATGCCTCAAGACAACTGAAGGCACATGAGAAGAACTATCCCACTCATGACTTTGAATTAGCAGCAGTAGTTCATGCTGTCAAGTTATTGAGACATTATTTGTATGGAGAGAAATTTCAAATTAAATCAGATCATAAGAGTCTCACTTATCTTTTTAATCAGAAGGAGTTGAACATGAGACAAACAAGATGGTTGTAATTATTGAAGGACTATGATTGCAATATCCAGTATTATCCAGAAAAGGCTAATGTACTTACTGATGCGCTAAGCAGAAAAGCAATGATAAAATCCCAAGGAGAGGTTAACAAAACTGTGGCAAAGTGTGTTATAGGAAAAATATTTAATCATGGTAATGAGCAGTTCGTGATGGATGCACCGGGTGGATCAACTAACGAAGGGTTTATTCATTGGTTTTCAAATATGTTTGCCACATTAAAGATTATACCTGATATATTAGATGAAGTGAAATCCGCTATTAAATCATACCCTTACCTGAGAACGGTGCGAGAAGACATCGAAAAACGTAGGACTATTCCTGAGTTCATCTTGGACATTGAAAAATGTACTAAAATATAAAGGAAGAGTATGTGTTCTTGAAAATGAAGACTTGGATATTAGACACAGACTAATGAAGAAAGCTCACACCACCGCTTATTCGGTACATCCTGGAAGTACGAAGATGTATCATGATCTGGAGAAATTATATTGGTAGAGAAGAATGACAACGGATGTAGCTAAATTTGTGTCTCAATGCCTAAATTGTCAGAGGGTAAAGGTTGAAAGGCAAAGACCTGCAGGATTGTTGCAACCATTGCTAGCGCCAACTTTGAAATGGGATTGCATCACTATGGACTTCAACACCGGATTACCATTGACTTCCCATGTAGTTGACGGGGTCTGGGTGATTGTAGATCGTTTGACTAAGACAGCTTGCTTCATAGTTATACGACCTCAGTATACCCTAGAGAGGTTAGCCAAGCTATATGTGGATAATATTTTCAGACTGCATGGCGTACCTGAAAGCATTGTGTCCAATAGAGACCCACGCTTTACCTCAAAGTTTTGGAAAGGATTATAGAAAGCTATGGGTACAACATTGAAGTTCAGTACTGCATTCCATCATCAGATAGATGGACAGTTGGAGCGTACCATTCAGATTTTACAAGACATGCTTCGAGCCTGTGTTATTGATTTCAAAGGATCATGGGATGAGAAACTACCATTGATCGAGTTTGCCTATAACAACAGCTATCAGGCTACTATACAGATGTCACCCTATGAAGCATTGTATGGTAGGAAGTGTCGAACTCCTTTGTTTTGGAATGAAGTTGGAGAATGTAGTATTGTTGGACCAGAATTTGTTGAAGAGACTTGTCGAGTAGTCGACATTATCAAGGGAAGAGTTAGAACAGCTCAGAATCAGCAGAAACAATATGCAGATACTCGACGTCGAGACCTTGAATTCATCGTAGGTGATAAGGTATTCTTGAAAGTATCACCTATGCGAGGCTTAAAACGATTCGGGCAGAAAGGAAAGCTAATTCCGAGATATGTCGGGCCATATGAGATTCTACGTAAACATTGGAAAGTGGCATATCGGTTAGCACTACCCCCATCATTGTCAATTGTGCATGATCTATTTCATATCTCATTACGAAAGAAGTACGTCAGAGATCCAACACACATTATAACAGTGGATCCACCAGGTCTAACTAATGATTTGACATTTGAAGTTGCACGAACTGAAATTATCAATCGAAAGGTTCAACATCTATGCAACCGTGACATTTATTATGTTAAGGTTACTTGGAGAAGCCAAGATATGGAAGAGATCACATGGGAAGAAGAGAATGCTACGCGAAAGCAATATCCTCACCTTTTTTACTCGGAAGGTATGTGCAAATTTTGAGGACAAAATTTATAATAAGAGAGGGGAGTTGTAAGACCCGTATCGAACTAACCGGTCTTACCACCTTGTATCAGGTCTTCTCATCATGGTCGGGTCAAGCAGACCAAGTGCGTGAAGAAACCATGAGACCAGGTATGAAATTGAACCAAAAAACAGTCAATTATTTGGGTGTGGTCGCATACCTAAATAGGTGTGGTCAATAACACCTCGAAATAATGCAACCACATGAAATTAGGTCATGTGGTCGGATATTTTAGAGGGTGTGGTCGACGGATTCTGCAACCCCACCTGCGACCGCACGAAAATCAGACAGAAACCGCCGAGTTTAAGGAACCTTCCTAATCCAAAGGGGGTTCTTTCCTAAACTAAGTAGGGCTTATTAGGAGGGTTTTCTTCTATAAGTAGGACATCCCTTAGCCTCTTTCATCCTTTTAGAACTCAAACTGAATGTGAGAGAAAGAGAAGAGAAGGAAGATAAAGAGAATTGAAGAAGAAGACTAAGAAGGGGAAATTCAGAGAAAAACCTCTGAATCTTCAACAAGCTTAAGGTATGAAAACAATCCCTTGTCAATTGTGTAAGACCCGCACGCCACGAACCCGGTCTAACCTTACATATCGTGTCGTGACCCGTCTACATATCATGGTCGAGCCAAGTGGACCAATTGTGTGAAGAAAACCAAGACCCAATATGAAAATTTACTCAAAAATAGTCAAAATGAGGGTAGGGTCACAGGTTTTAACAGGCAGGTCCGACCACCCCATCGACCCGCACCATCGACCCTTGACTAGGGGTCGCAGGGGTCTATGAATTTTCTGACCCCCCATCGACCCCCGATAATCGGGAAAAATAGTACGAACTGAAAATTAGGAAACTTTCCTAATTTCAATTGGAACCTTTTCTAAACTCAATGGGACTTATTTTGGGAGGTTTTACTCTATAAATAGGATGTCCCTAAGCCTCTTTCACTCCTTTTACAATCCTAATTGGATTGAGAGAATGAGAAGAGAAGGAAGAGAAGTAGAAGAGAAAGAAAATTGAAGAAGAAGACCAAGGAGGAGGAAATTCAGAGAAAACTCTGAATCTCAGCAAACCTAAGGTATAAATACATTCCCCATGATTTATTTAAGACCTTATAATGGTTTATGAAGAGGGTATGACTTATAAGAAACCCAAATCACCCATCCATGGTTAGGTTTCAATGGAAAGCATGGAAGAGATCATTGAAACCATGTAGGTGAATAAAGAATAGTTCTAAATCATAGAACATGTATGGAATGGTCTATAGAAGCAAGCCATAGAACCCCAAACATGAATGAATGGACGAAATTTGATATTTTTGGCTCAAACCATGGGGGGTCGCACCTAGGGTCGATGGAACCTCCGACCTTAGCATCGACCCTCAGCATTCGGGAGGTTCAGGAAAGGAGGGGTAACACCTAGGGTCGATGGAACCTCTGACCCTAGGCATCGACCCCCAGTTAACAGCAAGTTGTGAAAATTATAATAAATTCTAATTAAATTCTATCGACTTTGTTAGGTCATCTAGCAATATAATATTGATATAAAAGTGATTCTTAAGGCTTGAAAGAGGATCTACAAACAAGCAAAGGTGAGGAAATAGGACTCCAAACTAATTGGTTAATAACAAACTATTTTTATTTTTTTAAGTCCACTGCTATGCTTGATTCTATGCGAACATGCTTGAAATGTGCATTCAACATGTCATCCAATATTTCTATTTATTATTCATGCATATTTACTTTATTGTTTATAAGATGATAATGATGATGATGATAGGATTAGGCATGTGAATGTATGTTTGTGGATGGTGTACTTGATGCGAGCGAGTATCAGGGGGGTGTCATAGGCTGGGCCTCAACACTCTAGCTCTATCTCTAACTCAAGTCTTATGCATTAGCATCGTCGTATCGCCATTACTTTAGCAGAACTATTACGTCGTAGAGTATCAGGGGAGGTGGTCTCAATCCTTATAGTCTCTGACTCTACCGGGGGGGCTTAGCTCTATCTCTATGGACGTTCTGAGGGATGCTGGGGTGAGGCCTTGGATATACTGTTTGGCATTAGGATTGGTTAGTTGCGAGCCCTGTTTGCAAGCCCTAGCCAGCAGGGGCTTAAGTGTTGGTATGGCACTGTACAACAATAAACGTTAACCTTTGTTGTACAATGTTATGGTAGGGTGGATGGGGACGACAATAAACGTTAACCTTTGGGTGGACTTCTACACCCTGTGTGTAGATCCGGGGTTAATAAACGCTAACCTTTGACCACCTAAACCTTTCTATTGTGCATTGCAAACTTTAAACTAGACCAAAGATATGAATTGATTGCATGCATATATATTGTTGCATTATTTTGTTTACTCACTGAGCTCAAGTTGGAAAGCTGACCCTCGCGTACGCAATTCTTTTTAGTTTCTGATGTTGCAGGTACTACGATTTAATATTTTGTCTACACGCCAACATATGAACGGGTGGAGGCTATGAATGAGCAAGCTGTGGAGAACGAACATGGTTCGTTAAGCGAGCGTTTCAACGGTGGATACGTTTATTGTTTAGTTTTCGTATTTGGATATTGTAATATATATTAAGTTATGTTTTGATTACTTGGAAATAAATGGAATATTAATTATTTATCATGATTAGACCTTAGTTCATTATCTGTAAGACTTTCGCTATTTATTTTATTACCTCTGATTAATGTGGAATGTGTTTTGGTTTATCATATGTGGGATAGCCTATTATGAGATCCTGGTTCAACCGTTTGTTTATTGACGGTTCATCACACCATTTTGGTTGGAGCAGAATTGGGGTGTGACAAATTGAAAGCCTAGAATAGATCATGAAGGAGATGGGATTTAAGTGATACCCTAATCATCAATCCATGGAACAAATTCCAAGAGAATCCATGGAAAGAATTATGTGGACAATGGATTGTGTATAAAATATGAGTTCCGAGCCATAGAACAATCATAGGAAGGACTATGATGATAAGCCAAGGAATCCAAACATGGAGGAATGGAGCTGAGAATGAAAAAGTCGACCATCACACGTGTGGTCGAACGTGTAGTCACATGATATGCGACCACATGAGGCATACATATTCGACCATACACCCTCAGGATGTCTAGGAAGGGTGTGGTCGCATGTGTGGTTGCATGATATGCGACCACAACTTGCGACCACATGCCCTCGGGAAGTTTCTAGGGAGGGTGTAGTCGCATGTGTGGTCGCATGGTATGGGAACGCACCTTGCGACCACACACCTTGTGGTCGCAGAAACTGAGACCACAGGTGTTGCCATACCTGCGACCCCTCAATTTTTGTTAGTCTAAATTCATGGGAATTAATTCTAATTTAAAATCTATAAATTTTTTAGGTTTCTAAGTGGTTTAAAAGAGATTTACAAAGCTTGAATAAGGATCTACTATTAACTAAAGGTGAGGGAACAAGACCTAAATTAATTGGCTAATAATAAACTATTTTACTTATTGAGTCCAATGCCATGAATGATTCTATGCCTATATGCATGTAATGAACATTTAACATGTAATCCAATATTTTTGCTATTACTGTTCAAGCATATTTAATTTTTTTTATTTATAACATAATGATGATGATAATGCTAGGAATAGGCATGTGAATGAATGTGTGTGGTTAGTGTACTTGATGCGAGTAGAGCATCAGGGGAGGATGTGACACTGTGGTTCATCCTACTCACCAGTCTCTAGCTCTATCTCTACTTAAGTCTTGTCTACTGACATCATCGTATCGCCATTACCTTAGCAAAACTATTATGTCGTAGGGCATCAGGGGAGGTGGTCTCGGACCATGTAGTCTCTGACTCTATCGGGGGGCATTAACTCTATCTCTATGGATATATTGAGGGATGCTGGGGTGAGGCTTTGGATACACTGTTTGACATTAGGATTGGTTAGTTGCGAGCCCAGTTTGCAAGCCCTCACCAATGGGGGCTTACGTGTTGGTATGGGTAGGGCATCAGGGTAAGTGTCATGTAGTGTTTGATCCGGGCACTTTAGCTCTTTCTATATTCCATGATGGGTGCATGTGGGACGGCAATGGTGTTTGATCTATTGGACGGCTTCACACACTCGTGTATAGAGGTGCGGCGGCTACCTATCCTTTCTATTGCACATTGCAAACTAATGAACCAGACCAAGGATATGAATTGAATGCATGCATATGTTTGTTGCATTGTTTTGTTTTCTCACTGAGCCATGATCTGTGCTCATCCTTTCGACGTCGAATATTTTTAGTTGATGATGCACGTCCCACTGTTGAAGATTATGTGAATGCTCCGGTGTACGGACATGTTGCGACGATTGATATGGAAGCTGTGACGGTGTCGCATGACTCGTCGTGCGAGTGCAACTCATGCATTTTTTATTTGATTTATTTGTTGGATTATTCAGAATATGTAATTGATTAATTTATTTTATTTTATGTCTTAGTCTTTTGGAGATAATCAGATACTTTATTTATGTTGCCATTGTTAGATACTCAGTTCATTAATATTGAATACTTCTGCTATTGTTTATTTACTCTAATTATGACTGTGGATGTATATTGTTTAAGCAAAGGGACATGGTCTATTCGAGATCCTGGCTAAACCGTTGGATCATAGACAGTTCATCACCCCATTATAATTGGTTAAAAGTTAGGTGTGACAAGAAACCATGAAGAAACGATGTAAAATGGTGAGAGGAAGGAAGAACCTTACTTGGAAATGATGTTCAAGGTCTTGATCCAAAGAAAATCGCTCCTAAAGTCACCGGTCAGACTGTAGCAACTCACTATGTCAGAGAGGAATCGCTACCAGAGAGAATGGAATGCAGAAAAGTGAGCAAAGACTCAAAAATCATGATTTTTAAAGCTTACAGGGCATACCGATTGATAGTTTTGCCCTATACCGGTTGACTGGTACCTCCTAAGAATATCGACCGGTAACTCTCAGTCAGGAGAAAATTCCTAAATGGTCGACTATACCGGTCGTGCCAAACCCTATAGGGCTACGACCGATACATCGACCGGTACCTCTCGGGAACTCCGAGAGGTTTGTCCGCCTGGACGTACCAGTCGCACTACAATATACAGTGCCGCGACCGGTATGTTGCGACCGAACAAGTATTCTAAGCCAGAAAATTTTGAGAAAATTTTAAAATTTGGATTTAAAGTTCCCATTACAATTTTTGCCTCGCACTGTTAAAGACTAACACTATTATGACAAATGTGACTATTCCAATGTTCCTCATGTGTTATGTCTTCTTTTTAGATGCAACCAGGAAAGAGTAATCTGAGATGGCAGATAGAAACGGTCATAGAGGCTCATGGAAGCATCACCATTCAAGGGTGCCCCAAGCTGATGATAATGTGGAAAACAAGAACCATTGATGAGAAAAACCTGAACCTGGAAGGTGGAACCCCAATGAGGGATGATGGGGACAGGATACCAATGAGAAATGGTGGAGAAAGGCAGAGTTACAGAGCACCAACAAATCTGCTAGGCCCTCCTCGCACTAACTCTAAGACTATTGTGACGAATCTGGTCTATCAGATGGAAGCTCAGCAGAAGGTGTTCTTAAATGAGATGCAGAAGATGTTCAGGCCACGAGGATATATCCCTATAGAAGGTATGCCTGAGTCTGGGGGAAATAATATCACACTGCCAGTAGATGGTAGCATTGGGCCGATGGGCCAAGAACAGAACCAACAACTACCACACCAATTTCCAACGTTGTCTTCCTATCAAGGGATCAATCTGTCCACAACCATGGTATGGAACAAATGCACAGGAGCAGAATGACCTAAGCTGAGCGGTGGATAGGTTTTTGAAATTAAAACCCCCTACCTTTACCAGGAAACCAGGAAATCCACTGTGGCCTTCACAGTGGGTTGCTGAGATGGAGAAGAACTTTCGTCTGATGACTTGCACGGAGGATGAAAAGGTGTTATTTGTTACGCACATGTTCAAGGAAGATGTTAATGCCTGGTGGAATTCTACTTGACCATACATGGAGACGAAGCATACCCAAATCACCTGGGAAATATTCAAGGGAGCCTTCTTCGATAAGTACTTTCCTAAGAGCTTTTGTAATCAAATGGAGAAGGAATGCAAAAATCCCATTTGACTGTTGAAGCGTACCAGTAGAGGTATGAAGAGCTGTTTTTCTTCTCTCCAGCAAGCATGCAAGAGGAGGAAACCAAAACCCGTAGGTTCACTATGGGATTGCGAGGAAGTATTCGGGAGCACCTCTTGGGTTTGGAAAGAAGGTGTATAATGAGGCTGTGCAGATTGCTAGGGTGATTGATGGAAACCAAAGAGACAACTTCTTTGCTCAAAACCGGGGACCGAAGAGGCCTGCTACTGAGACTTCGGGTGGAGGGAACACTAGACCATTCAATCCCTATAGGACTCAGTCTACTATGGTGCCAGCAAGGATACTACTGCACCACCACCATCATAGGTAGCTAGTCAAAAACCTAATGTCAAATGTTTCAACTACCAGCAATTGGGAAATTATACAGAGACCTGTACTCTACCTAGAAAGCAACCACCACAGCAAGGGAAGATATTTGTAGTCACCACAAAGGAAGCAGCCACATCACCTGATGTGGTTACTGGTATGATTCCGTCCCTTACTATTTTGCTTACTGTTTTGTTATGTATGAGCATGTAGAACTAAGGGATAAGTATATTCCAGGAACTGTAGATATAGTTGGCGTACCCACCAGAGTACTTTTTGACCTGGGGCTACATACTCTTTCTTTCTATGTCTATTGTGAAGCGGTTGGAGTTACCTGTCAAATCTTTAACCCCAAGCTTGATAGTTCGCTCTCCATTAGGAGTAGAAGTGGCGTTGAATGAATGCTATGGGCCATGTACAATTAGTATTGAGGGGCGAAACCTAAAAGCAAATCTGGTTCAATTCGACATGGTAGTCTTTGATGTCATCTTGGGAATGGATTGGCTAGGCCATCATTCCTCTAGCTTATTATGTGGCGAAAGAAAACTTGTTTTTAAAGATAATAAGGGAAAGGAGTTTAGCTTCACTGGAACCAAATTACCCAAGAAGTGGAATGTCACACCCCAATTTTGGTCTAACCAGAATGGTGTGATGAACCGCTAAATAACCAACGGTTCAACCAGGATCTCAAATAGGCTATCCCCACGTTATCCAAACTTACACCCATCCATAATCATAATCAGAGTAAATACACAATAGCAGAAATCTTATAAATAAATGAACTGAGAATCTATGTGATATTAAAATTTAAATAACAATTTATTCTGTATCAACCGAGACATAAGTAAATATCGATACAAATCTTTAATAAATCCAAATAGAGAAATCTATAAAATATCTAATCAAATACACACGAGTTGCACTCGTAAGAGGAGTCGTGTGTATCCACTTCAGCTTCAACTTCCATCGTCGTTACCGTCCCGTACGCAGAAGCATTTATATAATCTTCAACCGTGTAACCTGCATCATCAACTAAAAATATTCGACGTCGAGGGGTGAGCACACATCACGGCTCAGTGAGTAGCCAAAACAATGCAACAATACATATGCATGCAAATCAATTTATATCTTTGGTCCGGTTTAAAGTTTGCAGTATGCAATAGAAAGGTTTAGGTAGCCAAAGGTCGCGTTTAGTGACCCCGCCTCTATACACGAGTGTGTGATGTTACCCGAAGATCACGTTTATCGTCAACTCACATGCACCCAACCATGAACATTATATAACAAAGGTTACGTTTATTGCTATATAGTGCCATACCAACACGTAAGCCCCTGTTGGCGAGGGCTGCAAACTGGGCTCACAACTAACCAATCCTAATGCCAAACAGTGCATCCAAGGCCTCACCCCAGAATCCCTCAGAATGACCATAGAGATAGAGCTAAGGCCCCCCGGTAGAGTCAAAGACTACAAGGACTGAGACCACCTCCCCTGATACCCTACGACATAATAGTTCTGCTAAAGTAATGGCGATACGACGATGCCAATGCACAAGACTTGAGTTAGAGATAGAACTAAAGTGCTGAAACCCGCCAAAGGTTAACGTTTATTTACGTTCTCGTCACACCTCCCCTGATACTCGCTCGCATCAAGCACGTCAACCACACACATAAAAACACATGCCTATTCCTATCATCATCATCATCATCATGTTATAAACAATAAATTAAATATGCATGAACAAATAACAGAAATATTGGATGGCATGCTGTATGCACATTTCAAATATATTCGTATAGAATCAAGCATAGCATAGGACTCAAGAAATGGAAAATAGTTTATTATTAACCAATTTAGTTTGGAGTTAAGGTTCCTCACCTTAGCTTGCAAATAGATACTTTTCCAAGCTTTAGAATCACCTTTATAAGTGTTATTATATTGCTAGAAGACCTAACATAGTCGATAGAATTTAATTAGAATTAATTCCAGATTTAAAAACCATTCTGTTAACTAAGGGTCGATGCTATGGTCGATGGGTCTATCGACCCTCCCCTCTTTCTGGACTTCCCGAATGCTGAGGGACGATGGCCAGGAATACCTAGGGTTGATGGTTAGGAATACCTAGGGTCGGATGGCCTATCGACCCTGGGTGCGACCCTTGGTGCACACTGGTGCAATTTCCACTTTTAATCCATTCTTCGTGTTTGGGGTCCTAAGGCTTGCTTCTACATTCCATTAAACATTAATTCCATGGTCTAAAACCATGTATAACCCACCTAGATAGCTTTCATGCACTTTTCTTTGGTTTTCCATGAAAACCTAACCATAGATTGATGGTTTGGGTTTCTCCAAGATCACACTCTCAACATTAACTAACCTAAGGTCTGTAGAAACTCATGAAATTAGTATCCATACCTGAGAATAATAACCTTTCTCTGCAACTCTTCTCTTTTGGCTTAATTTCTCTTCCTTCCCTTTCTTCTTCCTCTTTCCTTCTCCTTTTTTCTCTCAATTCGATTTGGGTTGTGAAAGGAGTGAAAGTGGCTTAGGGACGTCCTCTAAATAGAGTAGGAATATCCTAAAATAAGTCCATTTGAGATTAGGAAAGAATCCCATTCGAAAATATGGAAATTTCCAAATTTCTATTTTCTGTGGTAATCGAGGGTCGATGATCCCGTCGACCCTAGGGGTATAAGTTGTCCGACCCTCCCTCCAAAATCGAGGGTCTGACTTTCTGTTTTGGGAGGTCCGACCTTGCTTAGCTGGGTATGCGACCCTTCCCTTATTTTAAGTGTTTTTGGGTTGATTTGATACCTGGGATCTCGATCTCCTTGATGCCCTTGGTCCATTTGACTCTACCATGATGGGTGAACCTGGTTCAAGGTGGTAAGACCGAGTTAGATTGACATGGGTCTTACAACTCCCCCCAACTTATAAAAATTTCGTCCTCAAAATTATACGTACCTTCTGAATCAAATAAGTGAGGGTATTGCTTCCGCATAGCATTTTCTTCTTCCCATGTAATTTCTTCCATGTCTCTACTTTTCCATGTGACCTTAACATAGTAGATATCTCTATTGCGTAGACGTTGAACCTTTCGACTAGTGATTTCTGTTGGTGTTACTTCAAACGTCAAATCATCAGTCAATTCTGGAAAATCCACTGTCAAAACATGCGTTGGGTCCTTGACATACTTCTTCAATAAGAAAATGTGAAATACGTCATGCACGCTTGACATAGATGGTGGTAGTGCTAACTGATAAGCTACATTTCCACGCTTAGCTAGAATTTCATACGGCCCGACATATCTTGGACTTAGCTTCCCTTTCTGTCCGAACCTCTTCAATCCTCGCATAGGCGATACCTTCAAAAATACTTTATCACCTACGGCGAACTCCAGATCTCTTCGTCGAGTATCCGCATATTGCTTCTGGCAGTTCTGAGCTGTTTTCACTCTTTCCTTGATGATGTCGATCACTCGACAAGTCTCTTCAATAAATTCCGGTCCAACAATACTACGTTCTCCAACTTCATTCCAAAATAAAGGAGTTCGACACTTCCTGCCATACAGTGCTTCATAAGGTGACATTTGTATAGTGGCCTGATAGCTATTATTGTAAGTGAACTCGATCAATGGTAACTTTTCGTCCCATGATCCTTTAAAATCAATCACACATGCTCGTAGCATATCTTCTAGAATCTGGATTGTACGCTCAGACTGTCCATCCGTCTGTGGGTGGAATACAGTATTGAACTTCAACGTTGTACCCATAGCCTTTTGCAATCCTTCCCAAAATTTGGAAGTAAACCATGGATCTCTATCGGACACAATGCTTTCTGGAACACCATGTAATTGAACAATGTTATCCACATACAGCTTCGCTAACCTTTCCAGTGCATACTGAGGTCGTATAGGTATGAAGCGAGCTGTTTTAGTCAGATGGTCCACAATCACCCAAACTGCGTCTACTACTCGAGGAGTCAATGGTAGTCCCGTGACGAAGTCCATAGTGATGCAGTCCCATTTCCATGCTGGTTCCGGTAATGGCTGCAATAATCCAGCGGGTCTTTGTCGTTCAGCCTTTACTTTCTGACAATTTAGGCATTGAGACACGAACTTAGCTACATCTGCTTTCATTCCCCTCTACCAATATAGTTTCTTTAGATCATGATACATTTTTGTAATCCTAGGATGTATCAAATAGATGGTGGTATGGGCTTCTTTCATCAGTCCGTGTCTAATGTCTGCACTTTTTGTTTCAGGTACACATATTCTTCCTTTGTATTTCAGTACTTTCTCTTCGTCCAAGGTGAACTCAGGGTTAGTCCTTCCTTTCTCGATATCTTCTTGTATTGTTCTCATTTTAGGATCTGCTTTGATAGCTGTCTTCACTTCATCCACTATATCCGGTATAATCTTCAATGCCGCGAACATATTTGAAAACCGATGAATAAACCCTTGGTTGGCTGATTCATCCGTTGTATCTATCACATACTGCTTGTTGCCGTGATTGAACACCATTCCGTTGGTACACATTGCTACAGTCGTGCTAACTTCTCCTTGAGATTTTATCATTGCTTTTCTGCTCAATGCATCCGCTACCACGTTCGCTTTTCCCGGATGATACTGGATGTCACAATCATAGTATTTTAATAGTTCCAGCCATCTTCTTTGTCTCATATTCAACTCCTTCTGATTAAATAAATAAGTAAGACTTTTATGGTCCGACTTAATCTGGAATTTCTCCCCGTATAGGTAATGTCTCCATATCTTGACCGCATGTACTACTACCGCTAGCTCCATATCGTGAGTGGGATAATTTTTCTCATGTACCTTTAGCTGTCTTGAAGCATAAGCAATCACTTGCCGGTGCCAATATATCATTAATGAATACTATAACTGATGTATCCAACATATCATGGAAAAATCGATTCATAAGTTCCATAAACGTTGCCGGTGCAATAGTTAATCCGAAAGACATCACCAAAAATTCATAGTGTCCGTATCTGGTCTTGAAATATCCCCTTCTTTAATCTTCAGCTGATGGTAACCTGATCGAAGATCGATCTTAGAAAATACTCTTGCTCCTTGTAACTGATCGAACAAGTCATCGATCCGAGGTAGTGGATATCGATTCTTGATTGTCAGTTTATTCAACTCCCGATAGTCGATGTATAATCGAACGCTACCATCCTTCTTCTTTACGAACAACACCGGTGCCCCCCACGGAGATATACTGGGTCGAATATAACCTTTGTCCAGTAGTCTTGTAGTTGCACTTTTAATTCCTTCAGTTCCGTAGGAGCCATTCTATAAGGTGCTTTTGATACGGGTGCGGCTCCAGGTATCAGGTCTATTACAAACTCCGTGGCCCGGTCAGGTGGTAATCCGGGTAGTTCCTCCGAAAATACGTCAGGGTACTCCCGCACGACATCAATGTCTTCCATTCGTGGTGCTTCCTTGGTTAGGTCAACCACTGATACTAGATACCCGACTGCTCCCGTGTCAAGGCACTTCTTAGCCTTTAATGCTGAAAGTATGAGCTTGCGTCTCCGGGGAAGTTTGGTTCCCGAGAAACTGAATTCTGCCCCTTCTTTGTCTTTGAATGTTAGCTTCTTTTCGGCGCATAACAAATTTGCAGAATGCCGAGCTAACCAGTCCATTCCCAAGATGACATCAAAGTCTGCCATCTCAAGTTGTATTAAGGTTGCATCTAAGGTCTGCTCTCCAATGAGAACTGGACATGGTCCATAACCCTTCTCTAGTTCCACTTCTAACCCCATCGGTGACCGTACAAGTAATTTGAAGTCTAATGTTTTGATGGGTAATTTTGTCTTCTTTTCAAATGACACAGATATAAATGAATGAGTAGTTCCAAAATTGAAGAGTACTCTGGCGGGTATGCCATTTATAGGTACAATACCTGTGATTTATCTTTACTTAGTCTACATGCTCATTCAATGTAATTATAGCTTTAAAAGTTTCAGTCATACCTGTGACCACATCGGGTGATGCGGCAGCATCCTCTGATGTAACGGCATATACCCATCCTTGATGTAACCGCTTCTTGGGCTTTGGGAACTCCCTTGCCATATGCCCGGGTTGGTTGCAGTTAAAACACTTCAGGACTTCAGAATTTGGCTTTGACTAAGGTTGCACTGCTGAAGTGGTCTTGGGTGCAGTAGTAAAGTTCTGAGGACGGAAAGGCTTATACGACCTGTTATTGCCTCCATTGTAGGAGTTTCCAGCTGGTCTCTTGATGCCTCTGTTCTGAGTAAGGTTACTCTCCTTCTGGCTCGATTCAATCACTCGAGCAATCTGGACAGCTTCGCTATAAATTTTCTTCTCTAAGCCCAGAACATTTTCTCTGATGCTTCCTCTTAGTCCCGCGACGAACCTACGGGTTTTGGTATCTTCTTCTTGCATGCTAGCCGGTGCTAAGAAAAACAGCTCTTCGTAGCGCTCTTGATATGAGTCTACAGTCATCTGTCCCTGGTACAAGCTCAGGAACTCCTTCTCCATTGAATCTTTGAAACTTCGTGGAAAATATTTCTTGAAGAATGCTTCTTTATATATAGCCCATGTCAGTAGGGCGTGCTTGGTCAGTAAATATGTCTTTGTGGATTTCCACCAATGGTGTGCATCGCCCTTGAGCATGAATGTAAGACCCGCACGCCACGAACCCGGCCTAACCTTACATTTCGTGTCGGGACCCGTCTACATATCATGGTCGAGCCAAGTGGACCAAGTGTGTGAAGAAAAAACCAAGACCCAATATGAAAATTTACCCAAAAACAGTCAAAATGAGGGTAGGGTCGCAGGTATTAACAAGCAGGTTCGACCCTCCCATCAACCCTCACCATCGACCCTCAACCCTCAACCATGGGTCGCAGGGTCTATGAGTTGTCCGACCCTCCCATCGACCCTCACCATCGACCCTCGGCATTCGGGAAAAACAGCACGAACCGAAAATTGAGAAACCTTCCTAATTTCAATTGGAACCTTTCCTAAACTCAATGGGACTTATTTTGGGAGGTTTTACTCTATAAATAGGACGTCCCTAAACCTCTTTCACTCCCTTTACAACCCTAATTGGATTGGGAGAAAGAGAAGAGAAGGAAGAGAAGAAGAGAAGGAAAACTTGAAGAAAAGGCTAAGGAAGAAGAGGAAATTCAGAGGAACTCTGAATCTCAGCAAACTAAGGTATGGATACATTCCCCATGAATTATTTAAGACTTTAGAATGGTTTATGAAGATGATATGATTTAGAAGAAACCCAAATCATCCATCCATGGATAGGTTTTCATGGAAAACCATGGAGGAGATCATTAAAACCATGTAGGTGAATAAAGTATAGTTCTAAACCATAGAACATGTATAGAATGGATTGTGGAAGTAAGCCATAGGACCCAAACATGGAAGAATGGACAAAATTTGATCTTTTCGACTCAAACCATGGAGGGTCGCACCTAGGGTCGATGGCAGATCCGACCCTAGCATCGACCCTCAGTGTTCGGGAAGTTCAGAATGGAGGGAGGGTCGATAGACCCATCGACCCTAGCACCGACCCTACATCCGACCCTCAGTTAACAGAATAGTTTTTAAATTCTGAATAAATTCTAATTAAATTTTATCGACTTTGTTAGGTCTTCTAGCAATATAATAACATTAAAAAGGTGATTCTAAAGCTTGGAGGAGGATCTATTAACAAGCTAAGGTGAGGGAACAAGACCTAAACTAATTGGTTAAGAATAAACTATTTTATTTCTCGAGTCCAATGCCATATTGATTCTATGCGTGTATGCTTGTATGTGCATTTAACATGTCATACAATATTTATATTATTTGTTCATGCATATTTATTTTATTGTTTATAACATGATGATGATGATGATGATAGGAATAGGCATGTAAATGTTTGTGTTTGGCTAGTGTATATGGTGCGGGTAGGGATGGTATCAACCGGTACAGCCATGACCGTTCTTCATGGGGTGTATATTGTGCCATGG
Source organism: Protea cynaroides (assembly GCA_028583415.1). Lineage (NCBI taxonomy): Eukaryota > Viridiplantae > Streptophyta > Magnoliopsida > Proteales > Proteaceae > Protea > Protea cynaroides. Next base: position 43,512,704 of record CM053276.1, on the reverse strand, counting down.
TTTATTCAAGTCATGTCTACTAAGCAAGTGTTAGTGTGCTTGATGCGAGGGGAGCATCAGGGGGAGGACGTGGCATTGTGGTTCAGCCTGGTCACCAGACTCTAGCTCTATCTCTACTCAAGTCTTGTCCACTAACATCGTCGTATCGCCATTACCTTAGCGGAACTAATATGTCATAGGGTATCAGGGGGGGGACCTGGCATTGTGGTTCAGCCTGGTCACCAGACCCTAGCTCTATCTCTATGGATGTATTGAGGGATGCTGGGGTGAGGCCTTGGATACATTGTTTGACATTAGGATTGGTTAGTTGCGAGCCCAGTTTGCAAGCCCTCGCCAACAGGGGCTTACGTGTTGGTATGGGCAACCGGTACAGCCATGCTGTTTTCATGGGGTGTATATTGTCCATGGTGGGTGCATGTGGGGCGACGGTGCCGTTTTCATTGGGCGTTTCCACACACTTGTGTATAGAGGTGCGGCGGCCACCTATCCTTTCTAGAGCACATTGCAAACTTTAAACCAGACCAAAGATATGAATTGATTGCTTGCATATGTATTGTTGCATTGTTTTGTTTGCTCACTGAGCCGTGATGTGTGCTCACCCTTTCGAATTCGAATACTTATAGTTGATGATGCAGGTACCACCGTTGAGGATTACATGAACGCTCCTGTGTATGGGCATGTGGCGACAATGCAAGCTGAAGACATAGTGGATACGCTTGACTCCTCTTGCGAGTGCAACTCATGCGTATTCGATTAGATTTTGTTTTATTTATTTGGATTTAGTAAGGACATGTATTCGATATTTTATTTATGTCTCGGTTGAAACAACATAATTAGATATTTTATTTATGAGTATCACAGTTATAATTTCTCAGTTCATTATCTGTAAGACTTCCGCTATTTATTTTATTACCTCTGATTAATGTGGAATGTGTTTTGGTTTATCATATGTGGGATAGCCTATTTTGAGATCCTGGTTGAACCGTTGGTTTATTGACGGTTCATCACACCATTCTGGTTGGTGCAGAATTGGGGTGTGACAATGAAGGTGGCGCATAGTACTTTCTCTTCCTCTGTAATAGTCATCATGAGGAAGTTTCTCTCCATCTCGTCTATCAAGTGTGCTGGCCACAATGGATCAGACGGCTTGCCGTTGAATTCTCTGGGTTTCATCTTCAAAATCTCTCCACTAGCCGGGAGTGATCCAGCTGGTTTTGGGGGTTTGCCCCAAACATATAGGTTGGATAGTGGTAATTCCCTTGAGCTGCTTTCGGTACCTACACTGGAATCTGTGCAGCCAGTTGTTGAGGTGTCTGATGAGCTGGGTGGTTACCCACCGGGGCTGCACTGGCTTGTCCAGTGTGCATGGGTGCAGCTTGAGTGGCTTGAAACATAATTCCCATGGCGACCTGCATCTGAGCCTGTGCGTGTTGCATCTGCTGTAGCTGCTGTGCCAGGTTCATCACCACTGTTGCTAGCTCTGGTGGTGGAGGTGGCAAATTTGTAGGGTTTGCCGGTTCTGGATTCCCCGGTGCGTAGTTATTCTCTTGACTAGTCTCCTCCACTGGTGGTGGTGGTGGGACTGCGTTTTGGGTCTGTCGGGTCACCCTACGTCCAGACATAATTCTTTTCTGTGATTGGTAGTGGCTGAAAATCATCAAAATAGGTGAGAAGTCATTTATATTTCATGTAGGCACGCTAACCAATAATCAATTCCAATTCTAGCTCATTTTTCTTCTCTCTTTGTCATACATCGAGTTTCACATCTTGTGAAGTACTAACTCGGTATTCTAATCTTCTGCTTTACAGAAGCTCCCTTCATACGGTTGCATAACCGTCGAACGTATGGTCGACCATACCTACCCAGGCATGCGACCTTAGGTAAGTTTTTAGTGTTTTTAACTGGATTCATACTTGATTTGTGATCTATCTTCACACGCTCGGTCCACTTGGTCCAAGAATAATGGGAAGACCTTTTACGACATGGTTAGACTAAGAGTGTAGTGCGGGTCTTTGAGCCTCAATTATTTCTTACTCCTGTACATAGATGACAGTTTGGTATATTTACAAGGTTATCTAAAATTTACTCTAGCTGTTTAATATGGTATGTATGTAATACTAAGGATATTGTGAAATGGTCTGTATTGCATAACAAAATTATTATGTTAAGGTATTACTAGATTGGCTCTATATTATGATTTTCGCTACAACTCTGATATTCAATTACAATTATTATTATTATCTACTATTGATTATGGTGGATATTGAGTGTATAGACTATGAGGTTTTCTGGTAGATCATTTTGGTTGTTGATTGTTGGAAGATTTTGATTGCCACGAGGATTGACCCAGATATCACGCCCGATTCCCCAAAATGGGTTGTAACAATAATAACCATGTGCATCATGAGAAGAAATGAAGCCCCCAGGCTTCCATTCAATATATGCAACCTATATAGCATCGGAGGCAAGGTGTTTGGGGTTATAGCCACTGGTGATTCCCTCTGATTTGGTTTTTCCCACCAACTTGAATAGTAACTGGTGGGAAGATCTCGGAGCAAGACCATCCAGTTTGACCTCTGGCTAAGGTCTTGAACCTTTCTGGAAGTGAAACAGAGGCAGTGACAGATGTTGTTCCATCTGGCTTATGTTCCATCCGGATATTTAGCCTTAATAGATCTAGCTTCCAAAACGTAATCCGGGGGGAAGGACAGATGGTGTTCCCTGTGTTTTATCCTCCGGATCAACACTTAGAATGATTTTTAGTCATGGCTCCTTAGGTGTTCCGGATGTTCCAACGGAGCTTGTTTCCTTTAGAGGCCTAAGTGGCTCCGGTAAATTGGGCGCCAAAATTTTTCAAAAGTCGCAACCCTTGGCATTTCCAGAGGATGATTCCGGAGGCTGAATTTAAGTTACTGGACCTTCGGTCCCATAGAAATCAGAGAGTTATAAAAGGCCCGTGGGTTCTCTTTTTAAACCCACACCATTCATTTTCTAGAGGGAGAGGAGAGAACACACCCCTTAGTGTTTCCCAAGCATACCTACCCTCATCTAAGAGGATTTTTCCAGCGACATTGAAGCCTGATCGCCCCCTTTGAGTTTCTGCCATACTCCATGGTTTTTTCGAGTTTTCTTTTGTATATAAGAAATGAGAGTGCCTCCGGGTTCTTTTCTTTACTGCCCCTATGGAAACCAGGGCCACCATGCTAGGTTCTCCCATGTATATGGGAATAGTTCTCCACTAACCCCTATGCTAATTGTGCAGTCCATATGGCTCCACGCACAACGATGGTAGGGCCAATCAAGCACGGCAATATGATCATGCCAGGTTCATTTCATATGATGCCAGTTGACTTTGGGCCAAGTTTGGCACTGTCGAGGTCGAAGTCGGGAGGTATGTGGCCTTTGAAAATTTGGGCTGGTTTTCCACGAAGCTATACTTTGACGACATGGATTGGACTGCTACTCTATGCATTAAAGATGACGTTTATCCCAACCTGGTCTGCCATTTCTTCTATAACTTTGGACAGGAGACAGGGGAAGACGCATCCTACACCTCACTAGTGGTGAAGGGCGTCAACATTAGTTTGGATATTAATGGTTTGGCAGTGATTCTGAACATATCCACGAAGGGAGGGCAGATTTACTATGGTCCATGAGAGGACATAAACTGTGTAGATGACAGGTGGGAGACCATCAAAGAGACTCTCATCCAGCCAGAGAAGTTGGACTTGGAGGAGGGTAACATAGAGCCCCACTTCTTCCCCATCCCTGGAGTGATCAATCGCATTATACAGCATAACATATTACTTAGTGCTGGTCAAAGGGATGAGTTAAACTATTTTGCCATGTACGTGACTTACGACATCCTATAGGGAGAGTGGCTATGTCAGTTCCACCTTATTTCTGCGCCACATTCTCTTCATCGCCAAGCACTTGGGGAAGGGTAAGTTGCCATATGACCTCCTGCTGACATGTATTTTCACTCACTTCAGGGTAGAGACGGTGGGTAAAGAAAGCAAAAATGAGAAGGAGTCTTCCCCATTTGGTTGGGGCCATTAGGAGACCAGACCAATGAGCATGACGTCGACGTCTAGTGGCTCATAGGGTGGCTGCCCAACAAGACAGTGATGATGAGATGGACATCCCTAAGGGGCAAGGAGCTTCCACTTCTGCAGCACCCACCAGGCTTCAAGGTCATATGGCCCTTGTAGAGAAGATGTTTACTGATTTCTAGATCAGTTAGAGGAGTTGAAGGAAAACAAGTAGCCTATCTTCACCAAGTTAGGCAACCAACCTGAAGAGCACCCAGAAGACCATTTCAGAGACTCAGACCTCTATGTCTAGTCGATTGGATGACTTAGAGACTATCACACCCCAATTCTGGTCTAACCAGAATGGTGTGATGAACCGCCAAGAAACCAATGGTTCACCCAAGATCTCGCATAGGTCGTACCCACCATATCAAACCAAACACACATAATACAGTAATAATCAGAGGTAATAAACAATTAAGCAGAAGTCTTACAGAAAATGAACTGAGAGTCTAATAGTGATAAATAAGTATTTAATCCAATTATCTTGAAACCACAAGACATAAAAATAAATAATCAATTATATATCCGATGTTCAAATTATAACTAAACTTAAGCAAAAGCACATTGGTTGCATTCGCATGATGAATCATGTGCATCTTCTTCAGCTTCTACATCCATCACAGCAATGTGTCCATATAACAGCGCATTCATATATTCTTCAACGGTTAGACCTGCATCATTAACTAAAAATATTCCACATCGAAAAGATGAGCGCACATCACGGCTCAGTGAAAAAACAAAACAATGCAACAAACAAATGCATGCATTCAATTCATATCTTTGGTCTGGTTTATAAGTTTGCAATGTGCTATAGAAAGGTTTCGTGGCCGCCACACCTCTATACACGAGTGTGTGAATCCACCTAATGGATCAAACACCATTGTCGTCCCACATGCACCCATCATGGAATAAAGACAGAGCTACAGTGTCCAGATCAAACACCGCCAATACTTCTCCTGATGCCCTATCCATACCAACACGTAAGCCACTATTTGCGAGGCCTCGAAAACTGGGATCCAAACTAACCAATCCTAATGCCAAACAATGTATCCAAGGCCTCACCCCAGCATCCTTCAATATGTAGATAGAGCTAAGGCCCCCCGGTAGAGTTAGAGATCACACAGTCTGAGACCACCTCCCCTGATGCCATACGACATAATAGTTTTGCTAAGGTAATAGCGATACGACAATGTCAGTGGGCAAGACTTGAGTAGAGATAGAGCTAGAGTCTAGTGATGAGGTCGAAGATCACCATGACACGTCCTAACCCTAATGCTCGACTCGCATCCAACACACCAGCCACACACATACATCTACAAGCCTATTCCTTGCATCATCATCATCATCAAGTTATAAATAAACAAAATTAAATATGCATGAACAGTAATAGTAGGAATATTGGATGACATGTAAGATGCACATTACAAGCATACAAGCATAGAATCAATCATGGCATTAGACTCAATAAAATAAATAATTTGTTATTATCCAATTAGTTTAGGTCTTGTTCCCTCAACTGTTAACAATTATTGATGTCCTTCCAAGCCTTGAAATTCTCTTTGAATTGATTTAACAACTTAAAAGTTATATGAATTTAAGTTAGGGTTCATATGTGACATGTTACAGTAGTTGGAAATCAAAACAGAGCATTGATAGATTCCTGATTGGTCCTATGGTCTCATGCTGTATCGACCTTACTGTCTACGTTCGATGCCTTACGTTTGCATGTGGTGCGACCGTAGCTGCGACCATATGAGTTCTGAAATCTTCTCAAATGCCTATGGTCGATCCTCTGGTCATACTATTCATTCTATGGTCGACCATAGCTATGTCCTTGAGATTTCTAGTCACAGTCTACATGAAATTCGAGTTCTTCCTAGGTCAATTATTATGTTCTTCAATGGGGTTTATTCTAAGGTCATCCTATGGCCATCATTATTAATTTCTTATCAACCGTAATCATCAAATTCATTCCTCATGGTTGTCCTTGGGATTTTCTCAAGGATATCACATAGATCATAATAGGTTGATATTACGTATCCTTCATAAAAGTCTTATTCCTTAGAGTTTACAACTCTAGAGATTCATTTCATACCTTTACCTGTGATAGAGAGCCAATCTCTTCTCAGCAAACTCTTCTCCTGAGCTTTTACTTCTTCTCCTTCACTTCCTTCTCTTCCTCTCTTTCTCTAGGGTTTTCTAATGGTCTAAAAGAGTGAAAAAGGGCTGAGGGGCATCCTATGTATAGAGGAAAACCTTCTATATAGAGTCATTTTTCAATTAGAAAAGCAATCCCTTAGTTTAGGAAAGTTTTTAAAATTCGAAGTCTGATCTGGCTTCTCACAGTCGATCATACGGTTGCATAAATCATCAACAGTAGGGTCAAAATCAACGATCGTGGGGTTCTGGATTTGAGATTTTTGGTTCCCTTCCTTATGGTTCACCATACCTACCCAGGCATGCGACCTTAGGTATGTTTTAGTGTTTTAAACTCGATTCTCATACCTAGTTTGTGATCTATCTTCACATGCTCGGTCCACTAGGTCCAGGAATGATGGAAAGACCTGACATGACATGGTTAGACAAAGTTAGTGGAGTACGGATCTCACAGTGACCCAGGTGGGATACATCCAAGATGCCATGACCACTACAGGACACCTTCACCACTACATCAGGCGCAAATGTATTCCTATAGTAAGTCAGCAAAGTGGGCCTTTACCTCCTCCTACTGCTGATCCCTAGAGATCATACCATTATCTTTCTTGTCTCTTTTTATACTTGTGATTACTAGTTCAGCATTTTTTTATTAGGGAGATATCAATTCGGTTTTATGAATCGTATCACCCGTCATTAGTGACATTTTTTGTACATGATATTGAAAGGGTAACTATCTGGGTTGTAGAATGTACCTAATTTTTGTCCTCGTCATCAGTATATATATATACATATTTCCTATTTAAATTATGCGTTTGTCTTCTTATAAAGTGATTTAAACTGAGGTATTATCTCCCTACTTACTATCGATGGTTCTTACATGTCTTCTAAGTTTAATCCTAAGCATCTGTCATCAACACATGGCAATGCCTATGCAGGGCAAATCCCTAGGTAGAATCAGAGTAGTTGTGGTCTAATACCAAGTGTTGTCACAACCCATTATGAGAATCAGACTTGATAGTTGGGTTGACTCACAAGACAACCCGAATACTTCCAGCGGTCGACAAATACAGTGATCTACCATACAAATCCCACAGTCTACACAAGCAATAACCACAATAATATTGAGAAAAAAATAGAGTAATAATAGTGGAAGCAGTAATAAGTGACTGACGCCAACGAAGTGATATCATTTAATAAATTAAGGTAAGTCTTATGATATCTTAACACAAAATTCTTCACATATATCATAATACCTCATAAACAAATATCACGAATTAAAGAGTAAATCTGTAGACATTGTTTTGGATAGATCTAATTTTCAATCCACATCAGCGTAAAAAAAAAAAAAAGAGTATAGAGAGGGATGTGTCAAGCATAGACGCAGTCGCTACAGGTGCGGCCCTCGCGATGCTCTCCTACAGTATCCTTAGCACCGGTGGCTTCACTAACCAGCGAGTTCTCCATAAACCAAACCACAATGTAATCACCTGTTACACCCCAATTCTGGTCAAACCAAAAGGTGAATGAACTGTCATAGAACCAATGGCTTAGACTAGGATCACATATGACCGTGCCAACTATCAAACCATACAAATCCAGATCACAATCAGAGATAATAAATAATAGTGGAAGTCTTTATTAATATGAACTAAGTATCTAATGATAATTAAATAAAGAAATTGTTTGTCTAATGTTAACGAAAACATAGTTTAAATATCTATTACAAATTTCATAAATCAAAATACGAAAATAAATCACTAAGCATAAATACAATGGAACCACTAGCACGATGAGTCATGCTCATCTTCCACCGCATGTACATCCATAGCCGCCACGTATCCATATGGAAGCACATTAACATAGTCTTTGACAGTGGTACCTGCATCATCAGCTTAAAGAATACGATATAGTGGGGTGAGCTCACAACTTAGCTCAGTGAGAAAAATAAAATAATGCAACAAATATATACATGATGTTATATTCCTATCTTTGGTTTGGTTTAAGTTTGTAATGTGCTATGGCAAGGATAGGTGGCTACCATAGCTCTATACACAAGAATGTGAGCATGCCCAATGGATCACACACAGCTGCCGCCCCATAACACTTACTACAAGATATAGATAGAGCTAGAGGCTGACAGATCATACACAGCCACACCCCCCTGATATCTTACCCCATATCTGTTCGTATGCCCCTAATAGCGAGGGCTTACAAATTGGGTTCGTAACTAACCAATCCTAGATGTCATCAAAATGTATTAAAGGCCTTACCCTAGTGTCCTTCAGTATGCCCACAAAGATAGAGCTATGGTCCACCGATGGAGCTACAGCCACACATCACGATCACCCCTTGATACCCTTTCATATACTAAGTCTGCTAAAGTAACGACTATACGATGATGTCTGTGTGGTAAAAAGTTTGATACTACAACCTCTCCCCATCCAACACACAGACCACACACGAATACATGCCTAGCCTCATCATCAATATCATAAAAGAAACATCAATAAATATGCATGAATAAGATATATAGCAATTATTGCATGACATGTGAGATGCATAAACAAACAAACAGATCATGGCCACAAACATTTAATAAAATCATAAAGGATAGTTTGATATTGACCAATTAGTTTTGGTCTTATTCCTTTCCTATGAATGATGTTTGTTGCTACCAAGCATTAAAAACTATCGTAAATTAGTAGATAACCTAAACAATTAATAGACTTTAATTAGAACTTCATACCATCAGGTTACAGTAATCAGACTCACTGTCCGGTCTGGTATTTATGCCTTCCAGATATTGTTCGGTCTCGTGACCGGTCTTGTATTGAACGATCGATTAGCCATCTAGACAAACCCTGTCATACTTTCTGAGAGTAACCAGTCACCTATCCAGTTTGGCATCTAGCCAACCGGTCACAAGATCGGACAACCCCTGAGTTATACTCTAGGTTGTCTTCCAATGTTTCTTCTCTTAGAGTAGGTTCTTCAGCTGTGCAATTGGATCCTATTTAGAACCATTCTATGCTCACACTATTTTAGGCTTTGGTTTCATTATAACCTTGTTATTAAGTCTTGATTATTCTCACAAATATGATAACAATCTGTCAAGGAGTCATGGTATTGAATCAGATCCATCAACACTATGATTGTACACTCTATCTTAACACATCTTAGCATCCTACAGTAATGGGAACTTAGACACCATTGATTCCTCATTATTGGGATTGGGAACCGACAATAACTCTTCTCTGCAGAGCTTCTTCTCCTTTCTCCAAGCATTCTTATTTTCCAAGCTTTTTTTCTCAATTCTAGGGTTTGGGAGTGATTAAAAGAGTGGGTATAAGTAGAGAAACGTAACTTATATAGAGGGTAACTGTCACACCCCAATTCTGGACTAACCAGAATGATGTGATGAACTGTCAATAAACCAACGGTTCAACCAGGATCTCACAATAGGCTATCCTACATATGATAAACCAAAACACATTCCACATTAATCAGAGGAAATAAAGTAAATAGCGGAAGTCTTACAGATAATGAACTGAGGTCTAATCATGATAAATAATTAATATTCCATTTATTTCCAAGTAAACCAAAACATAATTTAATACATATTACAATATCCAAATACGAAAGCTAAACACTAAACGTATCCATCGTTGAAACGCTCGCTTAACGAACCATGTTTGTCCTCCACAGCTTTTTCATTCGTAGCCTCCACCCGTTCGTATGTTGGCATGTAGACATAGTATTCAATCATAGTACCTGCAATATCATAAACTAAAAAGATTTGCGCACGCGAGGGTCAGCTCTCCAACTTGAGCTCAATGAGTAAACAAAACAATGCAACAAACATATGCATGCAATCAATTCATAACTTTGGTCTAGTATATAAGTTTGCAATGTGCTATAGAAAGGATAGGTGGCCGCCGCAAACTAGCTTGTTAACCTTGAGCTCGACCATGATATGTAGACGGGTCCCGACATGAAATGTAAGGTTAGGCTGGGTTCGTGGCGTGCGGGTCTTACAACTTCACCACCCTTAAAAGAAATTTCGTCCTCGAAATTTGAAAGTACGGATCTTACAACTCCCCCATCCTTAAATGAATTTTGTCCTCAAAATTTGAACGAATCTTACAACTCCCCCATCCTTAAAATAAATTTTGTCCTCAAAATTTTGAATTTACTTCGGAGTCAATAGGTGGGAATTCTATTTCCGCATTGCATCTTCTTCCTCCTATGCACTCTTCTCCACATATTGTCTTCGTCAGATTATCTTCATATAATTGATACCAAATTTTTAAGGTGTTATACCTTTCAACTAGTGAACTAGGCTGGTACCACTTCAATAGTTAAATCTCCTATTTAATCCAGTGATTCCGTAGTCAATACTTTTGATATAGATCTCCACTGTACTTCTTCAATAGAGACACACAAAATACGTCATGCGCACTAGACATGGATAGCGGTAACGCTAATTGATATGTAACTTTTCTACGTCTCTCCAGAGTTTATAAGATTCGACGCATATATAGAATACTACTTTCCTTCATGCCTAATCATTTCAAACTATACATAAGTGATATCTTCAAAAACACTTTGTCACTTATGGCGAACTCAAGGTCTTGGTGTCTATTCTGACAATCCTGAGCTATCCTGCCCCTTTTTTTGATCTTGTCTGCCACTCGATAGTTTTCTTCATTAGACATAGGTTTCCAAAATTCTTCATTCGCCAACTTTATTCCAAAATAAAGGAATTTAACATTTCTACCATACCATGCTTGATAGGTAACATTTACATGGTAGCTTAATAGCAACTTCAATTCACGGTAACTTCTCTACTCAAGTTCCTTGAAATCAATTTCATAAACTCGGGGCATATCTCTTAGGATTTGTATAGTCCACCCCGACTGTCTGTCGGTTTAAGGTAAAATGCGGTACTAAACTTCAATTTTGTTCCCATTGTTTCCTATAGATCCTTCCAAAACTTCAAGATAAAGCATGAGCATCTGGTCGACACTAAGCTCTCATGCATACCATTCAATCTGACAATATTATCCATATATAGCTTAGTTAGCCGCTCCAAAGAATATCGAGGTCGTATAGCAATGGAATGAGCTATCTTCATAAGGCGATCAACAATCACCCATACTACGTCAATCGATCTAGGAGTCAGTGGAAAATCAGTGACATAGTTCATTGTAATGCAGTTTCACTTCCAGACTGGCTTTGATAGTTATTGTTGTAGCCATGTTGGTCTTTGTCTTTCAACCTTTACTTGTTGATAATTTAATTACTGAAACATGCATCTATCCACAACCACTTCCATTCCCTTTCTGCCAAAATAATCTCTTCATGTCATGATACATATTGGTACTCTAGTATGTACTGAATATGGAGTACAACGGGCTCTTATCATTATCCTCTTCATGATATCCGAGTCTGTATCTTCAGGTATTCAGAATCTACCTTTGTATCTGAGTACCGTCTCCGCATTCAAAGTAACTCAGGTTTGGGTTTTTCTTTCTCTAAATCTTCTTGCATTGTTCTTATATACAGATCTAACAAAATTGCTACTTTTACTTAATCCATCAATTTAGAGATGATCTTTAATGCCCCAACGTAACCGAATTATTGCTCCATAAGTTCATCCATAAACTCTCGCTCGATTGGATCATCACTAGCTTCTATTATAAGTTACTCTTCTTCCAAATCTGAATCTGTTGCTGTGGAACATAAGGCAACATTTATACTGGGTCCTTCCTTGGACTTCATAATTCTATTTTTGCTTAAGGTATTAGTTACTTCACTAGCCTTCCTTGGATGATACTAGATATCCCAGTCTTAATCCTTGAGCAATTTCAGCCATCTTCTTATCCTCATGTTCAACTCTTCTCTGATGAAGAGATAATATTGTAAGACCTGCACGCCACGAACCCGGCCTAACCTTACATTTCCTGTCTGGACCCGTCTACATATCATGGTCGAGCCAAGTGGACCAAGTGTGTGAAGAAACCCAAGACCCAATATGAAAATTTATCCAAAAACAGTCAAATGAGGGTAGGGTTGCAGGTTTTAACAGGCAGGTCCGACCCTCCCATCGACCCTCACCATCGACCCTCGGCATTCGGGAAAAAACAGCACGAACCGAAAATTGAGAAACCTTCCTAATTTCAATTGGAACCTTTCCTAAACTTAATGGGACTTATTTTGGGAGGTTTTTCCCTATAAATAGGATGTCCCTAAGCCTCTTTCACTCCTTTTACAACCGTAATTGGATTGAGAGAAAGAAAAGAGAAGGAAGAGAAGAAGGAAGGAAAACTTGAAGAAAAGGCTAAGGAAGAAGAGGAAATTCAGAGGAACTCTGAATCTCAGCAAACCTAAGGTATGAATAAGTTTCCCATGATTTATTTAAGACTTTAGAATGGTTTATGAAGAGGCTATGACTTAGAAGAAACCCAAATCATCCATCCATGGTTTCGTTTCAATGGAAACCATGGAGGAGATCATTAAAACCATGTAGGTGAATAAAGTATAGTTCTAAACCATAGAACATGTATAGAATGGATTGTGGAAGTAAGCCATAGGACCTAACCATGAAAGAGAGAACGAAATCTGATATTTTCTACTCAAACCATGGATGGTCGCACCTAAGGTCGATGGCAGATCCGACCCTAGCATCGACCCTCAGTGTTCAGAAAGTTCAGATTGGGGGGAGGGTCGCACCCAGGGTCGATCATGACTCCGACCCTACCTCCGATCCTCAGTTAACAGAATGGTTTTTAAATTCCGAATAAATTCTAATTAAATTTTATCGACTTTGTTATGTCTTCTAGCAATATTATAACATTATAAAGGTGATTCTAAAGCTTGGAAAAGTATCTATTAGCAAGCTAAGGTGAGGGAACAAGACCTAAACTAACTGGTTAATAATAAACTATTTTATTTCTTGAGTCCAATGCCATATTGATTCTATGCCTGTATGCTTGTATGTGCATTTAACATGTCATCCAATATTTCTATTATTTGTTCATGCATATTTACTTTATTGTTTATAACATGATGATGATGATGATGATAGGAATAGGCATGTGAATGTTTGTGTTTGGCTAGTGTATATGGTGCGGGTAGGGATGGTATCAACCGGTACAGCCATGACTGTTCTTCATGGGGTGTATATTGTGCCATGGTCTATTCAAGTCATGTCCACTAAGCAAGTGTTAGTGTGCTTGATGCGAGGGGAGCATCAGGGGGAGGACATGGCATTATGGTTCAGCCTGGTCACCAGACTCTAGCTCTATCTCTACTCAAGTCTTGTCTACTAACATCGTCGTATCGCCATTACCTTAGCGGAACTAATATGTCGTAGGGCATCAGGGGGGACGTGGCATTGTGGTTCAGCCAGGTCACTAGACCCTAGCTCTATCTCTATGGATGTATTGAGGGATGCTGGGGTGAGGCCTTGGATACATTGTTTGACATTAGGGTTGGTTAGTTGCGAGCCCAGTTTGCAAGCCCTCGCCAACAGGGGCTTACGTGTTGGTATGGGCAACCGGTACAGCCATGCCATTTTCATGGTGTGTATATTGTCCATGGTGGGTGCATGTGGGGCGACGGTGCCGTTTTCATTGGGCGTTTCCACACACTCGTGTATAGAGGTTCGGCGGCCACCTATACTTTCTATAGCACATTGCAAACTTATATACTAGACCAAAGATATGAATTGATTGCATGCATATGTTTGTTGCATTGTTTTGTTTACTCACTGAGCTCAAGTTGGAGAGCTGACCCTCGCGTGCGCAAATCTTTTTAGTTTATGATATTGTAGGTACTATGATTGAAGACTATGTCTACATGCCAACATACGAACGGGTGGAGGCTACGAATGAGAAAGCTGTGGAGGACGAACATGGTTCGTTAAGCGAGCGTTTCAACGATGGACACGTTTAGTGTTTAGCTTTTGTATTTGGATATTGTAATATGTATTAAATTATGTTTTGGTTTACTTGGAAATAAATGGAATATTAATTATTTATCATGATTAAACCTTAGTTCATTATCTGTAAGACTTCCGCTATTTACTTTATTACCTCTGATTAATGTGGAATGTGTTTTGGTTTGTCATATGTGGGATAGCCTATTGTGAGATCCTGGTTGAACCGTTGGTTTATTGACGGTTCATCAAATCATTCTGGTTAGTCCAGAATTGGGGTGTGACAGTAACCTTCCATAGAGAGTGGGATTCCAATTAGGAAGGAGTACTACTCAAATATGAAAACTTTCCTAAACTTGGAGTTAGTTGTTGGGCTCAATTGGTCGACTGTCCGGTCGCCCAATCCGTAGACTAGACAAATCTATTTGTCTGATCGGACAACCTACGAAGACTAGTTTCCTCAGCTGGCTTCGTGGTTCCTTCATCCGATTGGTTCGCTTGAGCTGGTTATGATGGGAAAACCTAACATGACATAGTTAAACCGGGTTAGTAGAGTGCAGGTCTTACAACTCCCCTTAAAAATAAATTTCATCCTCAAAATTTACACATACCATCAGAGTCAAACATGTGAGGATATTGTTTTCCCATGGCATTTCCATCTTCCCAAGTTACCTCTTCCACATCTTGGCTTTCCCAGGTTACTTTAATATAGTAGATATATTGGTTTCAAAAGTGTTGTACCTTTCGGCTTGTGATCTTGACTATCACCACTTTAAAAGTTAGGTCATCAATCAAATCTGATGGATCCATAGTCAATATGTGTAATGGACCTTTGATGTACTTCTTCAGTAAGGAAACTTGGAATACATCATGTACACCAGATAGAGATAGTGGTAGATTTAATTGATACGCCGCTTTTTTATGTCTTGCCAAGATCTCATAAGGTTCAATATACCTAGGACACAACTTTCCCTTCTTACCAAACCATTTCAGACCCCGCATAGGAGATATCCTTGGGAATATTTTGTCACCTACCATAAACTCAAGGTCTCGGCGTCAATTGTCCGCGTAATGCTTCTGATGATCTTGAGTGTCACACCCCAATTCGGCACTATTCAGAATGGTGTGATGAACCACTAATAAACCAATGGTTCAACCAGAATCTCAAATAGGCTGTGTCTATTTGCTTAAACCATACACATTCACAACCATAATCAGAGTAAATAAACAATAGCGGAAGACTTTATGCTAATGAACTGAGAGTCTAACAATTATTACAAAAATAAATTATCCATTTATTCTCCATTGACTAAGACATAAAATAAAATAAAATAATCAATTACATTTCCTTAATAATAAAAATCTAATCGAAAATGCAAGAGTTGCACTCGCATGACGAATCATGCGACTCCATCATGACTTCTGCATCCATCGCCGCCGCATGTCCATACACCGGAGCATTCATATAGTCTTCTACGATGGTACCTGCATCATCAACTAAAAATATTCGACGTCGAAAGGGTGAGCATACATCACGGTTCAGTGAGTAAACAAAACAATGCAACAAATATATGCATGCATTCAATTCATATCTTTGGTATGGTTCATAAATTTGCAATGTGCTATAAAATGGTTTGGTGGCTGCCACACCTCTATACATAGGGTGTGTAAGCCCACCCAATGGATCAAATACCATTGTCAACCACATCCACCCCACCAAGGAATAGAGATAGACCTAAAGTGCCTGGATCAAATACAGCATGATACTTCCCTTGATGCCCTACCCATACCATCACGTAAGCCCATGTTGATGAGGGCTTGCAAATTGGGCTCGCAACTAATCAATCCTAATGTCAAACAGTGTATCCAAGGCCTCACGCCAGCATCCCTCAGTAGGTCCATAGAGATAGAACTAAGGCCCCCTGGCAGAGTCAGAGACTACACGGTCTGAGACCACCTCCCCTGATGCCCTACGACGTAATATTTCTGCTAAAGTAATGGCGATACGATGATGTTAGTGGACAAAACTTGAGTAGAGATACAGCAAGAGTCTAGTGACAAGGATGAACCACAGTGTCACATTTTCCCCTGATGCCCCACTCGCATCGAGTACACTAACCACACACATATAATTATATGCCTATTTCGTCATCAACATCATATTATAAATAAATGGAAATTAAATATACATGAACAATAATAACAGGAAAATTAGATGACATGTGATATGTACATTACAATCATACAAGCATAGAGTCATTCATGGTATTGGAATGAATAAACAAAAATAGTTTATTATTAGCCAATTAGTTTAGGTCTTGTTCCCTCACCTTTGATTTAGCGTAGATCCGCGTTCAAGCCTTATAAATCACTTTTAAATCACTAAAAAGACCTAACAAGTCGATAAATTTTAATTAGAATTAATTCCAATAGATTTAGACTAACTGAAATCGTAGGGTTGCAGGTAGGGTAGCACCTATGGTAGCAGTTTCTATGACCCTAGGGTGTAGGGTCGGACGTGGGGTTAGATACCAATCGACCCTACGTGCGACCACACCCTCCCTGGGACTTCCCAAGGGCATGTGGTCGATCCTGTGGTCTCCTAGGGTCGGATATCATTCGACCCTATGTGCGACCACACATATTCTGAGTCGACCTTTCATTCTAAAATCCATTCATCCATGCTTGATCCTTTGGCTTACTTTTGTGGTCCATTCTAAGATTGTTCTATGGCTCAAAACTCCAAGTTATAGACTATTCATTGTCCAAAACAATTTCCTCCATGGAATCTCTTGGAACTTGTTCATTGATGGATAATTTGGGTTTCTCCTAATCCTATGTTCTTCATAACTATTCTAGGATCTCTTATTCAGGTAAGGAATTAGGTTCATACCTTTATTTAGATGTTTCTTTGAAGTTTCCTTCTCTTTCTTAATCATTTTCTTTAAGTTTCCTTCTCTTCTTCTCTTCCTTTTCTTTCTCTTTCTTTC
Organism: Protea cynaroides; assembly: GCA_028583415.1. NCBI lineage: Eukaryota > Viridiplantae > Streptophyta > Magnoliopsida > Proteales > Proteaceae > Protea > Protea cynaroides. Next base: position 43,495,523 of record CM053276.1, on the reverse strand, counting down.
ACTTTCAATTAGGGTTATAAAGGAGTAAAAGAGGCTAAGGGACGTCCTATTAATAGAAAAAAATCCTCCATAATAAGCCCCAATAAGTTTAGGAAATATCTCCTTGGAATTAGAAATGTTTCCTAATTTCTAGTTTTTGTCTGTCATCATAGGGTCGGACGTAGGGTCGCAGGATCCGTCGACCCTACTCCTTCTTAGTCATCCGACCCTACGACTAAAACTGATGGGTTGGACTTCTGTTGAGGTGGGGTCGACCCTACCAGTTTAGGCATGCAACCCTACCCTTACATTTACTATTTTTGGGTTAGACTCATACCTGGTCTTGTGATTTCTTCACGCACTTAGTCCACTTGCCTTGACCATCATAGGTAGACCTTGTACAAGGTGGTAAGACCGGTTAGTTCGATACGGGTCTAACAACTCCCCCCCTCTTATTAAAAATTTCATCCTCGAAATTTATACATACCTTTCGAGTCGAAAAGGTGAGGATATTGCTTCCGCATAGCGTTCTCTTCTTCCCACGTGATCTCTTCTATATCTCAGCTCCTCTAGGTGACTTTAACATAGTATATGTCACGGTTGTGTAGACGTTGAACCTTTCGACTAGTGATTTCAGTTGGTGCTACTTCGAATGTCAAATCATCAGGTAGATCTGGTGGATCCGCTGTCAAAATGTGCATTGGATCTCTGACATAATTCTTCAATAATGAGATATGAAATACTTCATGCACACTTGACATAGATGGTGGTAGTGCTAACTGATAAGCCACTTTTCCATGTTTAGCTAGAATCTCATATGGCCCGACATATCTAGGACTTAGCTTCCATTTCTGTCAGAATCATTTTAAACCTCGCATAGGTGATATTTTCAAGAATACCTTATTACCTATGACAAATTCAAGGTCTCTGCGTCGAGTATCTACATACTGTTTCTGACGATTCTGAGCTGTTCTAACTCTTCCCTTGATAATGTCGACTACTCGACAAGTCTCTTCAACAAATTCTGGTCCAATGATGCTCGTTCTCCAACTTCATTGCAGAATAGAGGAGTTTGACACTTCCTCCCATACAGTGCTTCATAAGGTGACATCTGTATAGTAGCCCGATAGCTGTTGTTATAGGCGAACTCGATCAAGGGTAGTTTCTTGTCCCATGGGCCTTCAAAATAAATAACACAGGCTCGAAGCCTGTCGTCTAAAATCTGAATGGTACAATCCGACTGTCCATCTGTCTGAGGATGGAATGCAATACTAAACTTCAACGTTGTACCCATAGCCTTATGCAATCCTTTCCAAAACCTTGAAGTAAAGCGTGGGTCTCAATCGGACAAAATTCGTTCAGGTACACTATAAGACCCGTACCAAACTAACCGGTCTTACCACCTTGTACCAGGTCTACCTATCATGGTCAAGCAACATGGACCAAGTGTGTGAAGAAAATCACAAAACTAGGTATGAAATTGACCCAAAAATAGTAGAATGGAGGGTACGGTCGCATGCCTAAATAGGTAGGGTCAACCACACCTCATCAGAAGATAGACCCATGAATTTTAGCTCTAGGGTCAGATGCCTGAAACCCTAGGGTTGACGGGATCTGCGACATTAGCATCGACCCTAGGATCACCGACAGAAACCGTAATTAGGAAACTTCCCTAATTTCAAGGGGATTCTTTCCTAATCTCAATGGGACTTATTTTGGGAGGTTTTCCTCTATAAATAGGACATCCCTTAGTCGCTTTCACTCCTTTTGAAACCCAAATTGAAAGTTAGAGAATGAGAAGAGAAGGAGAAGAGAAGGAGAGTTGGAGAAGAAGACTAAGGAGAAGAAATTCAGAGAAACCTCTGAATCTCAGCAAACCTCAGGTATGGATATGTTTTCCATGAATTGTTTAAGACCTTAGAATAGTTTATGAAGAGGGTATGATCTAGGACAAATCCAAATCATCTATCCGTGGGAAGATTTCAATGGAATTCATGGAGGGAATCATGGTAAACAAAGTAAGTGTTTAACCTGGAGTTTAAGCCTTGGAACAACCATAGAATGGACTGTAGAAGTAAGCCAAAGGACCCAAACATGAAAGAAGAGACTGTAGAATGAAAGGTCGACTTAAACCATGTGCGATCCCATGTAGGGTCGATTGGGAATTGATCCTACCAGACCACAGGATCGATCCCAAGCTCTCGGGACGTCCAGGGAAACTGCGGTCGCACCTAGGGTCGATAGGACAACCAACCCTAGGATCGACCCTATACCCTGGGGTCGCAGAAACCTGCAACCCAACCTGTGACCCTAGCAATATAGGAAACTTAAAACTGTCAGAAAAAATTCTAATTAAAATCTATCGACTTGTTAGGTATTCCTATTGATATAAAGGTGGTTCTTAAAGCTTGAAAGAGGATTTACACTCAAGCAAAGGTGAGGGAACAAGACCTAAACTAATTGGCTAATAATAAACTGTTTTATTTTATTGAGTCCAACACTGTGTTTGATTCCATGCTTGTATGCATGTAACATGTCATCCAATATTTTTATTATTACTGTTCATGCATATTTACTTGGTTGTTTATAACATGATGATGATGATGATGATGATGATGATAGGAATAGGCATGTGAATTTTTGCGTTTGATTAGTGTACTTGATGCGGGTATGGGATGGTGCAACCGATACTTCAATGCCATTTTCTTTGGGTATATTGTGCCATTGCTTGACTCAAGTCTTGTCCACTAAGTAAATGTTGGTATACATGATGCGGATAGGGGATGGTGCACCGGTACTGCAATGCCATTTTCATTGGGTATATTGTATCATAGCTCTATTCAAGTCTTGTCCACTAACATCATTGTATCGCCATTGCCTTAGCAGAACTATTACATCGTAGGGCATCAAGGGGGGGACGTGACATTGGGGTGTGTCCTGGTCACCCAACCTTAGCTCTATCTCTAAGGATGTATTGAGGGATGCTGGGGTGAGGCCTTGGATACATTGTTTGACATTAGGATTGGTTAGTTGCGAGCCCAGTTTGCAAGCCCTCGCCAACAGGGGCTTACGTGTTGGTATGGGAAACCGATACAACAATGCCGTTTTCATTGGGTGTATATTTTCCATGGTGGGTTCATGTGGGATGACAGTGCCGATATTCATTGGGTGGCTCCACATACTCATATATAGAGGTGAGGCAACCTCCAAACCTTTCTAAAGCACATTGCAAACTTATATACCAAACCAAAGTTATGAATTGAATGCATGCATATGTTTGTTGTATTGTTTTGTTTGCTCACTGAGCAATGATGTGTGCTCACCCTTTTGAATTAGAATATTTTTTAGTTGATTATGCAGGTACTATAACTTAAACTATACACATCCATAATCATAATCAGAATAAATACATAATAGCTGAAGTCTAAATATTAAATGAACTAAGAATTTAATTGTGATAATCATAAATAAAATATCCAATTATGTTGTATCAACCAAGACATAAGTAAATAATGTATCAAATTACATTTCCTTAATAGTTCAAATAAAAATCTATTCGAAAACGCATGAGTTGCACTCGACTGATGAGTCATGTGTCTCCACTATATCTTCAGCATCCATTGCAGCAACGTGCCCATATGCAGGAGCATTCATGTATTCTTCCTGGTTGAGCCGTTGGTTTATTAGCAGTTCATCACACCATTCTGAATAGTATGGAATTGGGGTGTGACAACTTGGTATCAGAGTTCTCAGGCCCTGTCTTTTAAACAAGTATACTACCACAAAAGTTTGTGAACTAAGATAGGATAAAAATTTAAAAGCTATAATAATAACACACTATAAGCACCTGTATTGTTTGAGACAAAATTCAGAAAGAGAACAATGCATCTATTAAATGAGAAAGAAGTTCATATACACTCGAGTGAAAGACAAACGTATATACATATTAAACCAAAGCAAGTTTATGTACATATCTAAAGCAGAGTACAGTCCACAACTCGGACAGTTACTCTGTAATACAAAAGAAAAGAAAAATACATCGTGAAGCTGGAGGTGATTGGGGAGGCGGTGCCACGCGGTCTCTGTCATAATCCTCAACATACAACCTAGTCAACCAGGCTAGTCGTCTGAAGACTAGCTGTGAGATCAGCCAACTATCGATCAGTCACATGCGGAGCATCTAGAAGCTCTCCCATCCTTAAATTAGACATGCATAGAGCCTCTCTAATCTCACACAGTAGCCCCATCATGTCATCAGAAGGTGGGTGTGAAGGATTAGCTGCATGTGAAGGACCAGCTGCACGTGAAGGACCAACTCTAGAAGTATGTGTAGGTGATAGAGGAGGTATGGAGCCCACATCTATGTACAAATGATCCTCATCCTCAGCAACACCCTCATGAACCCCTGCTACAGTAGCTGCCATTGCTGCCTCAGCGTCTACTATCTGCACCCGAGTACGAGGACGCACCAGAGCGTTCCTCTCATCGTCACTGATCTGAGCATCCCGCATGGCCATCTTATAGATGGCCTCCCAGTCTAAGCTGATGAGAAGGATTTCTCCTGTATCCTCTCATCCACTAAATCAACACCCAGGCAGGTAAGCAATGTAGTGATCAGGTGTCCGTAAGGCAGGTTGTCTACCTGACTAGGCAGTGTGGTACAGATCATCATCCTTATGATCATATAAAGAAGGCAGACAGGTTGCTTAGTGCAGATACAATAAAGTAAAAACTAGGTAAACTGGGAGATCCTCTCATAATGTCCACTCTGGGGTATCAGGTTGTGCTGAATGATCTTACAGTACACCCGAGGCTCTGGACGTAGGTTGATCGCTTTCATCTCCTAGCGATCCTCTCTGAGAAGCTGACGGTGTATCTCAGCCCACATATCCAAGGAAAAGAATTAGGGCTCTCTAGGGAGCACAATATACCAAGGGGCCATGATATGAAATTCCCAAGAGGTCCGCTAACTATCGGTAGTCAAAGGAAATCTCTACTTCCTTGACGTAGCTCGTGATCCTGAGCTTCCTACCCCTCTCAGTGTCATTGTGTTCTCCCACCACCTGAAGGTTACAATAGAACTGTTGCACTAAATCTGGACTGGTACAAGCATGGTCCATGATCACGGGAAGCCAGGCCATGTCACCAAAGGCTCTCTGTACATCGAACAAGGCTAGGCTAGCCAAGTGCACACGACGACCTCCCTCTACCTTCTTATGAGCGTAGCGGGCATACTGAGCCTCGGCCTCATTAGAACGGAAATGAACTGGGTGGTGAACCCTAGGTACTTTGGTATGAGCCATATTATATGCAAAAACCAAGAAAAACAGATAATAGCTTAGTAATGGTGAAAAACCAAAAATTTTTGGCATTATAACGGCATAAACTGGGCAAAAGCCTCACTTTTCACCCATACACATGAGCAGGAGGACTTATATTGATTCTAAACTATCCTACAAGACTTATAATGTTGGAAATTTTATCTAAGAGGAGTAAATTTGAAGAAATTTTGAGAAATTTGAAATATCAAAAAATTAGTGCAAAAATTTGAAATTTTTAAGTTTCTCGATAACTAACCGATGAAACTTGAATTTTTTTGAGGGCTTTCGTCCATTGAGTTACCAACAACAAAAGCCCCTAGTAAAAATGAAATTTTTACGGTTGGAAAAAGTGTAATTTGAAGAAAACGGTGTAAACGAGCAAAAACCTAGTTAGAAAGCTCTAAAAACATGAAACAGGTCAGAACATACCATTAGAGAAGGAGTAGAAGTCGAAAAGTGAAGCAAAATTCACCAACGGGTCGGAGTTGTCACTGTAGCAACTTAGAGGAATGAGCCGAGTAGGAAAGGAGGAGAAAGAATGAGAAATGAAACCAAATCGAGATGATTCTGGGTCATAGGGTCGCATAATTCGACCAAGACATGCGACCCTACCTCCGACCCCCTCATCGACCCTAGCCTCTTGGTAATCTAACAGAGAACTAGGGGTCGGCCCTAGACATCTATCGACCCTACCATCGACCCTAGGCTCTCGGTAAGTAACAATGATTCTCAGGGTCGCATAGGGATCGATCCTACCATCGACTCTACGATGGAAAATACACTATTTTTGTCAAAATGATCTGAAAAATTTGAAAATCTCATTGACTAGTGGATTTAAATATGAGAATGAAGTATATGATAATTTCCTCACGTATTCTATGATTTTCAGGCATTACCACTACCAGAGAAGATAATGGTTGGACGCAGAGTGACCAGACATAGCCGTAACTCTATTCCACCACCACTACATGTGGAGGAAGGCGGCCATGAAAATCCAGAGGTACAGGGTAATCCGATTGTGGCACAGCCAGTAACTCACGGCCAGGCAAATCCTACAAATCTGCCAGCCCCACCTACAGACCTGGCTACAGCCGTATGAATTTGGAACAATAGCTACAGCAAATACAACAGGTACAAGCTACAATGTAAGCTGCCATAGGCATGGTTTTTCCAACTGCACAGATGACACCGATGCCAGCAAGACAGGCAAGCACAGTACCAGGGGGGAGTAACATGGTACCCCGTGCACCTTAAACTCCCATCATGCAGGCTCAAGTACAAAACCCTGAAGTAGCTCCATGGGGATATCAATACCAACCACCTATGTATGGGGCCTATGTTCCTCATCAGCTGGACCACTCCATACTGGTTGAGCATTTTCTGAAGATGAAGCCCAAGAAGTATAATGGTATGCCAGCTGATCCTTTATGGCCAACACACTGGATTGATGAGATGGAGAGGAATTTTACAATGATGACGGTGAATGAAGAGGAGAAAGTGTTGTGTGCAACATTCATGCTGAAAGGTGATGCATAACACTGGTGGAAGTCCACATGGACTTACCTATTAACAAAGCACACCCAACTGACCTGGGGTATATACAAAGAGGCATTCTTTGAGAAGTACTTTCCTAAAAGTTTTAGAGATTCTATGGAGAGAGACTTCCTGAGTTTGTATCAGGGGCAAATGATTGTGGATGCATATCAACAGCGTTATGAGGAGTTGTTCTTCTTTGCACCCTACAACATGCAAGAGGAAAACACAAAGACCCGAAGGTTCGTCATGGGACTCAGGGGAAGCATCCGTGAACATGTTCTGGGACTTGAGAAGAAAGTTTACAATGAAACTGTACAAATTTCTCACGTGATAGAGTCGAGCCAGAAAGAGAGCTATTTTGCTCAAAACAGGGGTATTAAAAGGCCAAATGGAAATTCTTACAATGGAGGGAATACAAGGACATTCAAACCCTTGCGTACTCAAGGTTTTAACACTGCTGCGAAGACTACTTCAGTAGCCCCATTACAACCAAAGCAAAATGGTGAAGGAATAAGATGTTTTAACTACAATCAAGTTGGGCATATCTCAAAATAGTGTACTAAGCCCAGAAAACAACTACAACAAGGGAGAGTTTACGTTGTTAGCTCTGAGGATGCTGCCGCATCGCCTGATGTGGTCACCGGTATGACCTGAACCTTTTCATTTTGTGCTACATTCTATGAGCATGTAGACTAAAATTAAAACAAATCACAGGTATCATAACTATTAATGGCATTCCCACCAGAGTAATCTTTGATTTGGGAGCAACTCATTCTTTTATATTGGTTTTATTTGGGAAGAAGCTGAACCTACCCCTCAAATCTTTAGACTACAAACTGCTTGTACGATCACCGATGGGATTGGAAGTGGAATTAAAAAAGGGTTATGGACCATGTCCAGTCCTTATTGAGGAAAAAACTTTAGATGCAACCCTGATTCAACTTGAGATGGCAAACTTTGACGTTGTCTTCGGAATAGACTGGTTAGCTCGGCATTCTGTAAACCTATTATGTGCCAAAAAGAAGCTGACATTTAAAGACAAGGATGGAGTAGAGTTCAGTTTTGCGGGAACCAAACTTCCCCGTAAACGAAAGCTCAAACTCTCTGCATTAAAGGCTAGGAAGTGCCTTGAGAAAGGAGGAGTAGGGTATCTAGTATCTGTGGTCGATCATACCAAGAAAGCACTGCGAATGGAGGATATTGATGTTGTGCATGACTTCCCAGATGTATTTCTTGAAGAGTTACTAGGACTACCACCCGACTGAGCCACAGAGTTCGTTATAGATCTTATACCCGGAGCCGCACCAGTATCTAAAGCACCTTATCGAATGGCTCCTACAGAACTAAAGGAATTAAATTTACAGTTACAATAACTACTGGACAAGGGTTACATCCAACCTAGCATATCACCATGGGGAGCGCCAGTATTATTCGTAAAGAAGAAGGACAGTAGTGTTCGACTGTGTATAGACTATCGGGAACTGAATAAGCTGATAATCAAGAATCGATATCCATTGCCTCGGATTGATGACTTGTTCGATCAGTTGCAAGGTGCCAAAGTGTTCTCCAAATTCGATCTTCGATCAGGCTACCATCAGTTGATGATCAAAGATGGTAATATTCCCAAGACAACATTCAGGACAAGATATGGACATTATGAATTTTTGGTCATGTCTTTTGGATTGACTAACGCACCAGCAACTTTTATGGAACTTATGAATCGGGTATTCCATGATATGTTGGATACGTTGATTATTGTATTCATTGATGACATATTGGTCTACTCCAAGGACAAGGAAACTCATATTATGAATCTAAGAGCCGCTCTGCAGCGATTACGGAAAGAGAAGCTTTACGCCAAATTTACAAAGTGTGAGTTTTGGCTAAATGAGGTCGCATTCCTAGGCCATGTTGTATCCGCTGAAGGAATTAAAGTGGATCCTGGCAAGATTGAAGCTATTGTGAAGTGGGAAGCACTGAAGAGCATTGCAGAAATTCAAAGTTTCTTAGGTCTAGCTGGGTATTATTGACGATTTGTGGAAGACTAACTATTCCCGAATTGCCGTACCACTCACCAGTTTAACTAAGAAGGGCAAAAAGTTTGTTTTGACTGAGAAATGCGAGAAGAGTTTCCAAACATTGAAGGCTAGATTGATATCTGCTCCGATCATAACCAATCCGATTCCAGGACAGCCATTTATTTTGGACACTAATGCTTCAGGATTGGGATTAGGATGTGTACTTATCCAAGGAGAATAAGTAATTGCTTATGCCTCAAGACAATTGATGAAACATGAGAAGAACTATCCCACTCATGATTTGGAATTAGCGGCAGTAGTACATGCTGTCAAGATATGGAGACATTAATTGTACGGAGAGAAATTTCAGATTAAATCAGATCATAAGTCTTACTTATCTCTTTAATAAGAAGGAGTTGATTATAAGACAAAAAAGATGGCTGGAACTATTGAAATACTATGATTGTGATATCCAGTATCATCCAGGAAAAGCTAATGTGGTAGATGCACTGAGTAAAAAGGCAATGATAAAATCTCAAGGAGAGGTTAACATAACTGCCGCAATGCGTACTACCAGAAAAGTGTTTAATTACGGTAATGAGCAGTTTGTGATGGATGCACTGGGTGAATCAACCAACTAAGGGTTTATTCTTCGATTTTCATGTATGTTTGCCACATTAATGATTGTACCTGATATAATTGATGAAGTGAAAACAGCTATTAAATCAGACCCTTATATAAGAATGGTACAAGAGGACATTGAAAAAGGAAGGACTATCCCCGAGTTCGCCTTAGACGATGAAATGGTACTGAAGTACAAGGGAAGAGTATGAGTACCTGAAACAGAAAGTTGGGACATTAGACACCGACTAATGAAGGAAGCCCATACCACCACCTATTCGATACATCTTGGAAGTACAAAAATGTATCATGATCTAAAGAAATTATATTGGTGGAGAGGAATGAAAGAAGATGTAGCTAAGTTCGTGTCTCAATGCCTAAATTTTCAGAGAGTGAAGGCTGAATGAGAAAGACCTGCAGGACTGTTACAGCCGTTACCGGAACCAGCATGGAAATGAGACTGCATCACTATGGACTTCGTCACCGGGTTACCATTGACTCCCCGAGTAGTTGATGCGGTTTGGGTGATTGTAGACTTCCTGAAGAAAATGACTTGATTTATAGCTATACGACCACAGTATACACTGGAGGTTAGCTAAGTTGTATGTTGATAATATTGTCTGATTACACAGTATACCTGAAAGCATTGTTTCCAACAGAGATCCACGATTTACTTCAAAGTTTTGGGAAGGATTGCAAAAGGCTATGTGTACCACATTGAAGTTCAGTACTGCATTCAACCCTCAGACAGACGGACAGTCGCAGCGTACCATTCAGATTCTAGAAGACATGCTCCAAGCCTGTGTAATTGATTTTAAAGGATCATGGGATGAAAAATTACCACTGATCGAGTTCGCTTATAACAATAGCTATTAGACTACGACACAGATGTCACCCTATGAAGCACTGTATGGTAGGAAATGTCGAACTCCTCTACTTTGGAATGAAGTTGGAGAACGTATCATTGTTGGACCAGAATTTATTGAATAGACATGTCGAGTAGTCGACATTATCAAAGAAAGAGTAAGAATGGCTCAGAATCGTCAGAAACTATATGCAGATACTCGGCGTCGAGACCTTGAATTTATCGTAGGTGATAAGATATTCCTCAAATTATCACCTATGCGAGGTTTGAAACGGTTCGGACAGAAAGGGAAACTAAGTCCGAGATATGTCGGACGATATGTGATTCTAGCTAAACGTGGAAAAGTGGCTTACCAGTTAGCACTACCACCATCTATGTCAAGTGTGCATGATGTATTTCATATCTCCTTACTAAAGGGTTATGTCAGAGATCCAATGCACGTTTTGACAGTAGATCTACCTAATTTGACAGATGATTTGACATTTGAAGTAGCACCAACTGAAATCACCAGTTGAAAGTTTCAACGACTACGTAACCGTGACATCTATTATGTAAAAGTCACCTGGAGAAGCAGAGATATAGAAGAAATCACATGGGAAGAAGAGAATGCTATGCGAAAGCAATACCCTCATCTTTTCGACTCGGAAGTTATGTACAAATTTTGAGGATGAAATTTTTATAAGTAGGGGGGAGTTGTAAGTCCAGTACCGAACTAACGGGTCTTACCACCTTGTACCAGGTCTACCTATCATGGTCGAGCCACACGGACCAAGTGCGTGAAGAAAATCACAAAACCAGGTATGAAATGGACCCAAAAATAGTAGAATGGAGGGTAGGGTCGACCCCACCTCATCAGAAGATAGACCCATGAATTTTAGTTCTAGGGTCGGATGCCTGAAATCCTAGGGTCGACGGGATCTGCGACCCTAGCATCGACCCTAGGATCATCGACAGAAACTGTAATTATGAAACATTCCTAATTTCAAGGGGATTCTTTCTTAATCTCAATGGGACATATTTTGGGAGGTTTTCCTCTATAAATAGGACCTCCCTTAGCCTCTTTCAGTCCTTTTGAAACCCTAATTGAATGTTAGGGAAAGATAAGAGAAGGAAAAGTGAAGGAGAGTTGGAGAAGAAGACTAAAGAGAAGAAATTCAGAGAAACCTCCGAATCTCAGTAAACCTCAGGTATGGATATGTTTTCCATGAATTGTTTAAGACCTTAAAATAGTTCATGAAGAGGGTATGATCTAGGAGAAACCTATATCTTCCATCCATGGGAAGATTTCAATGGAATTCATGGAGGGAATCATGGTAAACAAAGTACGTGTTTAACCTGGAGTTTAAGCCATTGAACAACCATAGAATGGACTATGGAAGTAAGCCAAAGGACCCAAACATGAAAGAAGAGACTGTAAAATGAAAGGTCGACTTAAACCATGTGTGGTCGCATGTAGGATCGATTGGGAATCGACCCTACCAGACTACATGATCGACCCCAAACTCTCGGGATGTCCAGGGAAGCTACGGTCGCACCTAGGGTTGATAGGACAACCAACCCTAGGATCGACCCTATACCCTGGGGTCACAGAAACCTGTGGCCAAACCTGTGACCCAACCTGCGACCATAGCAATACAGTTAGCTTAAAACTGTCGAAATAAATTCTAATTAAAATCTATCGACTTGTTAGGTTTTCCTATTGATATAAAGGTGATTCTTAAAGCGTGAAAGAGGATTTACACTCAAGCAAAGGTGAGGGAACAAGACCTAAACTAATTGACTAATAATAAACTATTTTAATTTATTGAGTCCAACACTTTGTATGATTCCTTGCTTGTATGCATGTAATGTGCATGTAACATGTCATCCAATATTTCTATTATTACTGTTCATGCATATTTACTTCATTGTTTATAACAAGATGATGATGATGATGATAGGAGTAGGCATGTGAATGTTTGTGTTAGATTAGTGTACTTGATGCGGGTATGGGATGATGCAACCGGTACTTCAATTCCATTTTCAATGGGTATATTGTGCCATTGCTTTACTCAAGTCTTGTCTACTAAATAAATGTTGGTATACCTGATGCGGATAGGGGATAGTGCAACCGGTACTGCAATGTCATTTTCATTGGGTATATTTTACCATATCTCTATTCAAGTCTTGTCCATTAACATCATCGTATCACCATTAACATTGCAGAACTATTACATCATAAGGCATCAGGGGGGAGGTGACATTGTGGTGTGTCTTGGTCACCAGACCTTAGCTCTATCTCTATGGATGTATTGAGGGATGCTTGTAAGACCCGTATCATACTAATCCGGTCTTACCACCTTGAATCAGGTTTACCCATCATGGTCGAGCCAAATGGACCAAGGGCGTGAAGGAGATTGTGATCCCAGGTATCAAATTGACCCAAAAACACTAAAATTAAGGGGAGGGTCACATACCCAGCAAGGGAGGGTCGGACCCCCAAGACAGAAAGTCAGACCCCCTGTTTTACAGAGGGGGTCGAACACATTAGGATTTAGGGGTCGACAGGATCATCGACCCCCTCATCGACCCTCAGTTGTCGCCGAAAACAGAATTAGGAAATTTCCATAATTTCGGTTGGGGCTCTTTCCTAATCTCAAAAGGACTTATTTCAGAGTGTTTTTACTCTATTTTAAGGACGTCCTTAGGCCTCTTTCACTCCTTTTAGAACCCTAATTGAATTGAGAGAAAGAGAAGATAAGGAAGAGAGGAAGAAGAGAAGGAAAGGAGAGAAGAAGAGAAAGGAGAAGAGTTGCAGAGAAGGAGTGTTCTTCTCAGGTAAGAATACTAATCCTATGAATTTTGTGAGACTTAGTATAGTTGAAGGAAGATGTATGAGAAACCCAATCCATCCATCCATGGTTAGGTTTCAATGGAAACCACAGAGGATATCAATTAGACTATATATTGGGTGAAGAGAAGTTCTAATCCATAGAAAGTATGTGGAATATACTATGGAAGAAGCCATAGGAGTTAAACAAGGAAGAATGGATTAAAAAATGAAAATATCGACCAAAACCAGAGGTGGTTGCACATAGGGTCGATAGACCCATCGACCCTGATATCGACCCTGTTATAGGGGGTTGCAGTATACTGCTACCCTACCTGCGACCCATCCTGCGACCCTACAGTTAACAGCAAGCTGTAAAAATTAGAATAAATTCTAATTAAATTCTATCGACTATATTAGGTCTTCTAGCAATATAATATTGATATAAAAGTGATTCTTAAGGCTTGGAAAGAGGATCTACAAACAAGCAAAGGTGAGGGAACAAGACTTAAACTAATTGGTTAATTACAAACTGTTTTATTTCTTGAGTCCAATACCATGATTGTGATATGCGTGTGTGCTTGTAATGTGCATTCAACATGTCATCTAATATTTTTATTATTACTGTTCATGCATATTTAAATTTATTGATAATAATATAATGATGTTGATGATGGTAGGAATAGGCATGTGAATGTTTGTGTTTGGCTGGGGTACATGGTGCGGATAGGGATGGTATCAATCGGTACTTCGATGCCGTTCTCATCGGGGTATATTGTGCCATGGTCTATTCAAGTCATGTCCACTAAGCAAGTGTTAGTGTGCTTGATGCGAGTGGAGCATCAGGGGGAGGACGTGACATTGTGGCTCTGCCTGGTCACCAGACTCTAGCTCTATCTCTACTCAAGTCTTGTCCACTAACATCATCGTATAACCATTAGCTTAGTGGAACTAATTTGTCATAGGGCATCAGGGGGGAACGTGGCATTATGGTTCAGCATGGTCACCAGACCCTAGCTCTATCTCTATGGATGTATTGAGGGATTCTGGGGTGAGGCCTTGGATACATTGTTTGACATTAGGGCTGGTTAGTTGCGAGCCCAGTTTGCAAACCCTCGCCAACAGGGGCTTACGTGTTGGTATGGGCAACCGGTTCAGCCATGCCATTTTCATGGGGTGTATATTATTCATGGTGGGTGCATGTGGGGCGACAGTGCAGTTTTCATTGGGCGTTTCCACACACTCGTGTATAGAGGTGCGGGGGCCACCTATCCTTTCTATAGCACATTACAAACTTTAAACCAGACCAAAGATATGAATTGATTGCATGCATATGTATTGTTGCATTGTTTTGTTTGCTCACTGAGCCGTGATGTGTGCTCACCCTTTTGAATTCGAATACTTTTAGTTGATGATGTAGGTACCACCGTTGATGATTATATGAACGCTCCTGTGTACGGGCATGTGGCGACAATGGAAGCTGAAGATTTAGTGGATATGCATGACTCCTCATGCGAGTGCAACTCATGCGTATTCGATTAGATTTTGTTTAGATTTTAGTAAAGACATGTAATTGATATTTATTGAATTATGTTTCAGTTGATTTAACAATAATTTGATATTTATTCATGGTTATCACAGTTAGATTCTCAGTCCATTATCTGTAAGACTTCCGCTATTTATTTTATTACCTCTGATTAATGTGGAATGTGTTTTGGTTTATCATATGTGGGATAGCCTTTTGTGAGATCCTGGTTGAACCGTTGGTTTATTGACGATTCATCACACCATTCTGGTTGGAGCAGAATTGGGGTGTGATAATGCTGGGGTGAGGCCTTGGATACATTGTTTGACATTAGGATTAGTTAGTTGCGATCCCAATTTGCAAGCCCCCGCCAATTGGTGCTTACGTGTTGGTATGGGCAATCGGTGCAGCAATACCATTTTCATTGGGTGTATATTGTCCATGGTGGGTGCATGTGGGACGACAGTGCCAATATTCATTGGGTGGCTCCACACACTCGTGTATAGAGGTGAGGCGGCCTCCAAACCTTTCTATAGCACATTGCAAACTTATGTACCAGACCACAGTTATGAATTGAATGCATGCATATATTTGTTGCATTGTTTTGTTTGCTCACTAAGCCGTAATGTGTGCTCACCCTTTCAAATTAAAATATTTTTTAATTGATGATGGAGCTACTACTGTGGAAGAATACATGAATGCTTCTGCATACGGGCACGTTGCTGCAATGGATGCTGAAGATATAGTGGAGACGCATGACTCATCATGCGAGTGCAACTCATGCATTTTCGATTAGATTTATATTTGAACTATTAAGGAAATGTGATTTGATACTTTATTTACTTATGTCTCGGTTGATACAACATAATTGGATATTTTATTTATGATTATCACAGTTAGATTCTCAGTTCATTTAATTTAAGACTTTCGCTATTGTTTATTTATTCTTATTATGGTTGTGGATGTGTATGGTTTAAGTTAAAGGACACAGCCTATTAGAGATCCTGGTTGAACCGTTGGTTTATTAGCGGTTCATCACACTGTTCTGAATAGTGTGGAATTAGGGTGTGATATACACCATGTAGTCTGACAATGTTATCCACATATAGCTTGGCTAACCTCTACAGGTTATACTATGGTCACATAGCTATAATGTGAGTTGTCTTAGTCAGACGTTTTACAATCACCCAGACTGCGTCAACTACTCGAGGAGTCAATGGTAACCCGGTGATGAAGTCCATAGTGATGCAGTCCCATTTCCATGCTGGTTTTGGCAGCGGCTGCAATAGTCCGGTAGGTCTTTGTCGTTCAGCCTTTACCTTTTGACAATTTAGGCTCTAAGACATGAATTTAGCTACATCTGCTTTCATTCCTCTCCACCAATATAATTTCTTCAAATCATGATACATCTTTGTACTTCCACGATGTACCAAATAGGCGGTGGTGTAAGCTTCCTTCATTAGTCTGTGTCTAATGTCCAAATTTTTGGTTTCAGGAACACATATTCTTCCTTTGTACTTCAGTACCTTTTCATCGTCTAAGGTGAACTGAGGAATAGTCCTACCTTTTTTGATGCCTTCTTGTACCGTTCTCAGATAAGGGTCTGATTTAATAGCTGCTTTCACTTCATCAATTATATCAGCTACAATTTTCAACGTTGCGAACATATTTAAAAACTAATGAATAAATCCATGGTTGGTTTCTACACCCGGTGCATCTATCACGAACTGCTCATTACCATAGTTGAATACTTTTCCTGTAGTACTCATTGTTGCAGTCGTGTTAACATCTCCTTGAGATTTTATCATTGCTTTTCTGCTTAGTGCATCAGCAACTACATTAGCCTTTCCTAGATGATACTGGATATCACAATCATAGTCCTTCAATAATTCCAGCCTTCTTCTTGGTCTCATGTTCAACTCCTTCTGATTAAAAAGAGGAAAATTTTCATATACACCCCAATAAGGATTGGAAACATCATCTACCTCTATAAAATTACAAAAACCTCATCTAGTATCCAAAAAGTTTGTTCCGTTAATCAACGAAGTCCACTCCGTTAATAAAATTCCGTTAGTTGCTGACGTCAGTTGCGCTGAACATTTTAACGGACCATACTACCCTTTTAGGTTTTTTAAAAGACTAAAATACCCTTTTATTCATTTATTACCTTACCCGCAAATTTCCATTTCCTTTCATAACAGTGAAATTGGAAAAAAAAAATCGAAACCACTCTCAAGTCCTCTGTTCACGAATCCTAAGTGGAGTCCAACCCAAGATTAAAGTAATCGAGATCTGCAAGCTATAGAACGAGATCCGCATTCAGAGAGTAGGGCATTTCGAGCTTGAGTAGCTGAACAATGGATACGATTTCGATGAAGAGGAAACCAGGCTTCACTGTCCACATAGCCGGCCGTCTAAAAACCATATCTAGTTGATTTCTGAAACAAATCGACCATCTTCTCTTCTTTAAATTTTGGATTTTGCATCTCTCAACACTCACCCCCTTTATTCAAGACCTCCTCTCTCTCTCTCTCTCTCTCTCTCTCTCTCTCTCTCTCTCTCCTTTAAATTGATATAGCAGTTGCAGATGAGAAAAGAGAAGGAGAAGTGAACCTACCAGTGACTCATTCGAAAACAATCAAAAACTCAAAACGATGGTAGAAACAAATATTGAAATTGCTATCAAAGAAAAAATAGAAGAAAACATCGATTAAATCCTTAAAACTAAACTCTCTTGGTGTCCCTGGTATTAGGGTTCACTGAAACTAAATACAAAATGGGAATCGTAAATTCCGACAGATAAAAAAAACAAGAGTTGCAGCGGTGGTGTGCGGGCGTCGAAATCGGGGATGTCAAAATTTGAGTCTGAACTTGGAGTCGAGCGGAGCAAACCATGAGCGGAGGAAGGGGAAAAGTGAAAGCCGACGACAAGGCAGAGGGGACCAACGTAGAGGGGATTAGGGTTTGGGTGAGAGTGAAACGGAAAGAAACACAGTTCCATTACAAAGGTCAGATTAGTCATTCATTATATTATTTTAATTTTTTAATTTTTAATATGAAGGGTAAAACTGTATTTCAATAATTCTGTCAGTTAGTTGGATGTGATTGAGGTTTTTGCAATCTTGTGGGGTTAGATGAGGTTTTCAATCCTTAATGGGGTGTATATGAAAATTTTTCTTAAAAAGATAAGTGAGACTCTTACGATCGGATTTAATCTAAAATTTTTGTCCATACAAGTAATGTCTCCATATCTTGACAACATGTAGTACTACCACTAATTCCAAGTCATGAGCGGGATAGTTCTTCTCATGTGTCTTCAGTTGTCTAGAGGCATACACAATTACTTGTTCACCATGCATAAGTACACATCCTAAATCCAATCCAGACGCATCAGTATATAAGATAAATGGTTGTCCTGGAATAGGAATAGTCATGATCAAAGTAGATATCAATCCGACCTTCAATGTTTGGAAACTTTTCTCACATTTATCAGTCCAAACAAACTTTTCTCCTTTCTTAGTCAAACTGGTAAGACGTACGACAATTCTGGAATAGTCTTCCACGAATCATCGATAATACCCAGCTAGACCTAGGAAATTTCTAATTTTTGAAACGCTCTTTGGTGCTTCCTACTTCATAATGACTTCAATCTTGGTGGGATCCACTTTAATTCCTTCAACGAATACAACATGGCCTAAGAAAACGACCTCATTTAGCCAATACTCACACTTTATAAATTTGGAGTAAAGCTTCTCTTTCTTTAATCACTGCAAAGCGGCTCTTAGATTCATGACATGAGTTTCCTTGTCCTTGGAGTAGACCAATATATCATCAATAAACAGAATGACCGACGTATCCAACATATCATGGAATACCCGATTCATGAGTTCCATAAAAGTTGCGGGTGCGTTAGTCAATCCAAAAGACATGACTAAAAATTCATAATGTCCATATCTTGTTCTGAATGCTGTCTTTGGAATATCACTGTTCATAATCTTCAACTGATGGTATCCTGACCGAAGATCAATCATGGAGAACAATTTGGCACCATGCAACTGATCGAACAAGTCATCGATCCGAGGCAACGGGTACCGATTCTTGATTATCAGCTTATTCAATACACAGTAGTCTATACACAGTCGAACGCTATCGTCTTTCTTCTTTACAAATAATACTGACGCTCCCCATGGTGATATGCTAGGTCTGATGTATACCTTGTTCAGTAATTCTTGTAACTATACTTTTAATTTCTTCAATTCAGTAGGAGCCATTCTATAGGGTGCTTTAGATAATGGTGCGGCTCCGGGTATCAGATTTATAACAAACTGTTTCACTCGATCAGGTGGTAGTCCTGGTAGTTCTTCAAGAAATACATCTGAAAAGTCACGCACAACATCAATATTATACATTTGTGGTGCTTCCTTGGTGAGGTTGACTACTGATACTAGATATGTCACACCCCAATTCTGTACTATTCAGAATGGTTTGATGAACCTCTATAAACCAACGGTTCAACCAGGATCTCTAATAGGCTGTGTCCTTCTACTTAAACTATACACATCCACAACCATAATTAGAATAAATACACAACAACAAAAGTCTTCATATTAAATGAACTGAGAATCTAACTATGATAATCATAAATAAAATATCCAATTAGGTTGTATTAATCGAGACATAAATAAATAAAATATCAAATTACATTTCCTTAATAGATCAAATAAAAATCTAATCGAAAACGCATGAGTTGCACTAGCACGATGAGTCATGCGTCTCTACTATATCTTCAGCATCCATTGTAGCTACGTGCCCGTATGCAGGAGCATTCATATAATCTTCCACAGTAGTACCTGCATCTTCAACTAAAAATATTCGAATTCGAAAGGGTGAGCACACATCACGGCTTAGTGAGCAAACAAAACAATGCAACAACCATATGCATGCATTCAATTCATAACTGGGGTTTGGTATATGAGTTTACAGTGTGCTATAGAAAGGTTCGGAGGCCGCCTCACCTCTATACACGAGTGTGTGGAACTGCCCAATGAAAACGGCAAGGTCAACCCCACATGCACCCACTATGGCACAATATTCCTCAATGAAAACAGCATTGAAGTACCGATTGATACCATACCAACACGTAAGCCCCTGTTGGCGAGGGCTTATAAACTGGGCTCGCAACTAACCAATCCTAATGGTAAACAGTATATCCAAAGCCTCACCCCAGCATCCCTCAATACGTCCACAGAGATAGAGCTAAGGCCCCCGACAGAGTCAAAGACTACACTGTCCGAGCCAATCTCCCCTGATGCCCTACGACGTAATAGCTCTGCTAAGGTAATGGCAACACGACGATGTTAGTGGACAAGACTTGTATAGAGCTATGACACAATCTACCCAATGAAAATGGCAATGAAGTAGCGGTTGATACCATTGTCACACCCCAATTCCGCACCAACCAGAATGGTGTGATGAACCGCTAAGTAACCAATGGTTCAACCAGGATCTCGAATAGGCTATCCCCGTTTTACCCAAAATTTCCACACATCCATAATCATAATCAGAGTAATACACAATAGCAGAAAATTTATAAATAAATGAACAGAGAACTAAGATGATACCATTAATAAGATAGTAAATTATTCTGTTTCCAACTGAGACATACTTATGTAATTATCAAATACATGTCTTTATAAGTTCAAAGAAACCTATAAAATAACTAATCAAATACACATGAGTCACACTCGCAAGAGGTGTCATGTATATACTCTTCAGCTCCAGCTTCCATTGCTGCTATATTTTCGTACGCAGACGCGTTCATATAATCTTCGACTGTGTAACCTGCATCATCAACTAAAAATATTCGACGTCGAGGGGTGAGCACACAACACGGCTCAGTGAGTAGCCAAAACAATGCAACAATACATATGCATGCAAAAATAAATTTATATCTTTGGTTTGGTTTATAGTTTGCAATGCGCAATAGAAAGGTTGGGTGGTCAAAGGTTAACGTTTATTGACACCGCCTCTATACACAAGGTGTGGAAGCCCGCCCGAAGGTTAACGTTTATCGTCGTCCCCATCCACCCTACCATAACATTATACAAAAAAGGTTAACGTTTATTGCTATATAATGCTACACCAACACGTAAGCCCCTGTTAGCGAGGGCTTGCAAACTGGGCTCGCTACTAACCAATCCTAATGCCAAACAGTATATCCAAGGCCTCACCCCAGCATCCCTCAGAATGCCCATAGAGATAGAGCTAAGGCCCCCCAGTAGAGTCAGAGACTACAAGGACCGAGGCCACCTCCCCTGATACTCTACGACATAATAGTTCTGCTAAGGTAATGGCGATACGACGATGCCAATGCACAAGACTTGAGTTAGAGATAGAGCTAAAGTGCTGAGACCCGCCAAAGGTTAACGTTTATTGACGTTCTCATCACACCTCCCCTGATACTCGCTCGCATCAAATACATCAACCACACACATACAAGCACATGCCTATTCCTATCATCATCATCATCGTCATGTTATAAACAATAAAATAAATATGCATGAACAAATAATAGAAATATTGGGTGGCATGCTGTATGCACATTACAATCATATTCGCATAGAATCAAACATAGCATAGGACTCAAGAAATAGAAAACAGTTTATTATTAATCGATTAGTTTGGGGTTAAGGTTCCTCACCTTAGCTTGTTAATAGATATTTACCAAGCTTTAAAATCACCGTTACAATGTTATTAGATTGCTAGCAGACCTAACAAAGTCGATAAAATTTAATTAGAATTAATTTCAGAATTAAAAACCATTCTGTCAACTGAGGGTCGATGCTAGGGTCGATGGGTCTATCGACCCTCCCCTCTTCCTGGACTTCCCGAATGCTAAGGGTCGATGGTCAGAAACACCTAGGGTCGGATGGTCTATCGACCCTTGGTGTGACCCTCGATGCACTCTGGTCCAATTTCCACTTTTAAATCCATTCTTCGTGTTTGGGGTCCTATGGCTTGCTTCCTACATTCATTCAACAGTCATTCCATGGTCTAGAACCATGTATAAGTCCATCTAAATAGTTTTCGTGCATCCTCCTATGGTTTTTCATGAAAACCTAACCATGGATGGATGGTTTGGGTTTCTCCGAGATCACATTCTCATCAATAACTACCCTAAGGTTTGTAGAAACTCATAGAATTAGTATCCATACCTGAGAAGATTAATCTTTCTCTGTAACTCTTCTCCTTTTTGCTAGGTTCTCATCCTTTCCTCTCTTCTTCCTCTTTTCCTTCTCCTCTCTTTCTCTCAATTCAATTAGGGTTGTGAAAGGAGTGAAAGTGGCTT
Source organism: Protea cynaroides (assembly GCA_028583415.1). NCBI lineage: Eukaryota > Viridiplantae > Streptophyta > Magnoliopsida > Proteales > Proteaceae > Protea > Protea cynaroides. Next base: position 43,473,501 of record CM053276.1, on the reverse strand, counting down.
AGGAACGTCCTTTAAATAGACTAGGAACATCCTAAATAAGTCCCATTGAGATTTGGAAAGAATCCCAATCGAAAAATATAGAAATTTCCTAATTTCTATATTCGTCAGAAACCGAGGGTCGATGGAAGGGTCGATGATCCCGTCGACCCTAGGGTCTTAAGCTGTCCGACCCTCCCTTAAAATCTGAGGGTCTGACAATCTACTTTGGGAGGTCCGACCCTACTTGGCTGGGTATGCGACCCTCCCCTAAAATTAAGTGTTCTTGGGTCGATTTTATACCTAGGATCTCGATCTCCATCACGCCCTTGGTCCACTTGGCTCGACCATGATGGGTAAACCTAGTTCAAGGTGGTAAGACCGGGTTAGTTTGACACGGGTCTTACAACTCCCCTTAACTTATAAAATTTTTTTCCTCGAAATTGTACGTACCTTTTGAATCAAACAAGTGAGGGTATTGCTTTCGCATAGCATTCTCTTATTCCCATGTAACTTCTTCCATGTCTCTACTTTTCCATGTGACCTTAACATAGTAGATATCTCTGTTGCGTAGACGTTGAACCTTTCGACTGGTGATTTCTGTTGGTGTTACTTCGAATGTCAAATCATCAGTCAATTCTGGCAAATCTACTGTCAACACGTGCGTCGAATCCTTGACATACTTCTTCAATAGAGAAATGTGAAATACGTTGTGCACACTTGACATAGATGGTGGTAATGCCAACTGATAAGCTACTTTTCCATGCTTCGCTAGAATTTCGTATGGCCCGACATATCTTGGACTTAATTTTCCTTTCGGTTCGAACCTCTTCAATCCTTTCATAGGCGATACTTTCAAAAATACTTTATCACCTACGGCGAACTCTAGATCTCTTCGTCGAGTATCTGCATATTGCTTCTGACGATTCTGAGCTCTTTTCACTCTCTCCTTGATGATGTCGACCACTCGACAAGTCTCTTCCACAAATTCAGGTCCAACAATACTGCTTTCTCCGATTCATTCCAAAACAAGGGAGTTCGACACTTTCTACCATACAGTGCCTCGTAAGGTGACATCTGTATAGTAGCCTGATAGCTGTTGTAATAGGCGAACTCGATCAATGGTAACTTTTCGTCCCATGATCCTTTGAAATCAATCACACATGCTCGTAGCATATCTTTTAGGATCTGGATTGTACGCTCTGACTGTCCGTCTGTCTGTGGGTGGAATGCAGTACTGAACTTCAATGTTGTACCCATAGCCTTTTGCAATCCTTCCCAAAATTTGGAAATAAATCGTGGATCTCTATCGAACACAATGCTTTCTGGAACACCATGTAACCGAACAATATTATCTACATACAACTTTGCTAACCTTTCCAGTGTATACTGGGGTCGTATCGGTATGAAGCGAGCTGTCCTAGTCAGATGGTCCACAATCACCCAAACTGCGTCAACTAATCGAGGAGTCAATGGTAGTCTTGTGACGAAGTCCATAGTGATGCAGTCCCATTTCCATGCTGGTTCCTTTAATGGCTGTAACAGTCCTGCGGGTTTTTGTCGTTCCGCCTTTACTTTCTGACAATTTAGGCATTGAGACACGAACTTAGCTACATCTGCTTTCATTCCCCTCCAGTAATACAGTTTCTTTAGATCATGATACATTTTTGTGCTTCCAGGATGTATCGAGTAGATGGTGGTGTGGGCTTCCTTCATCAGTCGGTGTCTAATGTCTACATTTTCTGTTCTTGGTACACATATTCTCCCTTTGTATTTCAATACTTTTTCTTCGACCAAGGTGAACTCAGGGTTAGTCCTACCTTTCTCAATATCTTCTTGTACCGTTCTCAGATAAGGATCTGCTTTGATAGCTGTCTTCACTTCATCCACTATATCCGGTATAATCTTCAGAACATATTCGAAAACCGATGAATAAACCCTTGGTTGGCTGGTCCATTCATTGTATCTATCACATATTGATCGTTTCCGTGATTGAACACCATTCCGTTGATATACATTGCTGCAATCGTGCTAGATTCTCCTTGAGATTTTATCATTGCTTTCCTGCTCAATGCATCTGCTACTACGTTCGCTTTTCCCGGATGGTACTGGATATCACAATCGTAGTCTTTCAATAGTTCCAGCCATCTTCTTTGTCTCATATTCAACTCCTCCTGATTAAATAAATAAGTAAGACTTTTATGGTCCGACTTAATCTGAAATTTCTCTCCGTATAGGTAGTGTCTCCATATCTTGACAGCATGTACTACTTCCGCTAACTCCAAATCATGAGTGGGGTAATTTTTCTCATGTACCTTCAACTGTCTCGAGGCATACGCAATTACTTGCTCTCCTTGCATGAGCACACATCCTAGTCCCAATCCTGATGCATCAGTGTATAAGGTAAATGTCTGTCCCGGAACGGGAATGGTCAAAATTGGGGCGGATATCAATCTGGTCTTCAGTGTTTGAAAACTCTTTTCACACTTATCCGTCCATACAAATTTTTCTCCTTTCTTGGTCAAACTGGTGAGAGGTACGGCAATCCGAGAATAGTCTTCTACGAATCTCCGATAATATCTAGCTAGACCCAGAAAACATCTAATTTTTGAAACACTCTTTGGTGCTTCCCACTTCACAATAGCCTCGATCTTACTGGGGTCCACTTTGATTCCTTCTGCGGATACTACATGGCCTAGAAAGGCGACTTCACTTAGCCAAAACTCACACTTCAAAAATTTGGCGTATAACTTCTCTTTCCTTAAACGCTGTAGGGCTGCGTTTAGGTTCTTGACATGGGTTTCCTTGTCCTTGGAATATACCAATATGTCATCAATAAATACTATAACCGACGTATCCAACATATCGTGGAAAACTCGGTTCATAAGTTCCATGAACGTTGTCGGTGCATTAGTTAATCCGAAGGACATCACTAAGAACTCATAATGTCCGTATCTTGTCCTGAAAGCTGTCTTCGGAATGTCACCTTCTTTAATCTTCAGCTGATGATAGCCTGATCGAATATCGATCTTTAAAAATACCTTCGCTCCTTGTAACTGATCGAACAAGTCATCGATCCTGGGTAGTGGATATCGATTCTTGATGGTCAGTTTATTCAACTCTCGATAGTCGATGCATAATCGAACGCTACCATCCTTCTTCTTTACGAACAACACCGGTGCTCCCCATGGAGATATACTGGGTCTAATATAACCCTTATCCAGCAGTTCTTATAATTGCACTTTTAATTCCTTCAGTTCAGTAGGAGCCATTCTATAAGGTGCTTTTGATACCGGTGCGGCTCCAGGTATCAGGCCTATTACAAACTCCGTGACACAGTCGGGCTGTAATCCGGGTAGTTCCTCCGAAAATACATCTGGGTAATCCCGCACGACGTCAATGTCTTCCATTCGTGGTGCTTCCTTGGTTAGGTCGACCACTGACACTAGGTATCCGACGGCTCCCTTTTCAAGGCACTTCTTAGCCTTTAATGCGGAAAGTATGAGCTTGCGTGTCCGGGGTAGTTTGGTTCCCGAGAAACTGAATTCTACTCCTTCTTTGTCTTTGAACGTTAGCTTCTTCTCGGCGCATAACAGATTTACAGAATGCCGAGCTAACCAGTCCATTCCCAAGATGACGTTAAAGTCTGCCATCTCAAGTTGTATCAAGGTTGCATCCAAGGTATGCTCTCCAATGAGAACTGGACATGGTCCATAACCTTTCTCTAATTCCACTTCTAATCCCATCGGTGACCGTACGAGTAATTTGTAGTTTAATGTTTTGATGGGAAGATTGGTCTTCTTTCCAAACGACACAGATATAAATGAATGAGTAGCTCCTGAATCAAAGAGTACTCTGGCTGGTACGCCATTGATAGGTACAATACCTGTGACCACATCGGGCGATGCGGCTGCATCCTCTGATGTAACAACATATACCCGTCCTTGATGTAACTGCTTCTTGGGTTTTGGGCACTCTCTTGCCATATGCCCTGGTTGGTTGCAGTTATAACACTTCGGGGCTTCAGAATTTGGCTTTGGCTGTGGTTGAGCTGCGGAAGTAGACTTTGGTGCAGTAGCAAAATTCTGAGGACGAAAAGGTTTATACGTCCTATTATTGCCCCCTTTGTAGGAGTTTCCGGCTGGTCTCTTGATGCCTCTGTTCTGGGAGAAATAACTCTCCTTCTGGCTCGATTCAATTACTCGAGCAATTTGGACAGCTTCGTTGTAAATCTTCTTCTCCAAGCCGAGAACATTTTCTCTTATGCTTCCTCTTAGTCCCGCGACGAACCTACGGGTTTTTGTATCTTCTTCTTGCATGCTAGCCGGTGCGAAGAAAAACAGTTCTTCGTAGCGCTGTTGATATGCGTCTATGGTCATCTGCCCCTGGTACAGACTCAAGAACTCTTTCTTCATTGAATCTTTGAAGCTTCTTGGGAAATACTTCTCGAAGAACGCTTCTTTATATATAGCCCATGTCAGTAGGGTGTGCTTGGTCAATAAGTACGTCTTTGTAGATTTCCACCAATGGTGTGCGTCGCCTTTGAGCATGAAGGTGGCGCATAGTACTTTCTCTTCTTCGATGATAGTCATCATAAGGAATTTCCTTTCCATTTCGTCTATCCAGTGTGCTGGCCATAGTGGATCAGATGGCTTGCCGTTGAATTCTCTCGGTTTCATTTTCAAAAATCTCTCCACTAGCCGAGAGTGATCCAGTTGATTTTGATATGTCCCAAACATAGGGGGTGGATACTGATAGTTCCCTTGGGCTGCTTCTGTGACTTGCACTGGAATTGGTGCAGCCGGTTGTTGAGGTGTCTGTTGAGCTGGGTGATTACCCACTGGTGCTGCACTAGCTTGCCCGGTGTACATGGTTGCAGCCTGAGTGGCTTGAAACATAACTCCCATTGCAACCTGCATTTGAGCTTGTGCGTGTTGCATTTGCTGTAGCTGTTGTGTCAGATTCATAACCACAGTTGCTAGCTCCGGTGGTGGAGGTGGCAAATTTATGGGATTTACCGGTTCTGGGTTTTCCGGTGCATGGTTATTCTCTTGACTAGTCTCCTCCACTGGTGGTGGTGGTGGGACTGTATTTTGGGTCTGTCGGGTAATTCTATGTCCAGACATATTTCTTTTCGATGATTGGTGGTGCCTGAAAAATCGTCAAGGTAGGTTAGAATTCATTTATATCTCATGTAGGCACACTAACCGATAAGAAATTCCAATTCTAACTCATTTTATAAAAAAAATACTGTCTTTTCTATGCAGGGTCGATGGTGAGGGTCGCTGGTATGTCCGACCCTGGGTATTCGACCCTGGGAATAACCTGTTCTTCCCGAGAGCTGAGGGTCGATGCGAGGGTCGATGGGTGTCCGACCCTCAGTCCGACCCTCGATTTTCTGTCAGATTCCCGAGAGCCGAGGGTCGATGGGAGGGTCAATTCGAGGGTCGATGGTACCAGTCGAATTGTCCGACCCTCGGACCAAAAATAAGATTTTTAAGATCCGATTCTGGGTTATTTCTCACTATTCCTCCTCCGTTTCGACTCGTCTCCACTCTCTGAGTTGCTACAGTGCTACTCCACTGTTCTTGGTCGGTTTAACTCCGGGTTTCGACGCCCACGTCATCCCTACAGGTATATCCTCTCACCTTTACCTGTTTTTAGGTTTTCTTTTCTAGGTTTTTGCCCATTTAACTCGTATTTTCCAACTTAAACTTTTTCCAACCGTAAAAATTCGATTTTTATTGGGGGCTTTTGTTATTGGGGTCTTGAGGAACGAAATCCCTCAAAAATTTTTGAGCTTCATCAGTTGGTTATCGAGAATCTTAAAATTTTCTCCTTGCCCTAATTTATCGAAATTTTTGATTTTTCTTGAATTTCTTCAAATTGAGCTTCGTCAGTTAAAATCTCCTACCGTATGTGGGTCGTAGGAGATATTTTAACCTACGTAAGTTCTCATGCCCACTTATATGGTGAGAAATGGGGCTTCATTTTTAATTTTTCAGATTTTTATCCTATTAACTCCTTGCTTCCTTTCTTTTTCTTATTTTTGCAGATACTATGGCCCGTACCAAAGTACCTAGAGTGCGCGATCCACTTCGCTTCCGTTCAAATGAAGCCGAGGCACAGTATGTGGACTATGCCCGTAAGAAGGTTGAAAGGGGTCGCATGGTGAACTTGGCTGAGCTAGCCTTATTCAATGTAGAGGGAGCATTCGGTGATATGGGTTGGCTCCCTGTCATCACATACGACGCGTGCACATGTCCCGACTTGGTACGCCAGTTCTATTGTAATCTCCAGGTGGTGGGGAATTACAATGATGTCGAGCGCGGTCAGGAGTTGCGCATCGCTAGTTACGTCAAAGGGGTGCACATCTCCTTTGATTATCGGCAGCTGGCCGATCTATTGGGCATTCCCTTTGGTGGCCCCATGGTGTACTGTGCGCCGGGAGAGCGACAGTTTGTTGAGATGGAGATGAGGGCAGAGATCGACAACCAGTTGCTCCGTCCCGATAGATGGCAGATGAGAGCTTGCTACTTGCGTCCAGCTCCACGGGTCTTCTGCAAGATTATCCAGCATAATTTGATCCCGCAGAGTGGGCACTATGAGAGGGTGTCTCAGCTGACCCAGTTCTTGATCTACTGCATCTGCACTCGTCAGCCGGTCTGCCTTCCTTACATCATCATGCGGACGATGATTAGTGCCACATTGTCCGGTCATAGGGGTAATCTTCCCTATGGACGCATGATTACAGTGCTACTGACCCGTCTGGGGTGGATCTGGTAGATGAGAAGATCCAGGAGAAGACCTTCTCGTCGCCTCTAGATTGGGAGGCTATCTGTAAGATGGGGCTGCGAGATGTGGAGGTTAGTGATGAGGAGAGGAACGCGATGGTGTGCCCTCACACTCGGGTTGAGATGACTGATGCTAAGGTTGCTGCTAGGGCTCGGGGAGATCCAGTCGACGATGATGATCGTATGTATATGGATGTCGACGCGATACCCCCGCCATCACCCACACAGGCGGATAGGGCTGGTACTTCTATTGCGGCGGCTTTGGTACCGGAGACCGGTCCTTCTCATGGGGCTGGTCCTTCACGCCCACCAGCTGATGACGTGCTGAGTATGTTTCACGAGATTAGAGAGGCTCAGCGCGCATCGGATCTAAGGATAGGGGAGCTCCTAAACGCCCAGTGCCGGACTGATCAGAGGGTGGCTGATCTCACAGCTAGTCTGCAGGTGACTCAAACCCAGGTGGCATGGTTGACTAGGGTCTATGCTGAGGACTATGACAGAGACCGTGAGGCACCGCCTCCTCCTTCGCCTCCAGCTTCCTGATTGTACTTTTATTTTTCTTGTCTTGTACTACAGAGTAACTGTCTGGGTTGTGGACTGTACTCAGTTTTCGTTATGTTTGTGCTTTTGTTTTTCTCTCTCATTGTATGTAACTTGCTTCCCCTTTAATAGATGTATTATTCTCTTGTTAATTTGGTCTCAATCAACACAGGTGCTTACGGTTTGTTTGTATTAAAGCTTTTAATTTATCCTATCTCAGTTCACAATGGTCTTGTATGTATGTTAATTTTATCGGGCAAGGCCTGAGAAGCTCTGATACCAAGTTGTCACACCCCAATTCTGCACCAACAAGAATGGTGTGATGAACCGCTAAGTAACCAACGGTTCAACCAGGATCTCGAATAGGCTATCCCCGTTTTACCCAAAATTTCCACACATCCATAATCATAATCAGAGTAATACACAATAGTAGAAAATTTATAAATAAATGAACTGAGAACTAAGATGATACCATTAATAAGATAGTAAATTATTCTGTTTCCAACTGAGACATACTTATGTAATTATCAAATACATGTCTTTATAAGTTCAAAGAAACCTATAAAATAACTAATAAAATACACATGAGTCACACTCGCAAGAGGTGTCATGTATATACTCTTCAGCTCCAGCTTCCATTGCTGCTATATTCTCGTACGCAGACGTGTTCATATAGTCTTCGACTGTGTAACATGCATCATCAACTAAAAATATTCGACGTCGAGGGGTGAGCACACAACACGGCTCAGTGAGTAGCCAAAGGAATGCAACAATACATATGCATGCAAAAATCAATTTATATCTTTGGTCTGGTTTATAGTTTGCAATGCGCAATAGAAAGGTTGGGTGGTCAAAGGTTAACGTTTATTGACACCGCCTCTATACACAGGGTGTGGAAGCCCGCCCGAAGGTTAACGTTTATCGTCGTCCCCATCCACCCTACCATAACATTATACAACAAAGCTTAACGTTTATTGCTATATAATGCTATACCAACACGTAAGCCCCTGTTAGCGAGGGTTTGCAAACTGGGCTCACTACTAACCAATCCTAATGCCAAACAGTGTATCCAAGGCCTCACCCCAACATCCCTCAGAATGCCCATAGAGATAGAGCAAAGGCCCCCCGATAGAGTCAGAGACTTCAAGGACCGAGACCACCTCCCCTGATACTCTACGACATAATAGTTCTGCTAAGGTAATGGCGATACGACGATGCCAATGCATAAGACTTGAGTTAGAGATAGAGCTAAAGTGCTGAGACCCGCCAAAGGTTAACGTTTATTGACGTTCTCATCACACCTCCCCTGATACTCGCTCGCATCAAATACATCAACGACACACATATAAGCACATGCCTATTCCTATCATCATCATCATCGTCATGTTATAAACAATAAAATAAATATGCATGAACAAATAATAGAAATATTGGGTGGCATACTGTATGCCCATTACAAACATATTCGCATAGAATCAAACATAGCATAGGACTCAAGAAATAGAAAATAGTTTATTATTAACCGATTAGTTTGGGGTTAAGGTTCCTCACCTTAGCTTGTTAATAGATATTTCCCAAGCTTTAAAATCACCGTTACAATGTTATTAGATTGCTAGCAGACCTAATAAAGTCGATAAAATTTAATTAGAATTAATTCCGGAATTGAAAACCATTCTGTCAACTGAGGGTCGATGCTAGGGTCGATGCTAGGGTCAATGGGTCTATCGACCCTCCCCTCTTCCTGGACTTCCCGAATGTTGAGGGTCGATGGTCAGAAACACCTAGGGTCGGATGGTCTATCGACCCTCGGTGCGACCCTCGATGCACTCTGGTCCAATTTCCACTTTTAAATCCATTCTTCGTGTTTGGGGTCCTATGACTTGCTTCCTACATTCATTCAACAGTCATTCCATGGTCTAGAACCATGTATAATCCATCTAAATAGTTTTCGTGCATCCTCCTATGGTTTTCCATGAAAACCTAACCATGGATGGATGGTTTGGGTTTCTCCGAGATCACATTCTCATCAATAACTACCCTAAGGTCTGTAGAAACTCATAGAATTAGTATCCATACCTGAGAAGATTAATCTTTCTCTGTAACTCTTCTCCTTTTTGCTAGGTTCTCATCCTTGCCTCTCTTCTTCCTCTTTTCCTTCTCCTCGCTTTCTCTCAATTCAATTAGGGTTGTGAAAGGAGTGATAGTGGCTTAGGAACGTCCTTTAAATAGACTAGGAACATCCTAAATAAGTCCCATTGAGATTTGGAAAGAATCCCAATCGAAAAATATAGAAATTTCCTAATTTCTATATTCGTCAGAAACCGAGGGTCGATGGGGGGGTCGATGATCCCGTCGACCCTAGGGTCTTAAGCTGTCCGACCCTCCCTTAAAATCTGAGGGTCTGACAATCTACTTTGGGAGGTCCGACCCTACTTGGCTGGGTATGCGACCCTCCCCTAAAATTAAGTGTCCTTGGGTCGATTTTATACCTGGGATCTCGATCTCCATCAAGCCCTTGGTCCACTTGACTCAACCATGATGGGTAAACTGGTTCAAGGTGGTAAGACCGGGTTAGTTTGACACGGGTCTTACAACTATCCTCTATCTGCATCAAGTACACCATCATTTGCTTAGTGGACATGACTTGAGTAGAACTATGGCACAATATACCCCAATGAGAATGGCATTGAAGTACCGGTTGATACCATCCCCTACCCGCACCATGAACACCAGCCAAACACAAACATTCACATGTCTATTCCTATCATCATCATCATCATCATGTTATAAATAAATAAATTAAAAATGCATGATCAGTAATAATAGAAATATTGGATGACATGTTAAATGCACATTACACGCATAAAAGCATGGAATCATCCATAGTGTTGGACTCAATAAATAAAACAGTTTATTATTAGCCAATTAGTTTAGGTCTTCTTCCCTCACCTTTGCTTGAGTGTAAATCCTCTTTCAAGATTTAAGAATCACCTTCATATTAATAGGAAAACCTAATAAGTCGATAGATTTTAATTAGAATTCATTCTGATAGTTTTAAGCTTGCTGTAAAGCTAGGGTCGCAGGACAGGTCGCAGGTTGGGTCACAGGTTTCTGTGACCCCAGGGTATAGGGTCGATGCTAGGGTCGGTTGTCCTATCGACCCTAGGTGCGACCGCAGCTTCCCTGGACTTCCCGAGAGCTTGGGGTCAATCCTGTGGTCTGATAGGGTCGGTTCCTAATCAACCCTACGTACGACCGCGTGTGGTTTAAGTCGACCGTTCATTCTACTGTCTCTTCTTTCATGTTTGGGTCCTTTGGCTTACTTCCATAGTCCATTATATGCTTGTTCTGTGGCTTAAAACTCCAAGTTACTCACTTTACATAGTTTTCAATGATTCCCTCTATGGATTCCATTGAAATCTTCCCATGGATGGATGATTTGGGTTTCTCCTGGATCCTACCCTCTTTATATACTATTCTAGGGTCTTACATAATTTATGGAGAATGTAATCATACCTTAAGCTTGTTGAGATTCAGAGATTTCTCTAAATTTCTTCTCCTTAGTCTTCTTCTCCAACTCTCCTTCTCTTCTCTTTCTCTTCTCTTTCTCTCACTTTCAATTAGGGTTTCAAAATGAGTGAAAGAGGCTAAGGATTTCCTATTTATAGAGGAAAACCTCCCAAAATAAGTCCCATTGAGATTAGGAAAGAATCCCCTTAAATTTATGAAAGTTTCCTAAATACGGTTTTTGTGGGTGATCCTAGGGTCGATGTTAGGGTGGCAGATCCCGTCGACCCTAGGGTGCAGTTGTCCAACCCTACAACTAAAAGTCATGGGTCTGTCTTTTGATGAGTTGTGGTTGACCCTACCTATTTAGGTATGCGACCCAACCCTTTATTTTACTCTTTTTGGGTGAATTTCATACCTGATCTTGCGATTTCCTTTACGCACTTGGTCCACTTGGCTCGACCATGATAGGTAGACCTGGTACAAGGTGGTAAGACCGGTTAGTTCGATACGGGTCTTACAACTCCCCCCTGCATATAAAAATTTCATCCTCAAAATTTGTACATACCTTCCGAGTCCAAAAGATGAGGGTATTGCTTTCGCATAGCACTCTCTTCTTCCCATGTGATTTCTTCTATATCTCTGCTTCTCCAGGTGACTTTAACATAATAGATGTCACGGTTGCGTACTCGTTGAACCTTTTGATTGGTGATTTCCATTGGTGCTACTTTAAATGTCAAATCCACAGTCAATTCAGGTAGATCTACTGTCAAAACATGCGTTGGATCTCTGACATACTTCTTTAGTAAGGAGTTATGAAAACATCATGCATACTTGACATAGATGGTGGTAGTGCAAATGGGTAGGCCACTCTTCCACGTTTGGCTAGAATCTCATATGACTTGACATATCTCAGACTTAGTTTCCCTTTCCGTCCAAACTATTTTAAACCACGCATAGGTGACACTTTGAGGAATACCTTATCACCTACGGCAAATTCAAGGGGTCGGCGTCGAGTATCTGCATATTGCTTCTGATGATTCTGAGCCATTCTCACTCTTTCCTTGATGATGTTGACTACTCGACAAGTTTCTCCAATAAATTCTGGTCCAACAATGCTACGTTCTCCAACTTCATTCCAAAACAAAGGAGTTCGACACTTCTTGCCATACAGTGCTTCATAGGGTGACATATGTATAGTAGCCTGATAGCTATTGTTATAAGCGGACTCGATCAGTGGTAATTTTTCATCCCATGATCCTTTAAATTCAAATACACAGGCTCAGAGCAAGTCCTCTAGAATCTGAATGGTATGCACCGATTGTCTGTCTGTCTGAGGATGGAATGCAGTATTGAACTTCAATGTTGTACCCATAGCCCTTTGCAATCCTTCCCAAAACTTTGAAGTAAATCGTAGATCTCTGTCAGACACAATGCTTTTAGGTACACCGTGTAATCTGACAATATTATCCACATATAACTTAGCTAACCTCTCCAGTGTATACTGAGGTCGTATAGCTATAAATCAAGCCGTTTTAGTCAGGCGGTCTACAATCACCCAAACCCCGTCAACTACTCGGGAAGTCAATGGTAACCCGGTGACGAAGTCCATAGTGATGCAGTCCCATTTCCATGCTGGTTCCGGTAATGGCTGTAACAGTCCTACAGGTCTTTTTTGTTCAGCCTTCACTGTATGACAATTTGGGCATTGAGATACGAACTTAGCTACATCTGCTTTCATTCCTCTCCACCAATTTAATTTCTTTAGATCATGATACATTTTTGTACTTCCAGGATGTATCGAATGGGCGATGGTATGGGCTTCCTTCACTAGTCGGTGTTTAATGTCCAAACTTTCTGTTTCAGGTACACATATTCTTCCTTTGTACTTCAGTACCTTTTCATCGTCCAAGGTGAACTCAGGGATAGTCCTACCTTTTTCAATGTCCTCTTGTACCGTTCTTAGATAAGGGTCTGATTTAATAGCTATTTTCACTTCATCAATTATATTAGGTACAATCTTCAATGTGGCAAACATACTTGAAAACCGATGAATAAACACTTGGTTGGTTGATTCACCCGGTGCATCTATCACAAACTTCTCATTATCGTAATTGAACACTTTTTCGGTAGTACACATTGCGACAGTTGTGTTAACCTCTCCTTGAGATTTTATCATTGCCTTTCTACTCAGTGCGTCAGCAACCACATTAGCTTTTCCCCGATGATACTGGATATCACAATCATAATCTTTCAATAGTTCCAACCATCTTCTTTGTCTCATATTCAACTCCTTCTGATTAAAGAGATAAGTAAGACTCTTATGATCTGATTTAATCTGAAATTTCTCTCCATACAAGTAATGTCTCCATATCTTAGTGGGATAGTTCTTCTCATGTGTCTTCAATTGTCTTGATGCATAAGCAATTACTTGTTCTCCTTGCATAAGTACACATCCTAATCCCAATCCTGACGCATCAGTGTACAAAATAAATGGCTGTCCTAGAATCAGAATGGTCAAGATCGGAGCAGATATTAATCTAGCCTTCAATGTTTGGAAACTTTTCTCCCATTTCTCATTTCAAACAAACTTTTCACCCTTCTTAGTCAAACTGGTGAGAGGTACAACAATTCGGGAATAGTCCTCCACAAATCGTCGATAATAACCAGCTAGACCCAGGAAACTTATAATTTCTGCAAACGCTCTTTGGTGCTTCCCACTTTACGATGGCTTCGATCTTGCTAGGATCCACTTTAATTCCTCCAGTGGATACAACATGGCCTAGGGATGCAACCTCATTTAGCCAAAACTCACACTTTGCAAATTTAGCATAAAGCTTCTCTTTCCGTAATCGCTGCAGAGCGGCGTTTAGATTCTTAATATGAGTTTCCTTGTCCATGGAGTAGACCAATATGTCATCAATGAATACAATAAATGATGTATCCAACATATCATGGAATACCCGATTCATAAGTTCCATAAAAGTTCCTGGTGCGTTTGTCAATCCAAAAGACATGACCCAAAATTCATAATGTCCATATTTGGTCCTGAATGCTGTCTTGGGAATATCACCGTCTTTGATCTTCAACTGATGGTAGCCTAACCGAATATCTATTTTAGAGAACACTTTGACACCTTGCAACTGATCGAACATGTCATCCATCCGAGGTAATGGATATCGATTCTTGATTGTCAGCTTATTCAGTTCTCGATAGTCTATACACAGTCGAATACTACCATCCTTCTTCTTTACGAATAATACTGGCGCTCCCCATGGTGATATGCTAGGTCGGATGTAACCCTTGTCCCATAGTTTTTGTAACTGTACCTTTAATTCCTTTAGTTCAGTAGGATCCATTCGATACGGTTCTTTAGATACTGGTGCGGCTCCGGATATAAGATCTATAACGAACTCTGTCGCTCGGTCGGGTGGTAGTCCTGGTAACTCTTCAGAAAATACATCTGGGAAGTCATGCACAACATCAATACCCTCCATTCGTAGTGCTTCCTTGGTAAGATAGACCACAGATATTAGATACCCAACTGCTCTTTTCTCAAGGCACTTCCTAGCCTTTAATGCAGGGAATATGAGCTTTCGTTTACGGGGAAGTTTGGTCCCCGCAAAACTAAACTCTGCTCCTTCCTTGTCTTTAAAGGTCAGCTTCTTTTCGGCACATAATAGGTTTGTAGAATGCTGAGCTAACCAGTCCATTCCCAAGATGACGTCAAAGTCTGCCATCTGAAGTTGAATCAGCGTTGCATCTAGAGTTTTCTCATCAATAAGGACTGAACATGGTCCATAACCTGTTTCTAATTCTAATCCCATCAGTGACTGTACAAGCAGTTTATATTGTAGATATTTGAGTGGTAGGTTCAGCTACTTTCCAAATGACACAGATATGAAAGAATGAGTAGCTCCTGAATCAAAGAGTAGTCTGGCGGGAATGCCATTACTAGGTACGATACCTGTGATTTGTTTTAATTTAGTCAACATGCTCACACAATGTAACACAAAATGAAAGGTTCCGATCATACCTGTGACCACATCAGGCGATGCGGCAGCATCCTCAGAGGTAACAGCATAGACTCAACCTTGCTGTAGTTGTTTTCTGGGCTTAGTACACTCTCTTGAGACATGCCCTACTTGATTGCAGTTAAAACATCTCGTCACCATTTTTCTTTGGTTGCGGTGGGTCTGCTGAAGTGGTCTTGGCTACAACATTGAAGCCTTGAGTACGGAAGGGTTTGAATGCCTTGGTGTTCCCTCCATTGTAAGAATTTTCATTTGGCCTTTTAATACCCCTGTTTTGAGCAAAATAGCTCTCTTTCTGGCTCGACTCTATCACGCGAGCAATTTGTAGAGCTTCATTGTAGACTTTTTTCTCAAGTCCCAGAACATGTTAACGGATGCTTCCCCTGAGTCCCATGATGAACCTTCGGGTCTTTGTGTTTTCCTCTTGCATGCTGGAGGGTGCAAAGAAGAACAGCTCCTCATAACGCTGTTGATATGCATCCACAGTCATTTGCCCCTGATACAAACTCAGGAACTCTCTTTCCATAGAATCTCTAAAACTCCTAGGAAAATACTTCTCAAAGAATGCCTCCTTATGTATATCCCAGGTCAATTGGGCGTGCTTTGTCAATAGATACATCTGTGTGGAATTCCACCAATGGTGTGCATTACCATTCAGCATGAACGTTGCACACAATACTTTCTCCTCTTCATTCACCGTCATCTTCGTAAAATTCCTCTCCATCTCGTCGATCCAATGTGCTGGCCACAACGGATCAACTGTCATTCTACTGTACTCCTTGGGCTTCATCTTCAGAATATGCTCAACTAGTCTGGAGTGGTCTAGTTAATGAAGAACATAAGCCCCATACATAGGTGGTTGGTATTGATATCCACCTGGAGCTACTTCAGGGTTTTGTACTTAAGCCTGCATGATGGGAGTTTGAGGTACCTGCAGTACTGTGTTACTTCCCCCTGGAACTGTGCTTGCCTTTCCTGCTGCCATCGGTGTCGTCTGTGCAGCTGGAAAAACCATGCCTATGGCAGCTTGCATAGTAGCTTGTACCTTTTGTATTTACTGTAGTTGTTGTGCCAAATTCATTATGGCTGTAGCCAGGTCTGTAGGTGGAGCTGGCAGATTTGTAGGATTTTCCTGGCTGTGAGTTACTGGCTGTGCCACATTTGGATTACCTTGTACTTCTGGATTTTCATGGCCGCCTTCCTCTACAGGTGGTGGTGGTGGAATAGAGTTACGACTTTGCCTGGTCATTCTGCGTCCAGCCATTATCTGCACTGGTAGTGGTAATGCCTGAAAATCATAAAATACCTGAGGTAATCATCATATACTACATTCTCATATTTAAATCCACTAGTCAATGAGATTTTAAAATTTTTCAGATCATTCTGTCAAAAATACTGTATTTTCCATCGTAGGGTCAATGGATGTCCGACCCTAGGGTATGCGACCCTGAGAATCATTGTTACTTACCGAGAGCCTAGGGTCGATGGTAGGGTCGATAGATGTCCGACCCTAGGATCGACCCCTAGTTTTTTTCAGATCATCGGGAGGCTAGGGTCGATGAATGGGTCTGAGGTAGGGTCGCATGTCTTGGTTCAATTATGCGACTCTAGGACTCAAAATCAGGTTTTTAATCCCGATTTTGGTTTCATTTCTCATTCTTTCTCCTCCTTTCCGACTCGGCTCATTCCTCTGAGTTGCTACAATGACAACTCCGACCCGTTGGTGATTTTTGCTTCACTTTTCAACTTCTACTCCTTCTCTACAGGTATGTTCTCTACTGTTTCATGTTTTTAGAGCTTTCTAACTAGGTTTTTGCTCGTTTACACCATTTTCTTCAGATTAAACTATTTCCAATCGTAAAAATTTGATTTTTATTGGGGGCTTTTGTTGTTGGTTACTCAATGGACGAAAGCCCTAAAAAAAATTCAAGTTTCATCGGTTGGTTATCGAGAAACTTGAAAATTTCAAAATTTTGCCCTAATTTGCCGATATTTTGAATTTCTCAAAATTTCTTCAAATTTACTCCTCATAGATAAAATTTCTAACTGTATAAGTCTTGCAGGGTAGTTTAGAACCTATATAAGTCCTCCTGCCCATGTGTATGGGTGCAAAGCGAGGCTTTTGCCCAGTTTATGCAATTATAATGCCGAAATTTTTGGGTTTTTCACCTTTACTAAGCTATTATCTATTTTTCATTGTTTTTATAGATAATATGGCTCGTACCAAAGTACCTATGGTTCACGACCCAGTTTGCTTCCGTTCTAATGAGGCTGAGGCTTAGTATGCCCGCTACACTCGTAAGAAGATAAAGGGAGGTCGTCGTGTGGACTTGGCTAGCCTAGCCTTGTTTGACGTAGTGAGAGCCTTAGGTGACATGGGATGGCTTCCCGTGATTACCTACGACGCCTGTACCCGTCCGGACTTAATGCAACAGTTCTATTATAACCTTCAGGTGGTGGGAGATCACAATGAAAGTGAAAGGGGTAAGGAGCTCAGGATCACGAGCTACGTCAAGGGAGTAGAGATTTTCTTTGACTATCGGCAGTTAGCGGACCACTTGGGCCTTTCATAGGATGGCCCCTTGGTATACTGCCCTCCTAGAGAGTCCCAGTTCTTTTCTTTAGAGATGCGGGCTGAGATAGACTGTTAGCTTATCAGAGAGGATCGCTGGGAGATGAAGGTGATCAATCTCCGTCCAGAGCCTCGGGTGTACTGTAAGATCATTCAACACAACTTGATACCTTAGAGTGGACACTACGAGAGGGTATCCCAGTTGACCCAATATTGGCTTTATTGTATCTGCACTAGATAGCCTGTCTGCCTCCCTTATATTATTATGCGGACGATGATCAGTGCTACGTTGCCTAGTCAGATAGGCAACCTGCCCTATGGGCTTCTGATTACTACACTGCTTACCCGCCTGGGTGTTGATTTAGTTGTTGAGAGGATTCAAGAGAAATCCTTCTCTTCAGCTCTGGAATGGGAGGCCATCTGTAAGATGGGCATGCGGGATGCTCAGGTCAGTGACGATGAGAGGAATGCTTTGCTGCGTTCTCGTACTCAGGTGGAGATAGCAGACACGGAGGCAGCAGCGGCAGCCGCTGGAGCAGGGGTTCATGGGGGTGATGCTGGGGATGAGGATCGTATGTACATGGATGTGGACTGCATACCTCCATCACCTAAACATACTACTAGAGTTGGTCCTTCACATGCAGCTGGTCCTTCACACCCACCTTCTGATAACATGATGGGGCTACTACGTGAGATTAGAGAGGCTCAGCACATGTCTGATCTGAGGGTGAGAGAGCATCTAGATGCTCAGCGCATGACTGATCGGCGGGTGGCTGATCTCATAGCTATCTTCAGAAGACCCAGACTCAGATAGCCTGGTTGACTAGGGTGTATGCTGAGGACTATGACAGAGACCGCGAGGCACCGCCTCCCCCATCACCTCCAGCTTCATGATGTATTTTCTTTTCTTTCATTTTACAGAGTAACTGTCCGGGTTGTAGAGTGTACTCTATTTTAAATATGTACATAACTTGCTTTGGTATGACTTGTATATACGTATGTCTTTCACTTGAGTGTATATGAACTTGTTTCTCATTTAATAGATGCAATATTCTCTTTCAAATTTTCTCTCAAACAACACAAGTGCTTATAATGTGTTATTATTACAGCTTTTAAATTTTTATCCTATCTCAGTTCACAAACTTTTGTGGTAGTATACTGGTTTAAATGACAGGGCCTGAGAGCTCTGATACCAAGTTGTCACACCCTAATTTCGTACTATTCAGAACGGTGTGATGAACCGCTAATAAACCAATGGTTCAATCAGGATCTCTATTAGGCTATGTCCTTTAACTTAAACCATACACATCCACAACCATAATCATAATAAATACACAATAGCGGAAGTCATAATATTAAATGAACTAAGAATCTAACCGTGACAATCATAAATAAAATATCCAATTAGGTTGTATCAATCGAGACATAAAAAAATAAAATATCAAATTACATTTCCTTAATAGTTCAAAGAAAAATCTAATCGAAAACGCATGAGTTGTACTCGCATGATGAGTCATGCATCTCCACTATATCTTTAGCATCCATTGCAGCAACGTGCCTATATGCAGGAGCATTCATATAATCTTCCATAGTAGTACCTGCATCATCAACTAAAAATATTCAAATTTGAAAGGGTGAGCACATATCACGGCTCAGTGAGCAAACAAAACAATGCAACAACCATATGCATGCATTCAATTCATAACTGTGGTCTGGTATATATAAGTTTGCAATGTGCTATAGAAAGGTTCAGAGGCCGCCTCACCTCTATACACGACAGTGTGGAACCGCCCAATGAAAACGGCATTGTCGAACCCACATGCAACCACTATGGCATAATATACCCCAATGAAAACGGCATTGAAGTACCGGTTGATACCATACCAACCCGTAAGCCCCTGTTGGCGTGGGCTTGCAAACTAGACTCGCAACAAACCAATCCTAATGGCAAACAGTGTATCCAAGGCCTCACACTAGCATCCCTCAATACATCCATAGAGATAGAGCTAAGCCCCCCGGCAGAGTCAGAGACTACACGGTCCGAACCAAGCTCCCCTAATGCCCTACGTCGTAATAGCTCTGCTAAGGCAATGGTGATACGACGATGTTAGCAGACAAGACTTGTATAGAGCTATGGCACAATATACCTAATGAAAATGGCATTGAAGTACCGGTTGATACCATCCTCTATCAGCATTAAGTACACCAACATTTCCTTTGTGGACATGACTTGAGTAGAACTATGGCACAATATACCCCAATGAAAACGACATTGAAGTACCAGTTGATACCATCCCCTACCCGCACCATTTACACCAGCCAAACACAAACATTCACATGCCTATTCCCATCATCATCATCATCATCATGTTATAAACAATGAAATTAAATATGCTACAATAGAAATATTGGATTACATGTTAAATGCACATTACACCCATACAAGCATGGAATCATTCATAGTGTTGGACTCAATAAATAAAACAGTTTATTATTAGCCAATTAGTTTAGGTCTTGTTCCCTCACCTTTGCTTGAGTGTAAATCCTCTTTCAAGCTTTAAGAAACACCTTTATATCAATAGGAAATCCTAACAAGTCGATAGATTTTAATTAGAATTCATTCCGACAGTTTTAAGTTTGCTGTAAAGCTAGGGTCGTAGGATGGATTGCAGGTTGGGTTGCAGGTTTCTGCGACCCCAAGGTATAGTGTCAATGCTAGGGTCGATTGTCCTATCGACCCGAGGTGTGACCGTAGCTTTCCTGGACTTCTTGAGAGCATGGGGTAGATCCTGGGGTCTAGTATGGTCGGTTCCCAATCGATCCTACGTGCGATCGCTCGTGGTTTAAGTCGACCATTCATTCTACAGTCTCTTCTTTCATGTTTGGGTCATTTGGCTTACTTCCATAGTCCATTATATGCTTGTTTTATGGCTTAAAACTCCAAGTTACTCACTTTACATAGTTTTTAATGATTCCCTCCATGGATTCCATTGAAATCTTCCCATGGATGGATGATTTGGGTTTCTCCTAGATCCTACCCTCTTTATATACTATTCTAGGGTCTTACATAATTTATGGAGAATGTAATCATACCTTAAGCTTGCTGAGATTCAGAGATTTCTCTGAATTTCTTTTCCTTAGTCTCCTTCTCCAACTCTCCTTCTCTTCTCCTTCTCTTCTCATTCTCTCACTTTCAATTAGGGTTTCAAAAGGAGTGAAAGAGGCTAAGGGACATCCTATTTATAGAGATAAACCTCCGAAAATAAGTCCCATTGAGATTAGGAAAGTATCCCCTTGAATTTAGGAAAGTTTCTTATTTACGGTTTCTGTCGGTGATCCTAGGGTCGATACTAGGGTCGTAGATCCCGTCGACCCTAGGGTTTCAGTCGTCCGACCTTAGGTGTCACACCCCAATTCCACACATTCAGAATGGTGTGATGAACCGCTAACAAACCAATGGTTCAACCAGGATCTCAAATAGGCTATCCCCGCGTTATCTAAACTTACACACATCCGTAATCATAATCAGAGTAAATACACAATAGCGAAAGTCTTATAATAACATGAACTGAGAAACTAAGATGATATCATTAATTTAATAGAAAATTATTCTGTTTTCAACTGAGACATAAATAAATATCAAATACAAGTCTTTATTAAATTCAATAAAAGAAACCTATAAAATATCTAAGCAAATACACACGAGTTGCACTCGCAAGAGGAGTCATGTGTATCCTCTTCAGCTCCAGCTTCCATCACCGCTACTGGCCCGTACGCAGAAGCATTTATATAATCTTCAACAATATAACCTGCATCATCAACTAAAAATATTCGACGTCGAGGGGTGAGCACACATCACGGCTTAGTGAGTAGCCAAAACAATGCAATAATACATATGCATGCAAATCAATTTATATCTTTGGTCCGGTTTAAAGTTTAGAGTATGCAATAGAAAGGTTTAGGTAGCCAAAGGTCACGTTTATTAACCCCGCCTCTATACATGAGTGTGTAATGTTACCCGAAGATCACGTTTATCATCAACTCACATGCACCCAATCATGAACATTATATAACAAAGGTTACGTTTATTGCTATATGGTGCCATACCAACACGTAAGCCCCTGTTGGCGAGGGCCGCAAACTGGGCTCGCAACTAACCAATCCTAATGCCAAACAGTGTATCCAAGGCCTCACCCCAGCATCCCTCAGAATGCCCATAGAGATAGAGCTAAGGCCCCCCGGTAGAGTCAGAGACTACAAGGACCGAGACCACCTCCCCTGATACCCTACGACATAATAGTTCTGCTAAAGTAATGGCGATACGGCGATGCCAATGCACAAGACTTGAGTTAGAGATAGAGCTAAAGTGCTGAGACCCGCCAAAGGTTAACGTTTATTGACGTTCTCATCACACCTCCCCTGATACTCGCTCGCATCAAGCACATCAACCACACACATACAAGCACATGCCTATTCCTATCATCATCATCATCATCATGTTATAAACAATAAAGTAAATATGCATGAACAAGTAATAGAAATATTGGATGGCATGCTGTATGCACATTACAAACATATTCGCATAGAATCAAGCATAGCATAGGACTCAAGAAATAAAAAATAATTTATTATTAACCAATTTAGTTTGGAGTTAAGGTTCCTCCTCATCTTAGCTTGCTATAAGATACTTTTCCAAGCTTTAAAATCACCTTTATAATGTTATTATATTGCTAGAAGACCTATCAAAGTCGATAGAATTTAATTAAAATTAATTCTAGATTTAAAAATCATTCTGTTAACTGAGGGTCGATGCTAGGGTCGATGCTAGGGTCGATGGGTCTATCGACCCTCCCCTCTTTCTGAACTTTCCGAATGCTGAGGGTCGATGGTCAGGAATACCTAGGGTCGGATGGCCTATCGACCCTGGGTGCGACCCTTGGTGCACTCTGGTCCAATTTCCACTTTTAATCCATTCTTCGTGTTTGGAATCCAAGGGCTTGCTCCTACATTCCATTCTGCATTCATTCCATGGTCTGAAACCATGTATAACCCACCTAGATAGCTTTCATGCACTTTCCTATGGTTTTCCTATGGTTTGCATGAAAAACTAACAATAGATTGATGGTTTGGGTTTCTCCGAGATCACACTCTCAACATTAACTAACCTAAGGTCTGTAGAAACTCATGGAATTAGTATCCATACCTGAGAAGATTAATCTTTCTCTGCAACTCTTCTCTTTTGGCTTAATTTCTCTTCCTTCCCTTTCTTCTTCCTCTTTCCTTCTCCGCTCTTTCTCTCAATTCGATTAGGGTTGTGAAAGGAGTGAAAGTGGCTTAGGGACGTCCTCTAAATAGAGTAGGAATATCCTAAAATAATTCCCTTTGACATTAGGAAAGAATCCCATTCCAAAATATGGAAATTTCCAAATTTTTATTTTCTGCGGTAACCGAGGGTCGATGGGAGGGTAGATGATACCGTCGACCCTAGGGGTGTAAGTTTTCCGACCCTCCCTCCAAAACTGAGGGTCTGACTTTCTGTTTTGGGAGGTCCGACCCTGCTTAGCTGGGTATGTGACACTTCCCCTATTTTAAGTGTTTTTGGGTCGATTTGATATCTGGGATCTCGATCTACTTTACGCCATTGGTCCATTTGACTCGACCATGATGGGTGAACCTGGTTCAAGGTGGTAAGACCGGGTTAGATTGACACGGGTCTTACAACTCCCACCAACTTATAAAAATTTTGTCCTCAAAATTGTACGTACCTTCTGAATCAAATAAGTGAGGGTATTGCTTCCGCATAGCATTTTCTTCTTCCCATGTAATTTCATCCATGTCTCTACTTTTCCATGTGACCTTAACATATTAAATATCTCTATTGCGTAGACGTTGAACCCTAGTGATTTCTGTTGGTGTTACTTCAAACGTCAAATCATCAGTCAATTCTGGCAAATCCACTATCAAAACATGCATTGGGTCTTTAACATACTTCTTCAATAAGGAAATGTGAAATATGTCATGCACGCTTGACATGGATGGTGCTAGTGCTAACTGATAAGCTACTTTTCTACGCTTAGCTAAATTTTATACGGCCTGACATATCTTGGTCTTAGCTTCCCTTTCTGTCCGAACCTCTTCAATCCTCACATAGGCGATACCTTCAAAAATACTTTATCACCTACGACGAACTCCAGATCTCTTCGTCGAGTATCCGCATATTGCTTCTGGCGGTTTTGAGCTGTTCTCACTCTTTCCGTGATGATGTCGACCACTCGACAAGTCTCTTCAATAAATTCTGGTCTAACTTCATTCCAGAACAAGGGAGTTCGACACTTCCTGCCATACAGTGCTTCATAAGGTGACATCTGTATAGTGGCCTGATAGCTATTGTTGTAAGCGAACTCGATCAATGGTAACTTTTCATCCCACGATCCTTTAAAATCAATCACACATGCTCGTAGCATATGTTCTAGAATCTGGATTGTACGCTCTGACTGTACATCTGTCTGTGGGTGGAATGCAGTACTGAACTTCAACGTTGTACCCATAGCCTTTTGCAATCCTTCCCAAAATTTGGAAGTAAATCGTGGGTCTCTATCCGACACAATACTTTCTGGAACACCATGTAATCGAACAATATTATCCACATACAGCTTCGCTAACCTTTCCAGTGTATACTGAGGTCGTATAGGTATGAAGCGAGCTGTTTTAGTCAGACGGTCCACAATCACCCAAACTGCGTCAACTACTCGAGGAGTCAATGGTATTCCCGTGACGAAGTCCATAGTGATACAGTCCCATTTCCATGCTGGTTCCGGTAATGGCTGCAACAATCTAGCGGGTCTTTGTCGTTCAGCCTTTACTTTCTGACAATTTAGGCATTGAGACACGAACTTAGCTACATCTGCTTTCATTCCCCTCCACCAATATAGTTTCTTTAGATCATGAAACATTTTTGTACACCCAGGATGTATCGAATAGATGGTGGTATGGGCTTCTTTCATCAGTCGGTGTCTAATGTCTGCACTTTCTGTTTCGGGTACACATATTCTTCCTTTGTATTTTAGTACTTTCTCTTCGTCCAAGGTGAACTCAGGGTTAGTCCTACCTTTCTCGATATCTTATTGTACTGTTCTTAGATAAGGATCTGCTTTGATAGCTATCTTCACTACGTCCACTATGTCCGGTATAATCTTCAATGCCGCGAACATATTCGAAAACCGATGAATAAACCCTTGGTTGGCTGATTCATCCATTGTATTTATCACATACTGCTCGTTGCCGTGATTGAACACCATTCCATTGGTACACATTGCTGCAGTCGTGCTAACTTCACTTTGGGATTTTATCATTGCTTTTCTGCTCAATGCATCCGCTACCACATTCGCTTTTCCCGGATGATACTGGATGTCACAATCATAGTCTTTCTATAGTTCCAGCCATCTTCTTTGTCTCATATTTAACTCCTTCTGATTAAATAAATAAGAAAGACTTTTATGATCCGACTTAATCTGGAATTTCTCCCCGTATAGGTAATGTCTCCATATCTTTAACGCATGTACTACTGCCGCTAGCTCCAGATCGTGAGTGGGATAATTTTTCTCATGTACCTTTAACTGTCTTGAAGCATAAGCAATCACTTACTCTCCTTGCATAAGCGCACATCCCAATCCCAGTCCCAACGCATCAGTGTATAAAGTAAATGTCTGTCCTAGCATGGGAATAGTCAAAATCGGGGCGGTTATCAATCTGGTCTTCAATGTCTGGAAGCTCTTCTCACATTTATCCGTCCACACAAGTTTTTCACCCTTCTTGGTCAAACTGGTGAGAGGTACGGAAATCCAAGAATAGTCTTCTACGAATCTCCGATAATAACCAGCTAGACCTAGAAAACTTCTGATTTCCGAAATGCTCTTTGGTACTTCCCACTTCACAATAGCCTCGATCTTGCTAGGGTCCACTTTGATTCCTTCAGCGGATACCACATGGCCTAGAAAGGCGACCTCACTTAGCCAAAACTCACATTTTGAAAATTTGGCATATAGATTCTCTTTCCTTAAACGCTGTAGGGCTGCGTTTAGGTTCTTGAAATGGGTTTTCTTGTCCTTGGAGTATACCAATATATCATCAATGAAATACTATAACCGATGTATCCAACATATCATGGAAAACTCGGTTCATAAGTTCCATGAACATTTCCGGTGCATTAGTTAATCCGAAAGACATCACCAAAAATTCATAGTGTCCGTATCTGGTCCTGAAAGCTGTCTTCGGAATATCCCCTTCTTTAATCTTCAGCTGATGATAGCCTGATCGAAGATCGATCTTAGAAAATACTCTTGCTCCAATGTAATTGATCGACCAATTCATCGATCCGAGGTAGTGGATATCGATTCTTGATTGTCAGTTTATTCAACTCTCGATAGTCGATGCATAATCGAACGCTACCATCCTTCTTCTTTACGAACAACCCCGGTGCCCCCCATGGAGATATACTGGGTCGAATATAACCTTTGTCCAGTAGTTCTTGTAGTTGCACTTTTAATTCTTTCAGTTCCGTAGGAGCCATTCTATAAGGTTCTTTTGATACGGGTGCGGCTCCAGGTATCAGGTCTATTACAAACTCCGTGGCCCGGTCGGGTGGTAATCTGGGTAGTTCCTCTGAAAATACGTCAGGGTACTCCCATACGACATCAATGTCTTCCATTCGTGGTGCTTCCTTGGTTAGGTCGACCACTGATACTAGATACCCGACTGCTCCCTTGTCAAGGCACTTCTTAGCCTTTAATGCTGAAAGTATGAGCTTGCGTCTTCGGGGAAGTTTGGTTCCCGAGAAACTGAATTCTGCCCCTTCTTTGTCTTTGAATGTTAGCTTCTTTTCGGCGCATAACAAATTTGCTGAATGCCGAGCTAACCAGTCCATTCCCAAGATGACATCAAAGTCTTCCATCTCAAGTTGTATCAAGGTTGAATCTAAGGTCTGCTCTCCAATGAGAACTGCACATGGTCCATAACCCTTCGCTAGTTCCACTTCTAACCCCATCGGTGACCGTACAAGTAATTTGTAGTCTAATGTTTTGATGGGTAATTTTGACTTCTTTCCAAATGACACAGATATAAATGAATGAGTAGCTCGGGAATCGAAGAGTACTCTGGCGGGTACGCCATTTATAGGTACAATACCTGTGATTTATCTTTACTTAGTCTACATGCTCATTCAATGTAATTATAGCCTTAAAATTTTCAGTCATACCTGTGACCACATCGGGTGATGCGGCAGAATCCTCTGATGTAACGGCATATACCCTTCCTTGATGTAACTGCTTCTTGGGCTTTGGGCACTCCCTTGCCATATGCCCGGGTTGGTTGCAGTTAAAACACTTCAGGACTTCAGAATTTGGCTTTCATTGAGGTTGCACTGCTGAAGTGGTCTTGGGTGCAGTAGTAAAGTTCTGAGGACGGAAAGGCTTATACGTCTTGTTATTGCCTCCGTTGTAGGAGTTTTCGACTGGTCTCTTGATGCCTCTGTTCTGAGTAAGGTAACTCTCCTTCTGGCTCGATTCAATCACTCGAGCAATCTGGACAGCTTCGTTGTAGATTTTCTTCTCTAAGCCCAGAACATTTTCTCTGATGCTTCCTCTTAGTCCCATGACCAACCTACGGGTTTTGGTATCTTCTTCTTGCATGCTAGCCGGTGCAAAGAAAAACAGCTCTTCGTAGCGCTGTTGATATGAGTCTACAGTCATCTGTCCCTGGTACAAGCTCAGGAACTCCTTCTCCATCGAATCTCTGAAGCTTCATGGAAAATATTTCTTGAAGAATGCTTCTTTATATATAGCCCATGTCAGTAGGGCATGCTTGGTCAGTAAATATGTCTTCGTGGATTTCCACCAATGGTGTGCGTCGCCCTTGAGCACGAAGGTGGCGCATAGTACTTTCTCTTCCTCTGTAATAGTCATCATGAGGAAGTTTCTCTCCATCTCGTCTATCCAGTGTGCTGGCCACAATGGATCAGACGGCTTGCCGTTGAATTCTCTGGGTTTCATCTTCAAAAATATCTCCACTAGCCGGGAGTGATCCAGTTGGTTTTGGGGGTTTGCCCCAAACATATAGGGTGGATAGTGGTAATTCCCTTTAGCTGCTTCCGGTACCTGCACTGGAATCTATGCAGCCGGTTGTTGAGGTGTCTGATGAGCTGGGTGGTTACCCACCAGGACTGCACTGGCTTGTCCAGTGTGCATGGGTGCGGCTTGAGTGGCTTGAAACATAATTCCCATGGCGACCTGCATCTGAGCCTGTGCGTGTTGCATCTGCTGTAGCTGTTGTGCTAGGTTCATCACCCCTGTTGCTAGCTCTGGTGGTGGAGGTGGCAAATTTATAGGGTTTGCCGATTCTGGATTCCCCGGTGCATAGTTATTCTCTTGACTAGTCTCCTCCACTGGTGGTGGTGGTGGGACTACGTTTCGGGTCTGTCGGGTCACCCTACGTCTAGACATAATTCTTTTCTGTGATTAGTGGTGCCTGAAAATCATCAAAATAGGTGAGAAGTCATTTATATTTCATGTAGGCATGCTAACCAATAATCAATTCCAATTCTAGCCCATTTTATAAAAAAAATGTTGTCTTTTCTATGCAGGGTCGATGGTGAGGGTCGCTGGTATGTCCGACCCTTAGTTTCCGACCCTGGGAATGACCTGTTCTTCCCGAGAGCTTAGGGTCGATTCGAGGGTCGATGGGTATCTGACCCTCAGTTCCGACCCTTAGTTTTCTGTCAGGTTCCCGAGAGCCGAGGATCGATTCGAGGGTCGATGGGTCCAGTCGAATTGTCTGACCCTCAGACCAAAAATCAGATTTTTAAGATCCGATTCTGGGTCATTTCTCACTATTCCTCCTCCGTTTTGACTCGTCCCTCCTCTCTGAGTTGCTACAGTGCTACTCTTCCGTTTTTGATCGATTTGACTCCGGGTTTCAACGTCCACGTCATCACTACAGGTATGTCTTCTCATTTTTACCTGTTTTTAGGTTTCCATTTCTAGGTTTTTTTTTTTTTGCACCTTTAAATTGTATTTTCCTAACTAAACTTTTTCCAACAATAAAAATTTGATTTTTATTGGGGGCTTTTGTTATTGGTGTCTCGAGGAACGAAAGCCCACAAAAATTTTTGAGTTTCATCGGTTGGTTATCGAGAAACTTGAAATTTTCTCTTTTTGCCCTAATTTTTCGACATTTTAGATTTTTCTTGAATTTCTTCAAATTGGACATCGTCAGTTAAAATTTCCTCTGCATGTGGGTTGTAGGATATGTTTAAACCTTCGTATGTCCTTATGCCCACTTGTATAGTGAGGAATGGGCTTTATGGTCAACTTACGTCGTTATTAAAATCAAGTTTCGGATTTTATCCTATTAACTCCTTGTTTTCCTTCTCTTTCTTATTTGCAGATACTATGGCTCGTACCAAAGTACCCCGAGTTCGTGATCCCCTTCGCTTCCGTTCTAATGAAGCCGAGGCACTGTATGCTGACTATGCCCGTAAGAAGGTTGAGGGTGGTCGTATGGTGAACTTGGCTGAGTTAGCCGTGTTCAATGTAGAGGGAGTCTTTGGTGACATGGGGTGGCTTCGTGTCATTACATACGATGCGTGCACCTGCCCGGATTTGGTGCGTCAGTTCTATTGTAATCTCCAGGTGGTGGGGAATTACAATGACGTTGAGCATGGTCAGGAGTTGCGCATCTCCAGCTACGTCAAAGGGGTAGATATCTCCTTCGACTATCGGCAGCTGGCCGACTTGTTGGGCATTCCTTATGATGGCCCCATGGTATACTGTGCGCCTGGAGAGCCACAATTTGTTGAGATGGAGATGAAGGCAGAGATCGATAATCAGTTGCTCCGTCCTGATTGTTGGTAGATGAGAGCCTGTTACTTGCGTCTAGCTCCACGGGTCTTCAGTAAGATTATTCAGCATAATCTGATCCCACAGTGTGGGCACTATGAGAGGGTGTCTCAGCTGACCCAGTTCCTGATATACAGTATATGCACTCGACAGCCCGTCTGCCTTCTATACATCATCATGCGGACCATGATTAGTGCTACATTGTCCGGTCATAGGGGTAATCTACCCTATGGACGTATGATCACTGTCCTGCTTACTGGCATGGGGGTGGACTTAGTGGATGAGAAGATTCAGGAGAAGAACTTCTCGTCGCCTCTAGATTGGGAGGCTATCTGCAAGATGGGGCTGCGAGATGCTGAGGTTAGTGATGAGGAGAGGAACGCGATGGTGCGCCCTCACACTCGTATCGAGATAGTTGATGCTGAGGCTGCTGCTGCCGCCGCTAGAGCTCATGTGGATCCCATCGACGATGATGACCGTATGTATATGGATGTCGACGTGATACCCCCGCCTTCACCCATGCACACTGCTGGAGTTGGTACTTCTTCTGCGGCTGGTCCCGTACCTGGGACTAACCCTTCTCTTGTGGCTGGTCCGCAGCATCCACCTTCTGATATGATGGAGATATTACGTGAGATCAGGGAGGCTCAGCATAGATCTGATCTGAGGATGGATGAGTTGATGGCTGCCCAGCACACGTCCGATGCGCGGATGAGAGAACTCCAAGAGGTGCAGCGTGCGACTGATAGGAGGGTAGCCGATCTCACAGTTAGCCTACAGATACCCAGACTCAGATAGCCTGGTTAACTAGAGTCTATGGTGAGGACTATGACAGAGACCGTGAGGCACCTCCTCCTCCATCGCCTCCTGCTTCTTGATTGTACCTTCATTTCCTTGTACTTCAGTGTAACTGTCCGGGTTGTGGACTGTACTCTGATTTCATTATGTATATATGTTTTGTTTCGCTCTCATTGTTATGTAAACTTGTTTCCCTTTTAATAGGTGCATTATTTTCTTTTAAATTTTGTCTCAAACATCACTGGTGCTTACAATGTGTTAATATTACTGTTTTTATTTTTATCCTATCTCAGTTCACAATTGTGTTGAATGTATGCTAGTTCGGCGGACAAGGCCTGAGATGCCCTGATACCAAGTTGTCACACCCCTATTCCACACATTCAGAATGGTGTGATGAACCGCTAACAAACCAACGGTTCAACCAGGATCTCAAATAGGCTATCCCCGCATTATCTAAACTTACCCACATCCATAATCATAATCAGAGTAAATACACAATAGCGGAAGTCTTATAATAACATGAACTGAGAAACTAAGATGATATCATTAATTTAATAGAAAATTATTCTGTTTTCAACTGAGAGATAAATAAATATCAAATACAAGTCTTTATTAAATTCAATAAAAGAAACCTATAAAATATCTAATCAAATACACACGAGTTGTACTCGTAAGAGGAGTCGTGTGTATCCTCTTCAGCTCCAGCATCCATCACCGCTACTGTCCCGTACGCAGAAGTATTTATATAATCTTCAACCGTATAACCTGCATCATCAACTAAAAATATTCGACGTCGAGGGGTGAGCACACATCACGACTCAGTGAGTAGCCAAAACAATGCAACAATACATATGCATGCAAATCAATTTATATCTTTGGTCCGGTTTAAAGTTTGCAGTACGCAATAGAAAGGTTTAGGTAGCCAAAGGTCGCGTTTATTGACCCCGCCTCTATACACGAGTGTGTGACGTTACCCGAAGATCATGTTTATCGTCAACTCACATGCACCCAATCATGAACATTATATAACAAAGGTTACGTTTATTGCTATATAGTGCCATACCAACACGTAAGCCCCTGTTGGCGAGGGCTGCAAACTGGGCTCTCAACTAACCAATCCTAATGCCAAACAGTGTATCCAACGCCTCACCCAAGCATCCCTCAGAATGTCCATAGAGATAGAGCTAAGGCCCCCCGATAGAGTTAGACACTACAAGGACCAAGACCACCTCCCCTGATACCCTACGACATAATAGTTTTGCTAAAGTAATGGCGATACGACGATGCTAATGCACAAGACTTGAGTTAGAGATAGAGCTAAAGTGCTGAGACCTGCCAAAGGTTAACGTTTATTGACGTTCTCATCATACCTCCCCTGATACTCGCTCGCATCAAGCACATCAACCACACACATACAAGCACATGCCTATTCTTATCATCATCATCATCACCATGTTATAAACAATAAAGTAAATATGCATGAACAAGTAATAGAAATATTGGATGGCATGTTGTATGCACATTACAAACATATTTGCATAGAATCATGCATAGCATAGGACTTAAGAAATAGAAAACAGTTTATTATTAACCAATTTCGTTTGGAGTTAAGGTTCCTCACCTTAGCTTGCTATAAGATACTTTTCCAAGCTTTAAAATCACCTTTATATTGTTATTATACTGCTAGAAGACTTAACAAAGTCGATAGAATTTAATTAGAATTAATTCCAAATTTAAAAACCATTCTGTTAACTGAGGTAGATGCTAGGGTCGATGGGTCTATCGACCCTCCCCTCTTTCCGGACTTCCCGAATGCTGAGGGTCGATGGTCAGGAATACCTCGGGTCGGATGGCCTATCGACCCTGGGTGCGACCCTTGGTGCACTCTGGTCCAATTTCCACTTTTAATCCATTCTTCGTGTTTGGAATCCTATGGCTTGCTCCTACATTCCATTCTACATTCATTCCATGGTCTGAAACCTTGTATAACCCACCTAGATAGCTTTCATGCACTTTCCTATGGTTTTCCTATGGTTTCCATGAAAACCTAACAATAGATTGATGGTTTGAGTTTCTCCGAGATCACACTCTCAACATTAACTAACCTAAGTTCTGTAGAAACTCATGGAATTAGTATCCATACCTGAGAAGATTAATCTTTCTCTGCAACTCTTCTCTTTTGGCTTAATTTCTCTTCCTTCCCTTTCTTCTTCCTCTTTCCTTCTCCTCTCTTTCTCTCAATTCGATTAGGGTTGTGAAAGGAGTGAAAGTGGCTTAGGGACGTCCTCTAAATAGAGTAGGAATATCCTAAAATAAGTCCCTTTGGAGATTAGGAAAGAATCCCATTCGAAAATATGGAAATTTCCAAATTTCTATTTTCTGCGGTAACCACGGGTCGATAGGAGGGTCGACGATCCCGTCGACCCTAGGGGTATAAGTTGTCCGACCCTCCCTCCAAAACTGAGGGTCTGACTTTCTGTTTTGGGAGGTCTGACCCTGCTTAGCTGGGTATGCGATCCTTCCCCTATTTTAAGTGTTTTTGGGTCGATTTGATATCTGGGATCTCGATCTCCTTCACGCCCTTGGTCCAATTGACTCGACCATAATGGGTGAACCTGGTTCAAGGTGGTAGGACCGGGTTAGATTGACACGGGTCTTACACTAGGCCTAAAAGTCATGGGTTTGTCTTCTAATGAGGTGGGGTCGACCCTACCTATTTATGTATACGACCATACCCTCTATTTTACTGTGTTTGGGTCAATTTCATACCTGGTCTTGCGATTTCCTTCACACACTTGGTCCACTTGGCTCGACCATGATAGGTAGAGCTGGTACAAGGTGGTAAGACTGATTAGTTCAATACGGGTCTTACAAGATACCCAACTCCTTCTTTCTCGAAGCATTTCCTAGCCTTTAATGCAGAGACGATGAGTTTTCGTTTATAGGAAACTTTGGTTCCCGCAAAACTAAACTTTGCACCTTCCTTGTCTTTAAATGTCAGCTTCTTTTCTGCACATAATAGGTTTGCAGAATGACGAGCTAACCAGTCCATTACCAAGATGACGTCAAAGTCTACCATCTCAAGTTGAATCAAGGTTGCATCCAAAGTCTTATCGTTAATAAGAACTGGACAAGGTCCATAACCCTTTTCTAATTCCACTTCTAATACCATCGGTGATCGTACAAGTAGTTTGTAGTCTAAAGATTTGAGGGGTAGATTCAGCTTCTTTCCAAATGACACAGATATAAAAGAATGAGTAGCTCCAGAATCAAAGAGTAGTCTAGCGGGTATGCCATTAATTGGTACGATACTAGTGATTTGATTTAGTTTTAGTCTACATGCTCACACAATGTAATACAGATGAAAGGTTCAGGTCATACCTGTGACCACATCAGGCGATGCGGCAGCATCCTTAGATGTAACTGCATAAACCTTTCCTTGTTGTAGCTGCATCCTGGGCTTAAGACATTTCCTGAAATAATGTCCCACTTGATTGAAGTTATAGCATTTTACTCCTTCATTATTTTGCTTTTGTTGTAGTTGAGCTGCTGGAGTAGTCTTGGCTACAGCATTGAAGCCTTGAGTATGGAAGGGTTTGAATGTCCTTGTATTCCCTCCATTGTACGAATTCCCATTTGGGCTCTTGATACCTCTATTCTGAGCAAAATAGCTCTCTTTCTGGCTCGACTCTATTACTCGAGCAATCTATACTGCTTTATTGTACACTTTCTTTTCCAGTCCCAGTACATGCTCACGGATGCTTCCCAAGAGTCCCATGATGAATCTTCGGGTCTTTGTATTTTCTTCCTGCATGCTGGCAGGTGCAAAGAAAAACAGCTCTTCGTAACGCTGTTGGTATGCATCCATAGTCATCTAACCCTGATATAAACTCAGGAACTCTCTTTCCATAGAATCTCTAAAACTTCCAGGGAAGTACTTCTCAAAGAATGCCTCTTCATAACCCAAGTCAATTGGGTGTGCTTTGTTAACAGATAAGTCCGTGTGGACTTCCACCAGTGGTGTGCATCGCCTTTCAGCATGAAGGTTGCACATTGTACTTTCTCCTCCTCATTTACCGTCATCATCATGAATTTTCTTTTCATTTCATCAATCCAGTGTACTGGCCATAAACGATCGGCTGGCTTACCATTATATTCTTTGGGCATCATCTTCAGAAAACGCTCGATCAGTCGGGAGTGGTCCAGCTGATATGGAGCATAGGCCCCATACAAAGGTGGTTGATACTAGTAACTGCCTTGAGCTACCTCAGGATTTTGTACTTGAACCGGCAGGACTAGTGTTTGAGGCATGTGGGGTACCGTGTTGCTTCCCCCTGGTACTATGCTAGCCTGCCCTGCTGGCATAGGTATCGTATGTGCTGCTGGAAAAGCCATGCCTATAGCAGCTTGCATATTGGCTTGCACCTGCTATATTTGCTGCAGTTGTTGTGCCAAGTTCATTACTGTTGTAGCCAGATCTTTAAGTGGGGCTGGCAAGTTTATAGGATTTACCTGGCCACTAGCCACTGGCGGTGCCATATTCAGATTCTCCTGTGCTTCATGATTTACATGGCTGTCTTCCTCCACAGGTGGTGGTGGTGGAATTCGGTTACCGCCTCGTCTGGTCACCCTTCGCCCAGCCATTTCCTGTTTTGGTGGTGGTAGTGTCTGAGAATAATCATAGCACATGTGAAGCAATCAATATAAGTTGTTCTTAAGTAAAAAATCCAACTAAACATTATAAATTCCAAATTTTCAGATCATTCTGACAAAATACTATATTTTCCATCGTAGGGTTGATGGTAGGGTCGGTCCTTATGCGACCCTAGGGTATGTGACCCTAATAAATCCTGTCAGCTTACCAAGAGCCTAGGTTCGAACGTAGGGTCTGTATATGTCCGACCCTAGGTCCGACCCATGGTTCTCGGTCAGATCACCGAGTGCCTAGGGTTGATGGTAGGGTCCATAATTGTCTGACCCTAGGTCCGACCCATGGTTCTCTATCAGATCACCGAGTGTCTAGGGTCGATGGTAGGGTCTGACGTAGGGTCGCACATTTTCGTCGAATTCTACGACCCTACGATCTAAAATTAGGTTTTTAACCCCGATTTTTGATTCATTTCCCATTCCTTATCTTTTCTTCCAACTCAAATCATTTCCCTAAGTTGCTACAGTATCGAACCCTAGTGTTTGGTGATCATTCCTTCCGTTGGCGACTTCCGCTCCTTCTATTCAGGTATGCTCTCTACTGTTTCACATTTTTAAACTCTCCAAACTTGGTTTTTACCCCATTACATCATTTTCTTCAAATTAAATATTTTCCAATCGTAAAAATTTAATTTTTATTGGGGGCTTTTGCTATTGGTCACCCAATGGACGAAAGCCCTCAAAAATATTTGAGTTTCATCGGTTGGTTATCGAGAAACTTGATTTTTTCCATTTTTGACCCAATTTTTGAGATTTTTCAAATTTATTAAAATTTCATCAAATTCAATCTCTTTAGATTAAATTTCCAAATGTATGAGCTTTGCAGGATGGTTTGGAACCTATGTAAGTCCTCCTGCCCAGTTGTTTGGGTGAAAAGTGAGGCTTTTGGCCAAATCATGCCGTTATAATGCCCAAATTTTGAGTTTTTCACCATTACTAATATCTTATTTGTTTTTCTGTGTCTTGACAGATAGTATGGTTTGTATCATGGTGCCTAGGACTCATGACCCCATTCATTTCCTCTCCAACGAGGTGGAAGCTCAGTATGCTCGCTATGATCGCAAGAAAGTAGAAGGGGGTCACTGTGTGAACTTGGCTAGTTTGGCCTTGTTCAAAGTGGAGGGTGCTTTTGGTGATATTGGCTGGCTCCCTTTGATCACCTATGAGGCTTTCACCCGTCCTGATCTGGTGAGAGAGTTTTATTGCAATCTCCAGGTACTGGGGGATCGCAATGACACAGAGAGAGGTAGGGAGCTCAGGATCATGAGCTATGTCCAATGGGTGGAGGTCTCATTTAATTTCCAAATGTTGGCTGATCTTTTGGGCATATCAAATGACGGCCCTTTGGTGTACGGTGCTCCCAAGGAGCCCCAGTTGCAATCCTCAGAGATGCGTCCTGAAATTGATAGTCAGCCCATCAAAGATGATCGCTCGGAGATGAAAGCAATCAACTTACGTCCAGAGCCTCAATTGTACTGCAAAATTATCCTGCACATCCTGATACCCCAGAGTAGACATTATGAGAGGATCTCTTAGTGGACTCAGTATGTCTTCTACTGTATTTGCACCAGGCAGCCTGTCTGCCTTCCTTATATCATTATCCAGACGATGATCCGTGCTATGCTGCCTGGTCAATTGGGAAACCAACCCTACGGACGTTTGATCACTACATTGCTCACTCGCCTACACGTGGATTTAGTAGATGAGAGGATTCAGCAGAAGACATTCTCATCGGATCTTGACTGGGAGGCCATCCTAAGATGGGTATGCGGGATGCTCAGGTCAGTGACGATGAACGGAATGCTTTGGTGCGTCCTCGTACTCGAGTAGAGGTAGCAGACGTGGCAGCAGCAGCAGTAGCAGGGGCATGGGTCCACGGGGGTGATGCTGAGGATGAGGATCGTATGTACATGGATGTAGATTCCATACCTCCTGCATCACCTTTACATTCTACTTGAGCTGGTCCATCTCGGACTCCTTTACACATGGCTGGTCCTTCACGGCCACCCTCTGATGATAAGATGGGGATACTACGTGAGATTAGAAAGGCTCAGCGCATGACTGATCTAAGAGTGGGAGAGCTTCTAGATGCTCTATGCGTGACCGATGGGAGAATAGGCAAGCTTCCAGATGCTCAGTGTGCTACTGATGGGAGAGTAGGCAAGTTCCTATATGCTCAGTGTGTCTCCAATCAGCGGATGGCCAAGTTGACAGCTAGTCTCCAGACGATCGAGACTCAGGTAGCCTGGTTGACTAGAGTGTATGCTGAGGACTATGACAGAGATCGCGAGGCACCTCGTCCTCCAGCACCTCCAGCTCCATGATGTACCTTTTCCTTCATTTTTCTTTGTACTACAGAGTAACTGTCTGGATTGTGGACCCTAATCTGATTTGGATATTTATATATATACGTTGCTTTTTACTCGAGTGTATATGAAACTTGTTTCTCCTGTTATACATGCATTATTCTCTTTCTTAATTTTTGTCTCAAACAACACATGTGCTTATGGTGTGTTATTATTATAGCTCTTAAAATTTTCTTCTAACTCAGTTCACGAACTTTCGTGGAAGTATATCGATTTAATAGACAGGGCCTGAGATCTCAGATACCAAGTTGTCACACCCCAATTCTGCACTATTCAGAACGGTGTGATGAACCGCTAATAAACCAATGGTTCAACCAGGATCTCAAATAGGCTGTGTCTGTTTTCTTAAACCATACACATCCACAACCATAATCAGAGTAAATAAACAATAGCGGAAGACTTTATGCTAATGAACTAAGAGTCTAACAATTATAACATAAATAAATTATCCATTTATTCTCCATTGAGTAAGACATAAAATAAAATAAATTACATTTCCTTAATAATAAAAATCTAATCGAAAACGCAAGAGTTGCACTCGCATGAAGAATCAAGCGACTCCATCATGACTTCTGCATCTATCGCCGCTGCATGTCCATACACCGGAGCATTCATATAGTCTTCTATGGTGGTACATGGATCATCAACTAAAAATATTCGACGTCGAAAGGGTGAACACACATCACGGCTCAGTGAGTAAACAAAACAATGCAACAAATATATGGATGCATTCAATTCATATCTTTGGTCTGGTTCATAAATTTACAATGTGCGATATAAAGGTTTGATGGCTGCCGCAGATCTATACACAGTGTATGTAAGCCCACCGAACGGATCAAATACCATTGTCGTCCACATCCACCCCACATGGAATAGGGATAGAGCTAAAGTGTCCCGATCAAACACCGCATGACACTTCCCCTGATGCCCTACCCATACAAATACGTAAGCCCCCGTTGATGAGGGCTTGCAAACTAGGCTTACAAGTAACCAATCCTAATGTCAAATAGTGTATCCCAGGCCTCATCCTAGCATCCCTCAATATGCCCATAGAGATAGAGCTAAGGCCCCCTGGCAGAGCTAGAGACTACATGGTCTAAGACCACCTCCCCTGATGCCCTACGACGTAATAGTTCTGCTAAAGTAATAGCGATACGACGATATTAGTGGACAAAACTTGAGTAGAGATAGAGATACAGTCTGGATACCAGGATGAGCCACAGTGTCACGTCCTCCCCCTGATGCCCCACTCGCATCGAGTACACTAACCACACACATACAATTACATGCCTATTCCTAGCATCATCATCAACATCATATTATTAATAAACAGAAATTAAATATGCATGAACAATAATAACATGAATATTGGATGACATGTGATATGCACATTACAATCATACAAGCATAGAGTCATGCATGGTATTGGACTCAATAAACAAAATTAGTTTATAATTAGCCAATTAGTTTAGGTTTTGTTCCCTCACGTTTGGTTGAGCGTAGATCCTCATTCAAGCTTTATGAATCACTTTTAAATCACTAAGAAGACCTAACAAGTCGATAGATTTTAATTAGAATTAATTCCAATAGATTTAGACTAACTAAAATTATAGGGTCGTAGTTAGGGTAGCACCTAGGGTAGCAGTTTCTGTGACCATAGGGTGTACGGTCGGACGTGGGGTCGGATACCATTCAACCCTACGTGCGACCACACCCTCCTTGGGACTTCCCGAGGGCATGTGATCAATCCTGTGGTCTCGTAGGGTCGGATATCATTCGTCCCTACGTGCGACCGCACGTATTCAGAGTGGACCTTTCATTCTAAAGTCCATTCATTCATGTTTTGATCCTTTGGCTTACTTTCATGGTCCATTCTATGATTGTTTTATGGTTCAAAACTCTAAGTTATATACTATTCATTGTCCATAACAATTTCCTCCATGGAATCTCTTAGAACTTGTCTATAGATGGATGATTTGGGTTTCTTCTAATCCTATGTTCTTCATAACTATTCTAGGATCTCTTATTCAGGTAAGGAATTAGGTTCATACCTTTATTCAGAGATTTCTCTAAAGTTTCATTCTCTTCCTTAGTCTTCTTCTTCAAGTTTCCTTCTCTTCTTCTCCTCCTTATTTTTCTCTTTATCTCACATTCAATTAGGGTTGTAAAGGAGTGAAAGAGGCTAAGGGGTGTCCTATTTGTAGAGAAAAACCCTCCATAATAAGTCCCAATAAGTTTAAGAATGATCTCCTTGGAATTAGGAAAGTTTCCTAATTTTTGGTTTCCGTCTGTCATCATAGGGTCGGACGTAGGGCGCAGGATCCATCGACCCTACACCTTCTTAGTCATCCGACCCTACGACTAAAAGTCATGGGTTGGACTTCTGTTGAGGTGGGGTCGACCCTATCTGTTTAGGCATGCGACCCTACCCTCACATTTACTTTTTTAGATTAGACTCATACCTGGTCTTGTGATTTCTTCACGCACTTGGTCCAATTGGCTCAACCATGATAGGTAAACCTGGTACAAGGTGGTAAAACCGTTTAGTTCAATACGGGTCTTACATTGAGCTATCTTGACCCTATCTTTAATTTGGTCTACCACTTAACAAGCCTCTTCAACAAACTTGTGCCCCATAATTCTCCATTCACCACCCTCATTACAAAACAAAGGGGTTCGACACTTCCTTCCGTACATTGCTTCCTAAGGCAACATTTGTATGATAGCTTGGTAGCTGTTGTAGTAAGCATACTCAATCAGTAGTAATGTCTCATCCCAAGCTTTTTTGAAATCAATTGCATAAGCTCGGACCATATCTTCTAAGATCTGGATGGTTCATTCAAACTAACCATCGGTCTGAGGGTGAAATGTTGTGCTAAACATCAACTTTGTTCCCATTGCCTTCTATAGACCCTCCCAGAACATTGAAGTAAAGTGTGGGTCTCTGACACTATACTCTTGAGTACACCATGTAGTCTGACAATATTATCTACATACAGCTTGGCTAGTAGGTCCAACGCATATTGAGGTCATATAGCAATAAAGCGAGCTATCTTTGTAAGACAATCGATAATCACCCAAATTGCATCAACTGATCTCGGAGACACTGGTAACCTAGTTACACATTCCTTGGTGATGCAGTCCCACTTCCATGCTAATTCAAGCAACGGTTGTAGTAAACTTGCTGGTTTCTGTCTTTCGGCCTTCACTTGCTGACAGTTTAGACATTGAAATATATATCGAGCTGCATCTGCTTTTATTCCTCTCTACCAGTACAAACATTTCAGATCATGGTACATCTTAGTACTTTTAGAATTTACTGAATATGGGGTACAATGAGCTTCTATCATTATCCTGTTCCTAATGTCTGAGTCTTTACTTTCAGTTATACACAACCTTCCTCTGTATCTGAGTACCTTCTCTGCATCTAAGGTAAAGTCAGGATTAGGTTTACCTTTCCCTAAATCTTCTTGCACCGTTCTCAGATACGGGTCTAGTAGAATTGTAGCTTTTACTTTGTCCATCAGGTCTAGTATAATCTTCAATGCCACGAACATAAGTGAAAACTTTTGGATCAGTCCCTACTCTATAGGATTTTCTGAAGACTGCAATATGTGTTGCACCATATCCCCTTTAGTAGTTGACACCACAGAACATAGAGCAGCACTCATGATTTCTAGCTTAAATATTCCCTTTTAGCTCAATATGTCTGCAACCCCATTTGCCTTTCTCAAATGATACTGAATATCTTAATCATAGCACTTTAGTAGCTCTAACCATCTCTTCTGCCTATTGTTTAACTACTTCTGAGTGAAGACATAGGTAAGACTCTTGTGATCCAACTTGATTTGAAATTTCTCACCATACAAGTATTCTCTCCGAGTCCTTATCTCATAAGTCACTAGATCCAAATCATGCGTAAGGTAATTCTTCTCGTGCTCTTTCAACTGTCTTGATGCATATTCAACCACTTGTTCTCTTTGCATAAAAACGCATCCTAAACCCAATCCAGAGGCATCTGTGTACAAGGTAAATGGCTATCTTGGTACCGAAATAGTCATGATGGGTATCGATATCAGCTTTGCCTTTAGAGTCTGGAAACATTCTTCTCACTTGTCAGTGCGAATAAACTTTTCTCCCTTATTGGTTAGATTGGTAAGTGGCATTGCGATCCTGGAGTAGTCCTCCACGAACCATCTGTGATAACCAAATAAACTCAAGAAACTTCTAATCTTGGCAACATTCTTATATGCTTTCCATCCTATAATTACCTCTATTTTGCTAGGGTCCACCTTTATACCTTTCGATGAAACTATGTGACCCAAGAAAGTTATCTCGTTCTGTCAGAAATCATAGTTCTTCCATTTGGCATAAAACTTCTCCCTTCTCAACCGTTGTAAGGCTGCTCTAAAATCCGTTGCATGAGCCTTTTTGTCATCGAAATAGACTAAAATATCGTTTTTGAAAACTATGATTGATGTATCCAACATGTCATGGAACACTCGATTCATGAGCTCCATAAAAGATGCAGGTGTGTTGGTCAAACCAAAAGACATAACCAGGAACTCATAGTTCCCATACCCTGTTTTGAAAGCGGTCTTCAAAATGTCGGTTCCTTTAATCTTCAGCTGATGG
Source organism: Protea cynaroides (assembly GCA_028583415.1). Taxonomy (NCBI): domain Eukaryota; kingdom Viridiplantae; phylum Streptophyta; class Magnoliopsida; order Proteales; family Proteaceae; genus Protea; species Protea cynaroides. The sequence goes on along the minus strand of CM053276.1, from coordinate 43,431,681 downwards.
TATCCTGACCATAGATCGATCTTGGAGAACACCTTTGCACCTTGTAACTAATCGAACAAATCATCAATCCGAGGCAATCGATACCAATTCTTGATCGTAAGCTTGTTCAAATCTCGGTAGTCTATACACAGCCAAACACTACCATCCTTCTTCTTTACTAACAATACTGGTGCTCCCCATAGTGAAATGCTTAGCTGGATAAAACCCTTATCTAATAACTCATGTAATTGATTATTTAGTTCCTTTAGTTCTATAGGAGCCATTCGTTAGGGTGTCTTAGACATAGATGTTGCTCCTGGTAATAAGTCTATAATGAACTCAGTCCCTTGATCAGGTGGGAACCCAGAGAAGTCTTCTGGAAACACATCAGAAAATTCTCGTATAACTTCCATATCTTCCATTCCCCACCACCGATTCCAGATATATAACTCCACCCTTTTTAAGGCATCTCATTGCCTTAAGAGCAAAGAGAATAAGCTTCCGTTTATGAGGAAGTTTGGCTCCAATGAAACCAAATTCTACATTGTCCTTGCCCTTGAATGACAACTTCTTCTCAGCACAAAACAAACTAGCAGAATGCTAGGATAACCAATCCATTCCTAAGATGACATCAAAGTCTGCCATCTCGAGCTAAACCAGGTTCGCATCCAAACTCCATCCATTTACAAGAATTAGACATGGTCCATAGCATTCATCTAACACAACCTCTAGTCCAAATGGAGATCTTACTAATAGCTTGTGGTCTAAATGTGACACCCCAATTTTGGTCTAACCAAAGTGGTGTGATGAACTGCCAATAAACCAATGGTTCACCCAAGATCGTGTATATGATGTACCCACTATATCAAACCACACACACATTCCACATTAATAATCAGGGGTAATAAACAAATAAGTGGAAGTCTTACAGATAATGAACTAAGAGTCTAACAGTATTAAATAAACATTTAATCCAATTATCTTCAAACCACAAGACATAAAAATAAATAACTAATTACATATCTGTTGTTCAAATTATAACTAAACATAAGCAAAAACACATTGGTTGCACTCGCATGATGAATCATTCGCATCTTCTTCAGCATCTATGTACATCACAGCAACGTGTCCATACGTTGGCGCATTCATATATTCTTCAATAGTAGGACCTGCATCATCAACTAAAAATATTCGACATTGAAAGGGTGAGCACACATTATGGCTCAGTGAGCAAACAAAATAATTCAACAAATATATGCGTTCATTCAATTCGTATCTTTGGTCTGGTTTATAAGTTTGTAATATGCTATAGAAAGGTTTGGTGGCCGCCGCACCTCTATACACGAGTGTGTGAATCAGCACAATAGATCAAATACCATTGTCGTCCCACATACACCCACCATGGAATAGAGATGGAGCTAAAGTATTCGGATTAAACACCGCCAACAGTTCCCCTGATGCCCTACACATACTAACATGTAAGTCCCTATTGGCGAGGGCTTGTAAACTGGGCTCGCTACAACTAATCCTAATGCCAAATAGTCTATCCAAGGCCACACTCCAGCATCCCTCAATACATCCATAGAGATAAAGCTAAGGCCCCCCGGTAGAGTTAGTGTAAGACCCATATCATACTAACCGATCTTACCACCTTGTATTAGATCTTCCTATCATGGTCGGACCAAGCAGACCAAGTGCATGAAGAAACCACAAGGCTAGGTTTGAAATTAAACCCAAAATCATCTAATTGGGAGTGTGTGGTGGCATACCTAAACAGGTGGGGTTGACCACACCTCAGAATAATAAGACCACTGGAGTCTGGGACATGTAGTCACATTTTTTGGACATGTGGTCGACTGGTTCTACGACCCCACGTGCGATCACACGATGTCAACCTGACTCCATGACTAATATGAAGGGGGTTCTTTCCTAATCTAAGTAGGACTCTAAATGGAGGGTTTTCCTCTATATATAGGACGTCCCTTAGCCTATTTCATTCATTTAGAACTCAAACTGAAAGAGAGAGAAAGAGAAGAGGAGGATGAGAAGGAGAATTAAAGAGGAAGACTATGAGAAGGAAATTTAGAGAGAACTCCAAATCTTCAACAAGTTTAAGGTATGAAACATTCCCCAAATCAGTTGAATGCCTATAATAAATCATGAAGGAGATAGTGATTCAAAGTGAGACCATAATCATAAAACCATGGATAAATTCTATGTGATCCATGGAGGGAATCTATTAGGATGATGGATTATGTAAAAATATGAATTTTAAGCCATAGAACAATCATAGGAAGGATCATGATGATAAGCCAAAGAATCAAAGCACGAAGGAATTGAGTTGAGAGTGGAAAAGTTGACCATCACTCGTGTGGTCGTAGTTTGATCGACCACACGAGACACAAATGATCGACCACATGCCCTCGGGAAAGTTCCAGGGAGGGTGTGGTCACATGTTTGGTCACATGATATGCGACCACACACCTTGTGGTGACAGAATCTCAGACCAAAGGTGCAGCCACACCTGCGACCATTCAGCTTTTGGAAGTCTGAATTGATGAAAATAAACTCTAATTTAAAGTCTATAAATTTGTTAGGTTTCCAAGTGGTCTAAAAGTGATTTATAAAGCTTGGACGAGGAACAACAATCGACCAAAGGTGAGGGATCAAGACCTAAACTAATGGGCTAATAACAAACTGTTTTACTTATTGAGTTTAATGCCATGAATGATTCTACGCATGGATGCTTGTAATGTGCATTCCACAAGTCATTCAATATTCCTGCTATTACTGCTCATGCATATTTAATTATGTTCATTTATAACATGATGACGATGATGATGTTAGGAATATGCATGTGAATGTATGCATCTGGTTAGTGTATTTGATGCGAGTGGAGCATCAGGGGGAGGATGTGACACTGTGGTTCATCCTTGTTACCAGACTCTAGCTCTATCTCTATTCAAGTCTTGCCCATTAACATCGTCCTATCGCCATTACCTTAGCTGAACTATTATGTCATAGGGCATCAGGGGAGGTGGTCTCAGACAGTGTAGTCTCTGACTCTGTCGAGGGGGGCGGGCTTTAGCTCTACCTCTATGGACGTATTGAGGGATGCTGGGGTGAGGCATTGGATACACTATTTGGCAATATGATTGGTTAGTTGCGAGCCCTGTTTGCAAGCCCTCGCTAATAGGGGCTTACGTGTTGGTATGGGTAGGGCATCAGGGGAAGTGTTATGCGGTGTTGGATTTGGGCACTTTAGCTCTATCTCGATTCCATGATGGGTGCATAGGGGGTGGCAATAGTATTTGATTCATTGGGCAGATTCACATACTAGTGTATAGAGGTGCGGCGGATACCAAACCTTTCTATATCATATTGCAAACTTATAAACCAGACCAAAGATATGAATTGAATGCATGCATATGATTGTTGCATTGTTTTGTTTGCTCACTGAGCCATGATGTGTGCTCACCTTTTCGACGTCGAATATTTTTAGTTGATGATGCAGGTCCTATCGTGGAAGATTAAATAAATGCACCAATGTCACACCCCAATTCCGTACTATTCAGAATGGTGTGATGAACCGGTAATAAACCAATGGTTCAACTGGGATCTCAAATAGGCTGTGATTGTTTGCTTAAACCATACACATCCACAACCATAATCAGATTAAATAAACAATAGCGGAAGATTTAATGCTAATGAACTGAGTGTCTAAAAATTATAACATAAATAAATTATCCATTTATTCTCCATTGACTAAGATATAAAATAAAATAAAATAATCAATTATATTTCCTTAATAATAAAAATCTAATAAAAAACGCAAGAGTTGCACTCGCATGACGAAACATGCGACTCCATCATGACTTTTGCATCGATCGCCGCCGCATGTCCATACACCGGAGCATTCATATAGTCTTCTACGAGGGTACCTGCATCATCAACTAAAAATATTCGACGTCAAAAGGGTGAGCACAAATCAAGTCTCAATGAGTAAACAAAATAATGCAACAAACTTATGCATGCATTCAATTCATATCTTCGGTCTGGTTCATAAATTTGCAATGTGCTATAGAAAGGTTTGGTGGCCGCGCACCTCTATACACAGGGTGTGTAAGCCCACCCAACGGATCAAACACCATTATCATCCACATCCACCCCACCATGGAATAGAGATAGAGCTAAAGTGCCCGGATCAAACACCGCATGACACTTCCCCTGATGCCCTATCCATACCAATACGTAAGCCCCTGTTGATGAGGGCTTACAACTAACCAATCCTAATGTCAAATTTTGAATCCAAGGCCTCACCCCAGAATCCCTCAATACGTCCATAGAGATAGAGCTAAGGTCCTACGACAGAGTTAGAGAGTACACAATCTGAGACCACCTCCCCTGATGCCCTACGACGTAATAGTTCTGCTAAAGTAATGGCAATATGATGATGATAGTAGAGAAAACTTTAGTAGAGATAGAGCTAGAGTCTGGTGACTAGGATGAACCACAGTGTCACATCCTCCCCCTGATGCCCCATTCGCATCGAGTAAACTAACCACACACATACAATCACATGTCTATTCCTAGCATCATCATCAACATCATATTATAAATAAACAAAAATCAAATATGCATGCACAATAATAACATGAATATTGGATGACATGTGATATACACATTACAATCATACAAGCATAGAATCATTCATGGTATTGGACTAAATAAACAAAAATAGTTTATTGTTAGCCAATTAGTTTAGGTCTTTTTCCCTCACCTTTGATTGAGCGTAGATCCTCGTTCAGGCTTTATGAATCACTTTTAAATCACTAGAAAGACCTAACAAGTCGATAGATTTTAATTTAAATTAATTCCAATAGATTTAGACTAACTGAAATTGTTGGGTCGCAGTTAGGGTAGCTCCTAGGGTAGCAGTTTCTGCGACCCTAGGGTATAGGGTGGTATCTGGGGTCGGATACCATTCGACCCTACGTGCGACCACAACCTCCCTGGGACTTCCCGAGGGCATGTAGTCAATCCTGTGGTCTTGCTGGGTCGGATATCAATCTACCGTACGTGCGACCACATGTATTCTGAGTCGACCGTTCATTCTAAAGTCCATTCTTTCATGTTTTGATCCTTTGGCTTACTTTCATGGTCCATTCTATGATTGTTTTATGGCTCAAAACTCTAAGTTATACACTATTCATTGTCCATAACAATTTCCTCCATGGAATCTCTTAGAACTTGTCCATAGATGGATGATTTGGGTTTCTTCTTATCCTATGTTCTTCATAACTATTCTAGGATCTCTTATTCAGGTAAGGAATTAGGTTCATACCTTTTTTTAGAGATTTCTATGAAGTTTCCTTATCTTCCTTAGTCTTCTACTTCAAGTTTCCTTCTCTTCTTCTCCTCCTTCTCTTTCTCTTTCTCTCACATTCAATTGGGGTTGTAAAGGAGTGAAAGAGGCTAAGGGACATCCTATTTATAGAGAAAAATCCTCCATAATAAGTCCCAATAAGTTTAGGAAAGATCTCCTTGGAATTAGGAATGTTTCTTAATTTTCAGTTTATGTCTGTCATCGTAAGGTCGGACTTAGGGTTGCAGGATCAGTCGACCCTAGTCCTTCTTAGTCATCCGACCCTACGACTAAAAGTCATGGGTTAGACTTCTGTTGAGGTGGGGTCGACCCTACCTATTTAGTTATGCGACCCTACCCTCAGACTTACTGTTTTTGGATTAGACTCATACCTGGTCTTGTGATTTCTTCACGCACTTGGTCCACTTGGCTCGACCATCATAGGTAGACCTGGTACAAGGTGGTAAGACCATTTAGATCGATATTGGTCTTACAACTCCCCCCTCTTAATAAAAATTTTGTCCTCAAAATTTGTACATACCTTCTGTGTCGAAAAGGTGAGGATATTGCTTCCGCATAGCGTTCTCTTCTTCCCACGTTATCTCTTCTATATCTCGGCTCCTCCAGGTGGCTTTAACATAGCATATACCACGGTTGCATAGACGTTGAACCTTTCAACTAGTGATTTCAGTTGGTGCTACTTCGAATGTCAAATCATCAGTTAGATCTGGTGGATCCGCTGTCAAAACGTGCATTGGATCTCTAACGTACTTCTTCAATAATGAGATATGAAATACATCATGCACACTTGACATAGATGGTGGTAGTGCTAACTGATAAGCCACTTTTCCACATTTAACTAGAATCTCATATGGCCCGACATATCTCAGACTTAGCTTCCCTTTCTGTCCGAATCGTTTTAAACCTCGCATAGGTGATACTTTCAAGAAATACCTTATCACCCACGACAAATTCAAGGACTTTGCGTCTAGTATCTGCATACTGTTTCTGACGATTCTGAGTTGTTCTAACTCTTTCCTTGATAAGGCCGACTACTCGACAAGTCTCTTTAACAAATTCTGGTCCAACGATGCTATGTTCTTCAACTTCATTCTAGAACAGAGTAGATTAACACTTCCTCCCATACAGTGCTTCATAAGGTGACATCTGTATAGTAGCCTGATAGCTGTTGTTATAGGCAAACTCAATCAAGGGTAGTTTCTTGTCCCATGAGCCTTTAAAATCAATAACACAGGCTCGAAGCATGTCTCTTAAAATCAGAATGGTATGCTCCGACTGTCCGTCTGTCTGAAGATGGAATGCAGTACTGAACTTCAACGTTGTACCCATAGCCTTCTGTAATCTATTCCAAAACTTTGAAGTAAAGCGTGGGTCTCTATCGGATACAATGCTTTTAGGTACACCATGTAGTCTGACAATGTTATCCACATATAGCTTGGCTAACCTCTCCAGGGTATACTGTAGTCGTACAACTATAAAGCGAGTTGTCTTAGTCAGAAGATCTATAATCACCCAGACCACGTAAACTACTCGAGGAGTCAATGGTAACCCAATGACGAAGTCTGTAATGATGCAGTTCCATTTCCATGCTGGTTCTGGCAGCGGCTGCAACAGTCCTGTAGGTCTTTATCGTTCAGCCTTTACACTCTAACAATTTAGGCACTGAGACACGAATTTAGCTACATCTACTATCATTCCTCTCCACCAATATAATTTCTTCAAATCATGATACATCTTCGTACTTCCAGGATATACCGAATAGGTGGTGGTGTGAGCTTCCTTCATTAGTCGGTGTCTAATGTCCAAATTTTCTATTTCTGGAACACATACTCTTCTTTTGTACTTCAGTACCTTTTCATCGTCATAGGTGAACCCAGGAATAGTCCTACCTTTTTCGATGTCTTCTTATATCGTTCTCAGATAAGGGTCTGATTTAATAGCTGCTTTCACTTCATCAATTATATCAGGTACGATCTCCAACATTGCGAACATATTTGAAAACCGATGAATAAACCCTTGGTTGGTTGTTTCACCCGGTGCATCTATCATGAACTACTCATTACCATAATTGAACAATTTTTCCTGTAGTACTGGTTGCTGCAGTCGTGTTAACCTCTCCTTGAGATTTTATCATTGCTTTTCTGCATAGCGCATCAGCAATTACATTATCCTTTCCTGGATGATACTGGATATCGCAATCATAGTCCTTCAATAATTCTAGCCATCTTCTTTGTCTCATGTTCAACTCCTTCTGATTAAAAAGATAAGTGAGACTCTTATGATCTGATTTAATCTGAAATTTCTCTCTGTACAATTAATGTCTCCATATCTTGATAGCATGTACTACTGCCGCTAATTCCAAGTCATTAGTGGGATAGTTCTTCTCATGTGTCTTCAGTTGTCTGGAGGCATACGCAATTACTTGTATACCTTACATAAGTACACATCTTAAACCCAATCCAGACGCATCAGTGTATAAGATAAATGGTTGTCCTAGAATAGGAGTAATCAAGATCGGAGCAGATATGAATCTAGCCTTCAATGTTTGGAAACTTTTCTCACATTTATCAGTCCAAACAAACTTTTCTCCTTTATTAGTCAAACTAGTGAGAGGTACGGCAACTCTGAAATAGTCTTCCACGAATCGTCGATAATACCCAACTAGACCTAGGAAACTTTTAATTTTTGCAACGCCTTTGGTGCTTTCCATTTCACAATGGCTTCAATCTTGCTGGGATCCACTTTAATTCCTTTAGCGGATACAACATGGCCTAAGAAAGCGACCTCATTTAGTTAAAACTCACACTTTGTAATTTTGGCAAAAAGCTTCTCTTTCCTTAATCGCTGGAGAGCGGCTCTTAGATTCATGACATGAGTTTCCTTGTCCATGGAGTAAAGCAATATATCATCAATAAACACAATGATCGATGCATCCAACATATCATGGAATACTCGATTCATGAGTTCCGTAAAATTTGTGGGTGCGTTAGTCAATCCAAAAGACATGACTAAAAATTCATAATGTCCATATCTTGTTCAGAATGCTGTCTTTGGAATATCACCGTCCTTAATCTTCCACTGATGGTATCCTGACCGAAGATCAATTTTAGGGAACACTTCGGCACCTTGCAACTGATTGAACAAGTCATCGATCCAAGGCAATGGGTACCGATTCTTAATTGTCAGCTTATTCTATTCCCGATAGTCTATACACAGTCGAACGCTACCGTCCTTATTCTTTACAATTAATACTGGCACTCCCCATGGTGATATGCTAGGTCTGATGTAACCCTTGTCCACTAATTCCTGTAACTATACTTTTATTTCCTTCAATTCAGTAGGAGCCATTCCATAGGGTGCTTTAGATACTGGTGCGGCTCGGATATCAGATCTATAACGATCTTTGTCACTCGATCGGGTGGTAGTCCTGGTAGTTCTTCAAGAAATACATCTGAAAAGTCACGCACAACGTCAATATTCTCCATTTGTGGTGCTTCCTTGGTTAGGTCAACCACTAATACTAGATACCCAACTCTTCATTTCTCGAGGCATTTCCTAGCCTTTAATGCCGAGAGGATGAGTTTTCGTTTACGGGGAAGTTTGGTTCCCGCAAAACTAAACTCTACTCCTTCCTTGCCTTTAAATGTCAGCTACTTTTCTACACATAATAGATTTGCAGAATGCCAAGCTAACTAGTCCATTCCCAAGATGATGTCAAAGTCTGTTATCTCAAATTGAATCAAGGTTGCATCCAAAGTCTTCTCGTCAATAAAAATTGGACATGGTCCATAACACTTTTCTAATTCCACTTCTAATCCCATCGACGATCGAACAAGTAGTTTGTAGTCGAATGATTTGAGGGGTAGATTCAGTTTTTTTCCAAATTACATTGATATAAAAGAATGAGTAGCTCCAGAATCAAAGAGTACTCTATCGGGTATGTCATTAATTGGTACGATACCTGTGATTTGGTTTAGTTTTCGTCTACATGATCACACAATGTAACACAAATGAAACATTCAGGTCATACTTGTGACTTCATCAGGCGATGCGGTAGCATCCTTAGATGTAACTGCATAAACCTTTCCTTGCTGTAGCTTCTTCCTGGGCTTAGGACATTCCCTGAAATAATGTCCCACTTGATTGCAGTTATAACATTTTACTCCTTCGTTATTTTGCTTTTATTGTGCTTGAGCTGCTAGAGTAGTCTTGGCTGCAGCATTAAAGCCTTGAGTACGGAAGGGTTTGAATGTCCTTGTATTGTCCTCTTGGCTGCAGCATTAAAGCCTTGAGTACGGAAGGGTTTGAATGTCCTTGTATTGTCCTTGTATTCCTTTCGTTGTACGAATTCCCATTTGGCCTCATGATTCCTCTATTCTGAGCAAAATAACTCTCTTTCTGGCTCGACTCTATTACTCGTGCAATCTGTACTGCTTTATTGTACACTTTCTTTTTCAGTCCCAGAACATGCCCACAGATGCTTCCCAATAGTCCCACGACGAACCTTCGGGTCTTTGTATTTTCTTCCTGCATGCTAGCGGATGCGAAGAAAAATAGCTCTTCGTAACGCTATTGGTATGCATCAATAGTCATCTAGCCCTGATATAAACTCAGGAACTCTCTTTCCATATAATCTCTAAAACTTCTAGGGAAGTACTTCTCAAAGAATGCCTCTTTATATATAACCCAAGTCAATTGGGTGTTCTTTGTTAATAAATAAGTCCGTGTGGATTTCCACCAGTGGTGTGCATCGCCTTTCAGCATGAAGATTGCACACAATACTTTTTCCTCCTCATATACCATCATCATCAGGAAATTTCTTTCCATTTCATCAATCCAGTGTGCTGGCCACAAAGGATCTACTGGCATACCATTATTTTCTTTGGGCTACATCTTTAGAAAACACTCGATCAGTCGGGAGTGGTCCAGCTAATACGGAGCATAGGCCCCATACATAGGTGGTTGATACTGGTAACTGCCTTGAGCTACCTTAGGATTTTATACTTGAGCCGGCATGACTGGTGTTTGAGATGCATGGGGTACCATGTTGCTTCCCCCGGGTACTGTGCTAGCCTGCCCTACTAGCCTAGGTGTCGTATGTGCAGCTGGAAAATCCATGCCTATAGCAGCCTGCATATTGGCTTGAACCTGTTGTATTTGCTGCAGTTGTTGTGCCAAGTTCATTACTGCTGTAGCCAGATCAGTAGGTGAGGCTGGCAAGTTTGTAGGATTTGTCTGGCCACTAGCCACTGGCGGTGCCATATTCAGATTCTCCTGTGCTTCATGATTTACATGGCTGTCTTCCTCCACAGGTGGTGGTGGTGGAATTGGGTTACGGCCTCATATGGTCACCCATCGCCCAGCCATTTCTTGTTCTGGTGGTGGTAGTGTCTGAAAACAATCATAGCACATGTGTGGCAATCAAAATAAGTTGTTCTTAAACCAAAAATCCAACTAAACAATATAAATTCCAATTTTTCAGATCATTCTGACAAAATACTTTATTTTCCATCGTAGGGTCGATGGTAGGGTCGGTCCTTATTGGACCCTAGGGTATGCGACCCTAATAAACCCTGTCAGCTTATTGAGAGCCTAGGGTCGATCGTAGGGTCGGTATATGTCCGACCCTAGGTCCGTCCCATGGTTCTCCGTCAGATCACTGAGAGCCTAGGGTCGATGGTAGGGTCGGTAATTGTCCGACCCTAGGTCTGACCCATGGTTCTCTGTCAGATCACCGAGAGTCTAGGGTTGATGGTAGGGTCTGACGTAGGGTCGCACATTTTGGTGGAATTTTGCGACCCTACGATCCAAAATTTGATTTTTAAACCCGATTTTGGATTCATTTCCCATTCCTTCTCTTTTCTTCCAACTCAACTCGTTTCCCTGAGTTGCGACAGTATCGACCCCTAGTGTTTGGTGATCATTCCTTTTGTTGGCGACTTTCGCTCCTTCTCTTCAGGTATGCTCTCCACTGTTTCACATTTTGAAACTCTCCAAACTAGGTTTTTCGCCCATTACATCGTTTTCTTCAAATTATACTTTTTCCAACCATAAAAATTTAATTTTTATTAGGGGCTTTTGCTATTGGTCACCCAATGGACGAAAGTCCTAAAAAATATTTGAGTTTCATCGGATGGTTATCGAGAAACTTGAATTTTTCAATTTTAGATGTAATTTTTGAGATTTTTAGAATTTATTGAAATTTCATCAAATTCGATCTTTCTAGATTAAATTTCCAACTATTTGAGCTTGCTAGGATGGTTTAGAACCTATGTAAGTCCTCCTGCCCAGTTGTTTGGGTGAAAAGTGAGACTTTTGGCCAAATCATGCCGTTATAATGCCAAAATTTTAAGTTTTTCACCATTACTAATATCTTATTTGTTTTCCTATGTCTTGGCAGATAGTATGGCTCGTACCAAGGTGCCTAGGGCTCATGACCCCGTTCGTTTCCGCTCCAACAAGGCAGAAGATCAGTATGCTCGCTATGAGCGCAAGAAAGTAGAAGGGGTCGCTGTGTGAACTTGGCTAGTCTGGCCTTATTCAACGTAGAGGGTGCTTTTGGTGACATGGGCTGGCTTCCTGTGATCACCTATGAGGCTTATACCCGTCCTGATCTGGTGGGACAACTCTATTGCAATCTCCAAGTAGTGGGGGATCACAATGACACAGAGAGAGGTAGGGAGCTGAGGATCACGAGCTATGTCAAAGGGGTGGAGGTCTCATTTAATTGCCAACAATTGGCTGATCTTTTGGGCATATCAAATGACGGCCCTTTGGTGTACTATGCTTCCAAGGAGCCTCAGTTGCAATCGGTTGAGATGTATGATGAGATTGATAGTCAGCTCATCAGAGATGATCACTGGGAGATGAAAGCGGTCAACCTACATCCAGAGCCTCGGGTGTATTGCAAAATTATCCAACACAACCTGATACCCCAAAGTGGACATTATGAGAGGATCACCCAGTTGACTCAGTATGTCCTTTACTGTATTTGCACCAGGCAGCCTGTCTACCTTCCTTATATCATTATCCGGACGATGATCCGCACTACTCTACCTGGTCAGTTGGGTAACCTACCCTACGGACGTCTGATCACTACATTGCTCACCCACCTACATGTTGATTTAGTAGATGAGAGGATTCAGGAGAAGACCTTCTCATCGGATCCTGACTGGGAGGCCATCTGTAAGATGGATATGTGGGATGCTTAGGTCAGTGATGATGAGAGGAACGCTCTGGTGCAGCCTCGTACTCGAGTAGAGGTAGCAGACACCGCGGTGGCCGCAGCAGCAGCAGGAGCAGGGGTCCATGGGGGTGATGCTGAGGATGAGGATCGTATGTATATGGATGTAGACTCCATACCTCCTCCATCACCTCTACATTCTACTGGAGCTGGTCCATCTGGGACTCCTTCACACATGGCTGGTCCTTTACGCCCACCCTCTGATGATATGATGGGACTACTGCATGAGATTAGAGAGGCTCAGCGTGTGACAGAACTGAGAGTATGAGAACTTCTAGGTTCTCAGTGCGTGACCAATGGAAGAGTAAGCGAGCTTTTGGATGCTCAGCGTGCTACTGATGGGAGAGTAGGCGAGCTCCTAGATGCTCAGTGTGCGTCCAATCATCAGATGGTTGAGTTGATAGCTAGTCTCCAGACGATCCAGACTCAGGTGGCCTGGTTGACTAGAGTGTATGCCATGGACTATGACAGAGATTATAAGACACCTCCTCCTCCAGCACCTCTAGCTCCATGATGTACCTTTTTCTTTATTTTTTCTTTGTACTACAGAGTAACTGTCCGGATTGTGGACCGTACTCTCATTTGGATATATATATACATTGCTTTTTACTCGAGTGTATATGAAACTTGTTTCTCCTTTTATACATGCATTATTCTTTTTCTTAATTTTTATCTCAAACAACACAGGTGCTTATGGTGTGTTATTATTACAGTTTTTAAATTTTTCTCCTAACTCAGTTCACGAACTTTTATGGAAGTATATCAGTTTAATAAATAGGGCCTGAGAGCTCTGAAACCAAGTTGTCACACCCCAATTCCGCACTATTCAGAATGTTGTGATGAACCGCAAATGAACCAACGGTTCAACCAGGATCCCAAATAGGCTGTGTATGGTTTAAGCAAATAGACACAGCCTATTTGAGATGCTGGTTGAACCGTTAGTTTATTTGCAGTTCATCACACCATTCTGAATAGTGCAGAATTGTGGTGTGACAACCAATGTATGGACATGTTGCTGCTATAACACCCGTATCGAACTAACCTGGTCTTACCAGTTTGAACCAGGTCTGCCTATCATGGTCGAACCAAATGGATCAAGTGCGTGAAGGAGATCACGATCCCAGGTATTAAACTGACCTAGAAAACACTAAAAATCGGGGGAGGGTCGCATACCCAGCAAGGGAGGGTCAGACCCCCCCAGTATAAAAGTCTGACCTTGAGTTTTATATTGGGGGTCAGGCATTTTAAGAACCAGGGGTCGACGGGATCTCCAACCCCCTCATCGATCCCTAGTCTACCGATAGAAATCGTGATTTGGAAACTTTCCAAATTTCAATGGGATTCCTTCCTAATCTCCATGGGACTTATTTTGGGAGTTTCTACTCTACAAATAGGACATCCCTAAGCCTCTTTCACTCCTTTTACAACTCTAATTGGATTGAGAGAAAGAGAAGAGATGAGAAAGCGAAAGAAAAGAGAAGGAAAGTGGAGAAGAAGTTCAAAGGGAAGGCTTCAGAGAAACAAGCCTAATTCTCAGGTATGGATACTATCTCCATGTAATTCTACAAACCATAGAATAGATACAGAAGAGGGAATGATCTAGGAGAAACCCTAATCATCCACCCATGGTTAGGTTTTCATGTAAACATGGAGAAAATCATGAAAGCCATATAAGTGAGTGAACTACGGTTCTAGGCCATAAAACATGTGTGAAATGGATTATAGAAGCAAGCCATAGGACTCCAAACACGAAGAATAGACTGTAGGAGGAAAAATTGACTAAACCCACAGGGGGTCCGACGGGGGTTGATGGCCAATCGACCCTACTAGACCCTGATAATCGACCCCCAGTGTTCGGGAAGTCCAGACTGTGGGTGGTCGCACCCAGGGTCAATTGTACCTCCGACCCTAGCATCGACCGCCAGTTAACAGCATGGTTTTTAAAGTCTGAATTAAATCTAATTAAATTTTATCGACTTGGTTAGGTCTTCTAGTGATATAATATCGATATATAGTTGATTCTTAAATCTTGAAAGAGGACCTACGATCAAGTAAAGGTGAGGGAACAAGACCTAAACTAGTTGGCTAAGAATTAACGATTTTTATTTCGTGAGTCCAATACCATGACTGATTCTATGTGTTTATTCTTGTATGTACATTCAATATGTCATCCAATATTCCTGCTAATACTATTCATGCATATTTAATTCTCTTTATTTATAACATGATGATGATGATGATGCTTCGAATAGACAAGTGAATGTATGTCTGTGGTTAGTGTATATGGTGCGGGTAGGGGATGGTATCAAGTGGTACAGCCATGCCGTTTTCATGGGGTGTATACTGTGCCATGGTTCTACTCAAGTCATGTCCATTGAGATCGTCGTATCGCCATTACCTTAGTAGAACTATTACGTCATAGGGTATGAGGGTAGGTGGTCTCGGACCGTGTAGTCTCTGACCCTGCCGGGGGGCCTTAGCCCTATCTCTATGGACGTATTGAGGGATGCTGGGGTGAGGCCTTGGATAAACTGATTGGCATTAGGATTGGTTACTTGCGAGCCCAGTTTGTAAGCCCTCGCCAGTAGGGGCTTACGTGTTAGTGTGGGCAACCGGTACAGCCATGTCATTTTCATTGGGTGTATATTATCCATGGTGGGTGCATGTGGGACGACAGTGCCATTTTCATTGGGAGATTTCACAAACTCGGGTTTAGAGGTGAGGCGGCCACCGAACATTTCTATAGCACATTGCAAACTTATAAACCAGGCCAAAGATATGAATTGAGTGCATGCATATGTTTGTTGCATTGTTTTGTTTGCTCACTGAGCCATGATGTGTGCTCACCCTCTCGACGTCGAATATTTTTAGTTGATGATGCAGGTACTATAGTTGTAGATTATATTAATGATTTGGTGTATGCACGTATTGCTGCAATGGACGCTGGAGACTTAGAGGATGCGCATGACCCCTCATGCGAGTGCAACTCATGCGTATTCTATTAGGATTTATTTGAATTTATAAAAGGATGTAATTGGTATTTTTTTATTTATGTCTCAGTTGATACAATAATAACTTGATATTTTAATTATGATTATTACATTTAGAGTTCTCGGTTCATTTACTATAAGACTTTCGCTATTGTGTATTTATTCTGATTATGGTTGTGGATGTGCATGGTTTTATTTTTAATGGATACCGCCTATTAGAGATCCTGGTTGAACCGTTGGTTTATTAGCGGTTCATAACACCATTCTGAATGGTGCAGAATTGGGGTGTGACAACTTGGTATCAGAGCATCTCAAGCTTTATCTGTGAAACCGTTTACTTCCACAAAAGGCCGTGAACTGAGATAGGATAAAAATATGAAAGATGTAATAATAACACCATAAGCATCTGTGTTGTTTGAGACTAAACTGAAAGAGAATAATGCATCTATTAAATGAGAAACAAATTTATATACAACCAAAAGGAAGAACATATATGATTAAAGCAGAGTACAGTCTACAGTTCGGACAGTTACTCTGAAATACAAAAAGAAAAATAAAAGAAGTACATCAAGAAGCTGGAGGTGATGGGGGAGGCGGTGCCTCACGGTCTCTATCATAGTCCTCAGCGTCGACCCTGGTCAACCAAGCTATCTGAGTCTGGCTCGTCTGAAGACTAGCTGTGAGATCAGCCACCTGCTGGTCAGTCACACACTGAGCCTCTAGGAGCTCTCCCATCCTCAGGTCAGACATACGCTGAGCCTCTCATATCTCATGCAATATCCTCATCATGTCATCAGATGGAGAATACGAAGGACCAGCTGCAAGCGATGGACCAGCTGAAGAAGATGGACCAGCTCCAGTAGCATGAGTAGGTGATGGAGGAGGTATGGCATCTACATCCATGTATAGCCGATTGTCATCATCCCCATGAACCCCTGCTCCAGCGGCTGCTGCTGCAGCCTCAACATCAGCCATCTCCAATCGAGTACGAGGGAGCACCATCACGTTCCTCTCCTCATCACTGAGCTGGGCATCCCGCATGCCCATCTTGTAGATAGCCTCCAAATCCAGAGGCAATGAGAAGGATTTCTCCTGAATCTTCTAATCCATTAAGTCAACCCCAGGAGGATAAGCAAGGTAGTGATCATGCATCCGTAAGGAAGGTTGCCAATGTGACTGGGCAACGTGGCACTGATCATCGTATGCATGATGATGTAGGGAAGGCAGACGGGCTGCCTAGTGCATATACAGTATAATAGATACTGTGTCAATTGGGAGACCCTCTCGTAATGACCACTCTACGGTATCAGGTTATGCTGAATGATCTTGCAGTATACCCGTTGATCTGAGCGTAGACAACTCGCTTTTATTTGCCAGCTATCGGGTCTGATGAGCTGGCAATCAATCTCAACCCTCATCTATAGGGAAAATAACTAGGGCTCTCCAGGAGCACAGAACACCATGGGGCCAGCGTAGGAAATGCCCAATAAGTCGGCCAGCTGTCGATAATCAAATGAAATGTCAATCCCCTTGACGTAGCTCGTGATGCGAAGCTCATCACCCCTCTCCACATCATTGTAATCTCCCACCACCTGGAGATTACAGTAGAACTGGCGTACCAGGTCAGGATGGGTACACACGTCATAAGTGATGACAGGGAGCCATCCCATATCACTAAAGGCTCTCTCCACATTGAACAAGGCTAAGCTAGCCAAGTCCACTTTGTGGCCTCCCTCTACCTTTTTGCCAGCGTAGTGGACATAATGTGTCTCGTCTTCTTTGGAACGAAAGTGAAGACGGTCACGAACTCTGGGTACCTTGGTACGAGCCATAGTATCTGCAAATAAGAAAGAACAACAAAAAATGGATTAGTAGAGAGTAAAAATCCAAAATTTCAACATAATAACGATGTAAATTGGGTAAAAGCCTCACTTTTCACCCATATACGTGCGCAGGAAGACTTACATAGATCCTAAACTATCTTATGAGACTCAAACAGTCGGAAGTTTCAACTAATTAGATTGAACTACAAGAAATTTGAGGAAATTCAAAATTTCGACAAAATTAGGGCAAAAAGTAAAAATTTCAAGTTTCTCGATAACCAACCGATGAAACTCAAATATTTTTTAGGGCTTTCATTCCTCGAGTCACAGACAAAAAAAGCCCCCAATAAAAATTGAATTTTTACGGTTGGAAAAAGTTTAATTTGAAAAATACGAGATAAACGAACAAAAACCTAGGTTAAGAATCCTAAAAACATGAAAAGGGAGAAGAAATACATGTAGCGGAGGTGTAGACAACGAAACAAGGAGTGCAAACCACCAACGGATCGGAGTTGTCACTGTAGCAACTCAGATGGATGAGCTGAGTCAAAGCGGAGAAGAAAGAATGAGAAATGGACTTTGAATCGGACTTAAAAATCATATTTTTAGTATGGGGGTCAGAAAATTCGATTAAAACAATCGACCCCCGCATCGACCCTCGGCTCTCGGGAACCTGACAGAGAACCAGGGGCGCACCCTGGGTCGGACATCCTCCGACCCCCCCATTGACCCCCGGCTCTCGGGACGAATGGGTGATTTCCCAGGGTCGAATACTGAGGGTCGGACACCCATCGACCCCCACCATCAACCCTACAGTGAAAACACAACATTTTCGACAGAATGATCTAAAAATTTTGAAATTTGAAATGTTTAGTGGTTTTAAAATATGAGAATGAAGTACATAATGATTGTCTCTCGTGTTCAATGATTTCAGGTAATCCCACTATCAGATTAATTAATGGCGGGACGCAGAGCAACCAGACAGAGCCATAACTCTTTCCCACCACCACCACCTGTGGGGGAAGATAACCAGACACACCCAGAAACATAGGGGAACATGAACACGGCACCATCCGTCATAAATGGGCAGGCAAATCCTACCAATCTGCCAGCTCCACCTACAGACTAGGCCACAGTCGTAATGAACTTGGCCCAACAGCTGCAACAGATTCAACAGGCACAAGCTACTATCCAAGCTGCCATAGGCATAACTCTTCCAGCTACACAAACACCTCCAATGCTAGCTGGACAGGTAAGCACAACACCAGGGGAAAGTAACACAGTACCCCACGCACCTCAGACTCCTATCATGCAGGCTCATGTACCAAATCCTGAAATAGCTCAAGGTGGATATCACAACCAACTACCTATGTATGGAGCGTATGTCCCGCAGCCACTACATCACTCCAGACTGGTGGAGCATTTTCTGAAACTTAAAGCCCACAGAATTCACTGGCAAGCCAGCAGATCCTTTATGGCCGGCACACTGGGTTGACGAAATGGAAAGAAACTTTATGATGATGACATTAAATGAAGAAGAAAAAGTGTTGTGTGCCACCTTTATGCTGAAAGGAGATGCACACCATTGGTAGAGGTCTACCAGGACGTATTTACTTACAAAGCACGCCCAACTGACTTGGGATATTTATAAGGAGGCATTCTTTGAGAAGTACTTTCCAAGAAGTTTCAGAGATTCTATGGAAAGAGAGTTCCTGAGTTTATATCAGGGACAGATGACCGTGGATGCGTACCAACAACATTATGAAGAGTTGTTCTTCTTTGCACCCACTAGTATGCAAGAGGAAAACACAAAGACCCGAAGGTTCGTCATGGGACTTAAGGGAAGCATCCGCGAGCACGTTCTGGGTCATGAAAAGAAAATTTATAATGAAGCGGCATAAATTGCTCGAGTTATAGAATTGAGCCAGAAGGAGAGTTATTTCATGCAAAACAGAGGTATCAAAAGGCCAGCTGAAAATTCTTATTATGGGGGAAATAACAAGTCATTCAAACCCTTCCGTGCTCAAAGCTTTACTGCTGCAACCAAGAATATCCCCGTAGTTCAACAGCAACAGAAGCCAATTACTAAAGGAATAAGATGTTCTAACTGCAACCAAGTGGGACATATAGCAAGGGAATGTCCTAAGCCCAAGAAGCAGCTACATCAAGGACGAGTTTACGCGGTTACATCCGAGGATGCTGCCGCAACGCCTGATGTGGTTACAGGTATGACTTATATTTTTTTTGTTAGTTTTATTACATTCTATGAGCATGTAGACTAAGTTAACATAAATCACAGGTATCGTACCTATAAATGGCATACCTGCCAGAGTACTCTTTGACTCAGAAGCTACTCATTCCTGTATATTTGTGTCATTTGGAAAGAAATTAAATTTATCCATTAAATATTTAGACTACAAATTGCTTGTACGATCACCTATGGGATTAGAAGTGGAGTTAGAAAAAGGTTATGGACCATGTCCAGTTCTAATTAATGAAAAGACTTTGGATGCAACCTTGATCCAACTTGAAATGGCAGACTTTGACTTCATCTTGGGAATAGACGGGTTAGCTCGGCATTCTGCAAATCTATTTTGTGCCGAAAAGAAGCAGACATTTAGAGACAAAGAAGGAGCAGAGTTCAGTTTTTTGGGAACCAAACTTCCCCGTAAACCAAAGCTCATACTCTCTGCGCTAAAGGCTAAGAAGTGCCTTGAGAAAGGAGCAGTCGGGTATTTAGTATCTGTGGTCGACCTTACCAAGGAAGCACCATGAATGGAGGATATTGATGTCATGTGAGACTATCCGGACATATTTCCTGAAGAATTACCAGGATTACCACCCGACCGAGCTACAGAGTTTGTTTTAGATCTTATACCTGGAGCCACACTAGTATCGAAAGCACCTTATCGAATGGTTCCTATTGAACTGAAGGAATTGAAAGTACAACTACAAGAACTGCTGGACAAGGGTTACATTCGCCCTAGTATATCACCATGGGGAGCGCCAGTATTATTCGTGAAGAAGAAGGACGGTAGCGTTCGCTTGTGTATAGACTACCGAGAACTGAATAAACTGACAATCAAGAATCGATATCCATTGCCTCGGTTCGATGACCTGTTTGATCAGTTGCAAGGTGCCAAAGTGTTCTCCAAGATCGATCTTTGGTCAGGCTATCATCAGTTAAAGATTAAGGATGGTGATATTCCCAAGACAGCATTCAGGACCAGATATGGACATTATGAATTTTTTATCATGTCTTTTGGATTGACGAACGCACCAGCAACCTTTATGGAACTTATGAATCGGGTATTCCACGATATGTTGGATACGTCGGTTATTGTATTCATCGATGATATATTGTTCTACTCCAAAGACGAGGAAACTCATATTAAGAATCTAAATGCCGCTCTGCAGTGATTACGGAAGGAAAAGCTCTACGCAAAATTTTCAAAATGTGAGTTTTGGCTAAAGGAAGTCGCATTTCTAGGCCATGTAGTATCCGCTGAAGGAATTAAAGTGGATCCCAGCAAGATCGAGGCTATTGTAAAGTGGGAAGCACCGAAGTGCGTTGCGGAAAGTAATAAGTTTTCTGGGTCTAGCTGGATATTATCGACGATTTGTGGAAGACTATTCCTGAATTGCCGTACCTCTTACCAGTTTGACTAAGAAGGGCGAGAAGTTTTTTTGGACAGATAAATGTGAGAAGAGTTTCCAAACCTTGAAGGCTAGATTGATATCAGCTCTAATCTTGACCATCCCGATTCCAGGACAACCATTTATCTTGTACATCGATCCATCAGGACTGGGATTAGGATGTGTACTTATGCAAGGAGAACAAGTAATTGCATATGCCTCAAGACAATTGAAGGCACATGAAAAGAACTACCCCACTCATGATTTGGAACTAGCGACAGTAGTACATGCTGTCAAAATATGGAGACATTATCTGTACGGGGAGAAGTTTCAGATTAAATTAGACCATAAAAGTCTTATTTACTTATTTAATCAGAAGGAGCTGAATATGAGAGAAAGAGGATGACTAGAACTATTTAAAGACTACGATTGTGATATCCAGTATCATCCAGGGAAAGCTAATGTAGTAGCCGATGCATTTAGCAGAAAGGCAATGATAAAATCTCAAGGAGAGGTTAGCACAACTCCCGCAATGTGTACTATTGGAAAGGTATTCAAGTACGGTAATGAGAAGTTTGTGATAGACACACCAGAGGGATCAGGCAAACAAGGGTTTATTCATCGGTTTTCAAATATGTTCGCCGCATTGAAAATTATACTGGATATAGTTGATGAAGTGAAGACAGCTGTCAAATCAGACCCTTACCTAAGAATGGTACAAGAAGACATTGAAAAATGTAGAACTAACCTTGAATTTACCTTGGACGAAGAAAAGGTACTAAAGTACAAAGGAAGAATATGTATACCCGAAACATAAAGCCTGGACATTAGACACCGATTGATGAAAGAAGCCCATACCACCATCTATTCGATACATCCTAGAAGTACAAAAATATATCATGATCTAAAGAAACAATATTGGTAGAGAGGAATGAAAGCAGATGTAGGTAAGTTCGTGTCTTAATGCCTAAATTGTCAGAAGGTAAAGGTTGAACGACAAAGACCGGCAGGACTACTACATCCATTACCGGAACCGGCATGGAAATGGACTGCATCACTATGGACTTCGTCACAGGATTACCACTGACCCCTTGAGTAGTTGACGCAGTTTGGGTGATTGTAGACCGCCTGACTAAAACAGCTCGCTTTATACCTATATGACCCCAGTATACACTGGAGAGGTTAGCTAAGCTCTATGTGGATAACATTGTGCGATTACACGGTGTACCTGAAAGCATTATATCCGATAGAGATCCACGATTCAATTCAAAGTTTTGGGAAGGATTGCAAAAGGCTATGGGTACAACATTGAAATTTAGTACTGCATTCCACAGACAGATGGACAGTCAGAGAGTATAATTCAGATTCTAGAAGATATGCTTTGGGCATGTGTAATTGATTTTAAAGTATCATGGGATGAAAAGTTACTACTGATTGAGTTTGCTTATAATAATAGCTACCAGACTAGTATACAGATGTCACCCTATGAAGCACTGTATGGCAGAAAGTGTCGAACTCCTTTGTTTTGCAATGAAGTTGGGGAACGTAGTATTGTTGGACCAGAATTTGTTGAAGAGACTTGTCGAGTGGTCGACATTATCAAAGAAAGAGTGAGAACAGCTCAGAATCATCAGAAGCAATATGCCGATACCCGACGCCGAGACCTTGAGTTCGTTGTGGGTGATAAAGTATTCTTAAAAGTATCGCCTATGCAAGGACTAAAATGGTTCAGACAGAAAGGGAAACTAAGTCCAAGATATGTCGGGCCATATGAGATTCTAGCTAAGCGTGGGAAACTGACTTATCAGTTAGCACTACCACCATCTATGTCAAGTGTGCATGACATATTTCATATTTTCTTATTGAAGAAGTATGTCAAAGATCCAACGCACATTCTGACAGTAGATCTACCTGATTTGCGAGATGACTTGACATCTGAAGTAACACCAACAGAAATCACCAGCAGAATGGTTCAATGACTATGTAATCGAGATATCTATTATGTTAAGGTCACCTGGAGAAGTAGGGACATGGAAGAAATCACATGGGAAGAAGAGAATGCTATGCGAAAGCAATCCCCTCATTTATTCGACTCAGAAAGTATGTACAATTTCGAGGATGAAATTTTTATAAGTCTACCCATCTTGGTCTACCCGTATCGAACTAATCCGGTCTTACCACTTTGAACCAGGTCTACCCATCTTGGTCGAACCAAATGGATCAAGTGCGTGAAGGAGATAAAGATCCCAGGTATTAAACTGACCCAAAAACACTAAAAATAGGGGGAGGGTCGCATACCCAGCAAGGGAGGGTCGGACCCCCCCAGTATAAAAGTCAGACCCTGAGTTTTATACCGGGGGTCAGACATTTATGAACCAGGGGTCGACGGGATCTCCGACCCCCAGTCTACCGATAGAAACCGTGATTTGGAAACTTTCCAAATTTCAACGGGATTCCTTCCTAATCTCCCTGGGACTTATTTTGGGAGTCTCTAAACTATAAATAGGACGTCCCTAAGCCTCTTTCATTCCTTTTAAAACCCTAATTGGATTGAGAGAAAGAGAAGAGAAGAGAAAGTGAAAGAGAAGAGAAGGAAAGTAGAGAAGAAGATCAAAGAGAAGGCTTCTGAGAAACAAGCCTAATTCTCTGGTATGAATACTATCTCCATGCAATTCTATAGACCTTAGAATAGATAGAGAAGAGGGAATGATCTAGGAGAAACCAAAATCATCCACCCATGGTTAGGTTTTCATGGAAAACCATGGGGAAAATCATGAAAGCCATGTAGGTGAGTGAACTACGGTTCTAGACCATAGAATATGTGTGGAATGGATTGTAGAAGCAAGCCATAGGACCCCAAACATGAAGAATGGACTGTAGGAGGAAAAATTGACTAAACCCATAGGGGGTCGCACGGGGGTCGATGGTCGATCGACCCTACCAGACCCTGATAATTGACCCCCAGTGTTTGGGAAGTCCAGACTGTGGGTGGTCGCACCCAGGGTCGATGGAACCTTCGACCCTAGCATCGACCCCCAGTTAACAGCATGCTTTTTATAGTCTGAATTAATTCTAATTAAATTCTATTGACTTGGTTAGGTCTTCTAGTGATATAATATCGATATATAGTTCATTCTTAAAGCTTGAAAGAGGACCTACGATCAAGTAAAGGTGAAGGAACAGGACCTAAACTAGTTGGCTAAGAATAAACTATTTTTATTTCTTGAGTCCAATACCATGATTGATTCTATGTGTGTATGCTTGTATGTGCATTCAATATGTCATCCAATATTCCTGCTAATACTATTCATGCATATTTAATTCTCTTTATTTATAACATGATGATGATGATGCTGCCACGAACTGACATGTGAATGTATGTGTGTGGTTAGTGTATATGGTGTGGGTAGGGGATGGTATCAACCGGTACAGCCATGCCATTTTCATGGGGTGTATATTGTGCCATGGTTCTACTCAAGTCATGTCGACTGACATCGTCGTATCGCCATTACCTTAGTAGAACTATTACGTCGTAGGGTATGTGGGGAGGTGGTCTCGAACCGTGTAGTATCTGACTCTGCCGGGGGGCCTTAGCCCTATCTCTATGGACGTATTGAGGGATGCTGGGGTGAGGCCTTGGATACACTGATTGGCATTAGGATTGGTTAGTTATGAGCCCAGTTTGCAAGCCCTCGCCAGTAGGGGCTTACGTGTTGGTGTGGGCAACCGGTACAGTCATGCCGTTTTCATGGGGTGTATATTGTCCATGGTGGGTGCATGTGGGACGACAGTGTCGTTTTCATTGGACGGTTTCACACACTCGTGTATAGAGGTGAAGCGGCCACCGAACCTTTCTATAGCACATTGCAAACTTATAAACCAGACCAAAGATATGAATTGAGTGCATGCATATGTTTGTTGTATTGTTTTGATTGCTCACTGAGCCATGATGTGTGCTCACCCTCTCGACGTCGAATATTTTTAGTTGATGATGCAGGTACTACAGTTGCAGATTATATGAATGATCCGGTGTATGCACATGTTGCTGCAATGGACGCTGAAGACTTAGAGGATGCGCATGACCCCTCATGCGAGTGCAACTCATCCGTATTCTATTAGGATTTATTTGAATTTATAAAAGGATGTAATTGGTATTTTATTTATTTATGTCTCAGTTGATACAACAATAATATGATATTTTAATTATGATTATTACATTTTAAGTTCTCGGTTCATTTACTATAAGACTTCTGCTATTGTGTATTTATTCTGATTATGGTTGTGGATGTGCATGGTTTTATTTTTAATGGATACCGCCTATTAGAGATCCTGGTTGAACCGTTGGTTTATTAGCGGTTCATCACACCATTCTGAATGGTGCAGAATTTGGGTGTGACAGCTGCGATGGATGTGGAAGCTATGGTGGAGTCGCATGATTCATCGTGCGAGTGCAACTCATGTGTTTTCGATTAGATTTAGTTGTTGGGTTATCAGAACATGTAATTGCTACATTGTTTTATTTTATGTCCTGAGTCATTTGGAGATAATTGGATAATTAATTACGTTATCACTGTTAAATACTCAGTTCATTAATATTAAAGACTTCCGCTATTGTTTATTTACTCTGATTATGGTTGTGGTTGTATCTAGTTTAATCAAATGGGCACGGCATATATGAGATCCTGATTGAACCATTGGTTCATAGACGGTTCATCACACCATTCTGGCTGGTTCAGAATTGGGGTGTGATAACTTGGTATCAGAGCTCTCGGGCTCTGTCTATCAAACCTGTATATTTTCAAAAGAGTTCATGAACTGAGTTAGGATAAACTTAAAAGCTTTAATAAGAACACACCATAAGCACCTGTGTTGTATATGACATAAACTAAGAAAGAGAATAATGCATATATGAAAATAAGAAACAAGTTCTTTGTATTTATCAAATGAGAATAAAACTAACTTATATCTGAATCAGAGTACAGTCCATAATCCAGACAGTTACTCTGTAGTATAAAGTAAAAAGAATTAAAGGCATCATGGAGCTAAGGGTGGAGGAGGAGGTGCCTTGCGATCTCGATCATAATCCTCAGCATATACTCTCGTAAGCCAGGCTATCTGAGTCTAGGTCACCTGGAGACAAGCTGCCAGATCCACTACCCGTTGATTAGAACCACGCTGGGCCACCCGAATCTCATGTAGCAGCCCCATCACACGTCATCTGGTGGTGGGTGCTAAGGACTAGCTGAGTGGGAAGGTGTCCGAGAAGCGCCAGCTCCAATGGAATGCTATGGTGATGGAAGAGGTATAGCATCCACGTCCATGAACATCCAGTCATCATCATCTTCATCATCTCTCTCGTGGACCTCTGCTGCTGCTGTTGCTGTCGCCTCCACGTCTGCTACCTCTACATGAGTACGGGGACGCACCATACTGTTTCTCTCCTCATCACTGACCTACACATCTCGCATCCCCATCCTACAGATGGCCTCACAGTCAAGGTCAGTCGAAAAAGTATCCTCGTGAATCCTCTCATCGACCAAGTCTACCTACAGGCGAGTGAGCAGAGTGGTGATCAAACACCCATAGGGTAGGTTAGCCACCAGACCCGACGTCGTGGCATGGTGCATGGTCCTGGTAATGATATAAGGAAGGCAGATAGGTTGCCTAGTGCAGATGCAGTACAGAAGGTACTGGGTCAACTGTGAAACTTTCTCATTGTGTCCACTCTGGGGAATCAGGTTGTGCTAAATGATCTTGCAATACACTCAGGGCTCCGGCCATAAGTTGATTGCTTTCATCTGCCAGCGATCATCCCTAAGAATCTGGCTGTCAATTTCTTCGTGCATTCTCACTGATAGGAACTGGGGTTCCTTGGGAGTGCAGTACACCAAGGATGATCATTTGAGAAACCCAGGAGATCAGCCTACTCCTGGCGGTTAAATGAGATCTCCACCCCTTTAACTAAACTGGAGATCCCGACCTCTCTGCTCCTATCTATGTCCTCTAGGTCACCCTCCACCTGTAAATTATAGTAAAACTATTTTACCAACTAAGGTCAGGTGCAACCCTCATATAAAATCACAGGGAGCCAGCCCATATCACCGAATGCTCCCTCCACATCAAATAGGGCTAGGTTGGCCAAGTTAACACAATGACCCCCTTCCACTTTCTTATGCTCATACCGAGCATACTGTGCCTCTGTTTTAATAGACCAAAAGCAATGGGGATCATGAACTCTGGGACTTTAGTGCGAGTCCTGTTATCTGCAAGGGCTTAGACCAGCAAGCAACATATCAGATATAGTGAAAATTTAAAATTTTGGCATTATGGCGGCGTGATTGGCCAAAAGCCTAACTTTTAACCGAAACATTTGGGCAGGAGGACTTACATAGGTCCCAAACTATCCTACAAGGTTCATACAATTAGAAATTTAAACTAGCTGGGTCGAATTTGAAAAAATTTTGACAATTAGGAAAAACCCCAATATTTAGGTCAAAAATGGGAATTTTCAAGTTTTTATTGAACTAACTGATGAAACTCGAATTTTCTTAAGGGCTTTCATTCATTTGGTGCCCAATAGAAATAATCCCCAATAAAAATTAAATTTTTACGGTCAAAAAAATATTAATTTGAAGAAAACCATATAAATGGAACAAAACCTAGGTATGAATGCTTAAAAAGGAGAAAGAGTAGGGAACATACCTGGAAGAACGGAATGTAGGTCGTAGATTGATGAAAGAATCACCAAATTTATACAATCAATACTGAAGCAACTCAGTGGTGGTGAGTTGAGTTGTGGACAAAAGAGAAATAAAGAAAATGGCTCGAAAATCAGGTTTAAAAACCTGATTTGGGATCGTGTGGTCGAAAAATTCGACCAAAAAATGCGACCCCACGATCGACCACAGACTCTCGGTGAGCTTCCAGGGTTCATACGGTCCCAACCCTGTGGTCACATATAGTGCGACCCCATGATCAACCACAGGCTCTCAGTGAGCTGACAGGGTTTCTGGGGTCGCAACCCTGTGTTCGCATATAGTGCGACCTCACCATCGAGCCCATGATGAAAAATGTTGCATTTGACTGAATGACTTTAAAGATTGAAATTTTGCCTTGCTTATTTGGATATTGACAAGAGATTGACGTATATTATGATTGCCTCATATATTCCTTGACTTTTAGACACTACCACCGTCGAAAATAGGAAATGGCTGGGCGAAGAATAACAAGAAGAGGACGTAACCCAATTCCACCTCCACCACCACCTGTGGAGGAAAATGGCCTTGAAAACCTTGAGGAACAAGAGAACCAGAATGTGGTACTGCCAGGAGTTAACAACCAAACCAACTCCACAATCTTTCCAGCTCCACCTACAGATTTGGCTACTGCAGTGATGAATTTAGCATAACAGTTGCAACAAATACAGCAAGTACAAGCCAACATGCAAGCTGCTTTGGGAATGGCTTTCCCAGCTGCAAACACTACACCTATACCAGCAGGACAAGCTAGTATCATACTAGGGGTAGCAACACCAATCCCCAAGCATCGACTATGAACAACATGGTACCCCAAGCAACTCAAATCCCATTTATACAAGCTCAAGTACAAAACCCTGAAGTAGGTCAAGGAAGATACAACCAAGGCAATTACTGGTATCAACCGCCTATATATGGAGCATATGCTCAGTATCAGTTGGACCATTCTCGATTGATCAAGCGTTTTCTGAAGATGAAGCCTAAGGAATTCAATGGCAAGCCATCAGATCCTTTTTGGCCAGCTCACTGGATCAACGAGATGGAAAAAAACTTCATGATGATGACTGTAAATGAAGAGGAAAAATTGCTATGTGCCACATTTATGCTGAAGGGCGATCCATACCATTAGTGGAAGTCTATTCGATGTTATCTATTAATGAAGCACGCCCAATTGAACTGGGCTATCTATAAAGAAGCTTTCTTCGTGAAGTATTTTCCCAGGAGTTTCAGAGATGCGATGGAAAAAGAGTTTGAGTCTGTATCAGGGACAAATGACTGTAGATGCATATCAGCAGCGTTATGAAGAGCTATTTTCTTTGCTCCCTCTGGCATGCAGGAGGAAAATACCAAAACCCGAAGGTTCGTTATGGGACTTAGGGGAAGCATCCGTGAGCATGTCTTGAGATTGGAAAAGAAGATCTATAATGAAGCGGTACAGTTTGCTCGAGCACTGGAATCGAGCTAGGGGGAAAGTTATTTTGCACAGAGTGGAGGGATCAAAAGGCCTAATGGAAATTCATATAATGGAAGGAACACAATGACATTTAAACCCTTTCGTACTCAAGGCTTCAATTCTGCAGCCAAGACTACTCCAACAACCGAACCTCAACAGAAGCAAAGTGGTGATGGAGTAAAATGCTTTAACTGTAGTCAAATAGGATATTATTCAAGGGAGTGTCCTAAGCTAATGAAGCAGTTACAACAAGGAAAGGCTTATGCAGTTACATCTGAGGATGCTGCCGCATCGCCTGATGTGGTCACAGGTATGACCTG
Organism: Protea cynaroides; assembly: GCA_028583415.1. Taxonomy (NCBI): domain Eukaryota; kingdom Viridiplantae; phylum Streptophyta; class Magnoliopsida; order Proteales; family Proteaceae; genus Protea; species Protea cynaroides. The sequence goes on along the minus strand of CM053276.1, from coordinate 43,402,096 downwards.
AACCATTCATTTTGTACTACCTTGTGTGAGCATGTAAACTAAATTAAATTAAATCACAGGTATCATACCTATTAATGGCATACCTGCCAAAGTACTCTTTGACTCTGGAGCTACTCATTCTTTTATATCTATATCATTTAGAAAGAAGCTAAATCTATCCCTTGGACCTTTAGACTACGAATTGCTTGTACGTTCACCTATGCGATTAGAAGTTGAACTAGAAAAAAGTTATGGACAATGTCCAGTTCTTATCAGCGAGAAGATTTTAGATGCAATCATAATTCAACTTGAGATGGTAGACTGACATTTTTTTTTGGGTAAATGGTAGACTTTGATGTTATCTTGGGAATAGATTGGTTAGCTCGGCACTCTGTAAACCTATTATGTGCAGAAAAGAAATTGACATTTAAAGACAAAAAATGAGCAGAGTTTAGTTTTGCGGTAACCAAACATCCCCGCAAACAAAAACTCATTCTCTTTGCATTAAAGGCTAGAAAATGCTTTGAGAAAGGGGGAATTGGGTATCTAGTATCCGTGGTCGATCTCACCGAGGAAGCACCAGGAATGGAGGATATTGATGATGTGCGTGACTTTTTCGATCTATTTGATGAGGAACTACAAGGATTACCACCTGGCTAAGTGACAGAGTTCATTATAGTTCTTATACCCAGAGCCATACCAGTATCGAAAGCACCCTGTCGAATGGCTCGTACTGAACTGAAGGAACTGTAGGTACAATTACAGGAATTATCAGACAAGGGTTATATCAGACCTAGCAAATCACCATGGGGAGTGCCAGTATTGTTCGAGAAAAAGAAGGATGGTAGCGTTCAATTATGCATAGATTGTCGAGAATTGAATAATCTTATAATCAAGAATCGATACCCGTTGCCTCGGATTGATGACTTGTTCGATCAGTTACAAGATGCCAAAGTGTTCTCCAAAATTGATCTTCGGTTAGGATACCATCAGTTGAAGATTTAGGATGGTGATATTTCGAAGACAGCATTCAGAACCAGATATGGAATTTAAGAGTCATGTCTTTTGGATTGACTAATGCACCCGCAACTTTTATGGAACTCATGAATCGAGTATTCCATGATATGTTCGATACGTCAGTCATTGTATTTATTGACAACATAGTAGTCTACTCCAAGGACAAAGAAACTCATGTCACAAATCTAAGAGCCGCTCTGCAGCGACTAAGAAAAAAGAAGCTTTATGCCAAATTTATAAAGTGTTGGTTCTGGCTAAATGAAGTCACTTTCTTATGCCATGTAGTATCCGTTAAAGGAATTAATGTGGATCCTAGCAAGATTGAAGCCATTGTGAAATGGGAAGCACCTAAGAATGTTGCAGAAATTAGAAGTTTCTTAGGTTTAGCTGGTTACTATCGACGATTCGTGGAAGATTACTCTAGAATCACTGTACCTCTCACCAGTCTGACAAAGAAAGAAGAAACGTTTGTTTGGACCGATATAAAGAGTGTTTTCAAACATTGAAGGCTAGATTGATATCAGATCCCATCTTGACTATTTTGATCTCAGGACAACGATTTACCTTGTACACTGATGCGTCTGGATTAGGTTTAGGGTGTGTACTTATGCAAGGAGAGCAAGTAGTTGCGTATGCCTCAAGACAACTAAAGACACATGAGAAGAACTATCCCACTCATGACTTGGAATTAGCAGCAGTAGTACATGTTGTCAAGATATGGAGACATTATTTGTTTGGTGAGAAATTTCAGACTAAATCAGATCATAAGAGTCTTACTTATCTTTTTAATCAAAAGGAATTAAACATGCGACAGAGGAGATGGCTGGAGTTGCTAAAAGATTATGATTGTGATATCCAGTATCATCTAGGGAAGGATAATGTAGTTATTGATGCGCTAAATAGAAAAGCAATGGTAAAATCCTAGGGAGATGTTAACACGACTGCGGCAATGTGTGTTACAAGAAAAGTATTCAATTATGGTAATGAGCAGTTCGTGATAGATATACCGGATGGATCAACCAACCAAGGGTTTATTCATCGATTTTCAAATATGTTTGCCACATTGATGATTGTACCTGATCTGATAGATGAAGTAAAAACAGATATTCAATTAGACCCCTATCTGAGGACAGTGTAAGAAGATCTCAAAAAAAGTTGACTACTCCTGATTTCACTTTGGACCTTGAAAAGGTGTACTAAGATATAAAGGAAGGGTATGTATTCCTAAAAATGAAGACTTGGATATTAGACACAGACTAATGATGGAAGCTCACACCACTGCTTATTCGGTACATCCTAAAAGTACGAAGATGTATCATGATCTGAAGAAACTATATTGATGGAGAGGAATGAAAGCGGATGTAGTTAAATTTGTGTCTCAATGCCTAAGTTGTCAGAGGGTCAAGGCTAAAAGGCAAAAACCTGTAGGATTGTTATAGCCACTGCCAAAAACGGCATGGAAATGGGACTGCATCACTGTGGACTTTGTCACCGGGTTACCATTGACTCCCCGAGTAGTTGACGCAGTCTGGGTGATAGTGGATCGTTTGACTAAGACAGCTCATTTCGTAGCTATACAACCTTAGTATATCCTAGAGAGGTTAGCTAAGCTTTATGTGGATAATATTGTCAGATTGTGTGGTGTACTTGAAAGCATTGTTTTCGACAGAGACCGACGCTTTACCTCAAAATTTTGGAAAGGATTATAGAAGGCTATGGGTACAACGTTGAAGTTCAGAACTGCATTCCATCCTCAAACTGAGGGACAGTCGGAGTGTACCATTCAGATTTTAGAAGACATGATTCGAGCTTGTGTCATCGATTTCAAGGGATCATGGGATGAGAAACTACCATTGATCGAGTTTACTTATAACAACAGCTATCAAGCTACTATACAGATGTCACCTTATGAAGCACTGTATGGTAGGAAGTGTCAAATTCTTTTGTTTTGGAATGAAGTTGGAGAACGAAGTATTGTTGGACCAGAGTTTGTTGAAGAGACTTGTCTAGTAGTCGACATAATTAAGGAAAGAGTTAGAACAGCTCAGAACCGTCAAGAAATTTACTCACGGCTACAAATTGATCACTGACCTCATATATATATATATATATATATATATTATTCTCTATTCAAATATTTAACCAAGGATTATCAAAAAATCGGACAATTCTTACCTTCCCTAATTTCATTAATTTGAGCCCAGCACATAATTTAATTCTTACCAATAAAACAATTGGTATTAAGTAATCCTCATGAATTTACTAAAATCATTACACTCTCGGAAGGAGTTAAAGAAGAACAACAATCTAACAAGCGTCAGATTATTTAATTCATTTTATGTTTCCATTAAGTAAGTAACAAAAACTTGGATCATAATTGTTCTGCTCAATTGCTACTTTTCCTGAACACCATCACAATTACGGATTATGGAATCAGGTTAGCTATAAACAATACAACTCACTTAATTAATAGGCCTTTTAATAAACTGAATCATACAGTCATTAACTTGAAAAACAAACAAGCATAGATATTTCAATAGAAGAATAATTAAAATTAAGAACAAAGTCTCACAATTTTACTAACCGGATTGAATTCCCCTTGAATCGTCTAAAGAACTTGGCTATACATGATAGAAAAGAAAGACAAACGAAATAAAACTATCTTCTCAATAATTCTTGGATGCTCTATTACGTAGCCTTTACATTGCTTAAATAGCTAGAATAGAGAAGATTAAAACTGGTATGTCTAGAATTGATAACCTTATTACATGAAAATAAAGATTCAACAAAATCTTCTTGCCTAGATTAGATAGAGAATTCATTCCATCATTAACCAAATGCCACATCTAGACTTGCCAATCTTTATAATATTCCATAAAGGTATATATTCTCCTCAAGATTTCTGACAATCAATAAAATCTGTCCAATAGTAAACATTATATGAGTGGTAATCTTCCTTCTCTGGTTTGAATTCAAATCAGCTTTCCAAGTCTAATTTTTGGATCACGTTTGATTTTTAGAATTTTTTTCACATTAAAAAAACCTGCATGAAATTCATAAGGTCATTATTGAAAATATCAAAATTTTTTATTTTAAACATAAATTACAAATATTTTTCACCAATGTCTTATATATAAGGAATCATCACAAATGAGTATCATAAGTCATATAATATGTTAAATAGATTAAATATAAGGGAAATAAATATATAAAATTACAAAACCATCAGTATGTTTGATGCGAATGGAGCATCAGGGGGAGGACATAACACTATGGTTCATCCTGGCCACCAGACTCTAGCTGTATCTCTACTCAAGTATTGCCCACTAATATCGTCGTATTGCCATTACCTTAGCAGAACTATTACGTCGTAGGGCATCAGGGGAGGTGGTCTCGGATCGTGTAGTCTTTGACTCTACTGAGGGTCCTTAGCTCTATCTCTATGGACGTATTAAGGGATGCTGGTTGAGGCCTTGGATACACTTTTTGGCATTAGGATTGGTTAATTGTGAGCCCAGTTTGCAAGCCCTCGCCAATAGGGGCTTACGTGTTAGTATAGGTAGGGCATCAAGGGAACTGTTATGCGGTGTTTGATCCGGGCACTTTAGCTCTATATCAATTCCATGATGGGTGCAGTGGGAAGGCAATGGTGTTTGATCCATTAGGTGGATTCACACATTCATGTATAGAGGTGCGGCGACCACCAAACATTTCTATAGCATATTGCAAACTTATAAACCAGACCAAAGATATGAATTGAATGCATCCATATGTTTCTTGGATTGTTTTGTTTGCTCATTGAGCCATGATGTGTGATCACCCTTTCAACGTCAAATATTTTTAGTTGATGATGCAGGCCCTACTGTAGAATATTATATGAATGCACCAATGTACGGGCATGTTGCTGCGATTGATGTGGAAGCTATGGTAGAGTCGCATGATTCGTCGTGCGAGTGCAACTCATGTGTTTTTTATTAGATTTAGTTATTGGGTTATCAGAACATGTAATTGAATACTTTATTTTATTTTATGTCTTAAGTCATTTGGAGATAATTGGATAATTACTTACGTTATCACTGTTAGATACTTAGTTCATTAATATTAAAGACTTTTGCTATTGTTTATTTATTCTGATTATGGTTCTGGTTGTATCTGGTTTAATCAAATGGGCACGGCCTATACGTGATCCTGGTTGAACCGTTGGTTCAGAGACGGTTCATCACACCATTCTAGTTGGTTCAGAATTGAGGTGTGACAGTTAAAGAATACACGGTCCAACACCACCTCCCCTGATGCCCTACGACGTAATAGTTCTGCTAAGGTAATGGCGATACAACGATGTTAGTGGGAAAGACTTGAGTAGAGATAGAGCTAGAGTCTGGTGACAAAGTTGAAGCCCACCATGCCACGTCCTCCCCCTGATGCTCCACTTGCATCCAACACATCAACCACACACATACATTCACATGCCTATTCCTAGCATCATCATCATCATCATATTATAAATAAATTGAATTAAATATGCATGAATAGTATTAGTAGGAATATTAGATGCCATGTGAGATGCACATTACAAGCATACAAGCATAGAATCAATCGTGGCATTAGACTGAATAAAAGTAACCATTTGTTATTAACCAATTAGTTTAGGTCTTGTTTCCTAACCTTTTAGCAATACTCGATGTCCTTCCAAGCCTTGAAATTTTTGTTGAATTGATTCAACAAACTAAAGTTATAAGAATTTAAGTTAGGGTTCATATATGACATGTTACAATGGTCGAAAATTGAAACAGAGCACTGATAGGTGTCTGATTGGTCCTATGGTGTCATGCTGTAACGACCTTACCATCTATGATCGATACCCTATGGTCGCATATAGTGCGACCGTAGTTGCGACCATATGATTTTTGAAATCTTCCCGAATGCCTATGGTCGATTTTCTGGTCATACTGGTCATGCTATGGTTGACCGTAGCTGGGACCTTGAGATTTCTTGTCACAGTCTACATGAAATTCGAGTTCTTCCTAGGTCAATTCTTATGTTCTTCAATGGGGTATATTCTAAGGTCATCCTATGGCCATCATTAGTAATTTCTTATCAACCCTAATCATCAAATTCACACCTCATGGTTCTCCTTGGGATTTTCTCAAAGAAATCACATAGATCATAATAGGTTGATATTGCCTATCATTCATAGAAATCTTATTCCTTAGAGTTTACATCTCCAAAGATTTGTTTCATACCTTTGCCTGTGATAGAGAGCCAATCTCTTCTCAACAAACTCTTCTCCTTTGCTTTTTCTTCTTTTCCTTCTCTTCCTTCCCTTCATTCTCTTTCTCTAGGGTTTACTAACGTTCTAAAAGAGTGAAAAAGGGCTGGGAGACATCCTTTATATAGAGGAAAACTCTCCATATAGAGTCCTCTTTCAATTAAGAAAGCAATCCATTAGTTTAGAAAAGTTTCCAAAACTCAGAGTCTGATCTAGGTTCTCATGGTCAATCATACGGTCACATAAACCATCGACTGTAGGGTCGAAATCATCAACCGTGGGGTTTTGGATTTGAGATTTTTGGTTCCCATCCTTTTGGTCGACCATACCTACCCAGGCAAGTGACCTTAGGTATGTTTTTAGTGTTTTTTACCCGATTCTCATACCTGATTTGTGATCTATCTTTACACGCTCATTCATCTTGATCTAGAAATGATGGAATGACCTGGCATGACACGGTTAGACCAAGTTAGTCAAGTGCGGGTCTTACAACTCCCCCCTCCTATATAAATTTTTTTCCTTAAAATTTACACATACCTTCCGAGTCAAAAAGGTGAGGATATTGCTTCTGCATAGCGTTCACTTCTTCCCATGTAATTTCTTCCACCCTTTGGATTCTCCAAGTAACCCTAACGTAGTAAATGTCATGACTGTGAATAGGATGCACCTTCCGGCTAGTGATCTCAAAAGGTACTACTTCGAACATCAAATCTTCAGCCAAATCTGGTAGATCTGTTGTTAACACTTGTGTTGGATCTCTAATGTACTTCTTTAGTAATGAGATATGAAATACATCATGCACACTTGACATGGATGCTGGTAATGCTAAATGATATGTTACTTTGCCACGTTTAGCTAGTACTTCATAAGGTCCAATATATCTTGGACACAGCTTTCCCTTCTGTCCAAACCATTTCAAACCACGCATAGGTGAAATTTTTAAAAATACCGTATCACCTATGGTGAATTCAAGATCTCTGCGTCAATTATCTACATATTGCTTCTCACAATTCTGAGCTATTCAGTCTCTTTTCTTGATAATTTTGACTACTCGACAAGTCTCTTCAACAAACTCTAGTCCAACAATACTCCGTTCTCCAACTTCATTCCAAAACAAAGGAGTTCGACATTTCCTACCATACAGTTCTTCATAGGGTGATACCTGTATACTCTCTTGATAGCTGTTGTTATAAGAGAACTCAATCAATGGTAATTTCTCATCCCATGATCCTTTGAAATCAATGACATAAGCTCGAAGCATGTCTTTTAAAATCTGATAGTATGCTCTGACTGTCCGTCTGTCTGAGGATGGAATGCAGTACTAAACTACAATGTTGTACCCATAGGCCTTTGCAATCCTTCCCAAAACTTTGAGGTAAAGCATGGGTCTCTGTCGGACACAATGCTTTCAGGTACACCATGTAATCTAACAATATTATCTACATAAAGCTTAGCTAATCTCTCAAGGGTATACTGAGGTCGTATAGCTATGAAACGAGCTATCTTGGTCAAACGATCCACATTCACCCAGACCATGTCAACTACTCGGTGAGTCAATGGTAACCAAGTGACGAAGTCCATAGTGATGTAGTCCCATTTCTATGCTGGTTCTGGGAGTGGCTGCAACAATCCTACAGGTCTTTGTCTTTCAGCCTTTACCTGCTGATAATTCAAGCATTGAGACATAAATTTAGCTACATCCGCTTTCATTCCTCTCCACCAATATAGTTTATTCAGATCATGATATATCTTTGTACTTTTATGATGTACTAAATAACCGGTGGTGTGAGCTTCTTTCATTAGTCTGTATCTAACATCTAAGTCTTCATTTTTAGGAACACATATTGTTTCTTTGTATCTTAGTACCTTTTCAACATCTAAGGAGAACTCAGTAGTAGTCTTACCTTTTTTGAGGTCATCTTGCACTGTTCTAAGATAAGGGTCTGATTTAATAGCTGCTTTCACTTCATCTAATAGATCAGGTACAATCTTTAATGTAGCAAACATGTTTGAAAATAGATGAATAAACCCTTGGTCAGTTGATTCATTTAGAATATCAATCACAAACTGCTCATTACCGTAGTTAAATAGTCTCCCTATAACACACTCCATAGCATTTGCACTAGCTTCTTTTTGAGATTCTGTCATTGCTTTCCTGCTTAGTGTGTCACTAACTTCATAAGCTATTCCGGGATGATATTGGATATTGCAATCATAATCCATTAATAATTTCAGCCATCTTCTTTGTCTCATGTTCAACTCCTTCTGATTAAAAAGATGAGTAAGGCTCTTATGATCTGATTTAATCTGAAATTTCTCTCCATACAAATAATGTCTCCATATCTTAACAGCATGTACTACTGCTGCTAATTTTAAGTCATGAGTGGGATAGTTCTTCTCATGTGTCTTCAGTTGTCTTGAGGCGTACGTAATTACTTTTTCTCCTTGCATATAAGCACACATCCTAAACCTAATCCAGACGCATCTGTGTACAAGGTAAATGGTTGTCCTGGGATCGAAATAGTCAAGATGGGAGCTGATATCAATCTAGTATTCAATGTTTGAAAACACTCTTCACATTTATTGGTCCAAATAAACTTTTCTCCTTTCTTTGTCAGACTGATGAGAGGTACGATGATTCTAGAGTAATCTTCCACAAATCGTGGATAATAACCAGCCAAACCTAAGAAGCTTTTGATTTCTGCAACATTCTTAAGTGCTTCCCGTTTCACAATGGATTCAATCTTACTAGGATCCACTTTAGTTCCTTCAATGGCTACAACAGTTCCTAAGAAAGCCACTTCATTTAGCCAGAACTCACACTTTGTAAATTTTACGTAAAGTTTCTCTTTTCTTAGTCGCTGTAAAGCGGCTCTTAGATTTGTGACATGAGTTTCTTTATCTTTAGAGTAGACTAGTATGTCATCAATAAATGAAATGAGTGATGTATCTAACATATCATGGAATACTCGATTCATGAGTTCCATAAAAGTTGCAGGTGCATTAGTCAATCCAAAAGACATGACTAAAAATTCATAATGTGCATATCTAGTTTTGAATGATGTCTTCGGAATATCACCTTTCTTAATCTTCAACTGATGGTATCCTGACCGAAGATCAATTTTGGAAAACCCTTTGGCACCTTGCAACTGATCGAACAAGTCATCGATCTGAGGCAATGGGTACCGATTCTTGGTTGTAAGCTTATTCAATTCTCGATAATCTATACACAGTCAAATGCTACTGTCCTTTTTTCAAGAATAATACTGGCACTCCCCGTGGTGATATGCTGGGTCTGATATAATCCTTGTCCAGTAATTCTTGTAATTGTACCTTCAGTTCCATCAGTTCAGGAGGAGCCATTCGATAAGGTGCTTTTGATACTGGTGCGGCTCCAAGTATAAGATCTATAACGAACTCTGTTACATGATCAGGTGGCAACCCGAGTAAGTCTCAAAGAAATACATCAGAGAATTTATGCATCACATCAATATCTTCCATCTGTGGTGCTTTTTTAATAGAATTTACCACAGATACTATATATCCAACTCCTTTCTTTTCAAAGCATCTCTTCGCCTTTTGTGCAGAGAGGATGAGGTTTTGCTTCCTAAGCAATATGCTTCCAATAAAACCAAATTATGTGCCATCTTTGTTCTTAACTGATAACCTCTTTTATGCACATAATCACTTGAAGAGTGTTGAGACAACTAGTTTATTCCCAGGATGACGTCAAAGTCTGCCACCTTAAGTCGATTTAGGTTGCATCCAAATTCTGTCCATCCATATGGTTCAGAAAATGTTCATAACACTTACCTACTAAAACATCTACTCCAAAAAGCTTAAACTAGTGAAATCTGGTATAAAGGTTTTAAGAGCTTGTCTAGTTCCTTCATCTCTTATGATTTTTCAAAGACTATCATCAAAAATCTCATATTGCACTCAGTAGCTTACATCTCTTTTATCACTGATGTTCTACCCTGATCTCTCTTTCATATATCTCCAAAAGCATCTTCTGATTATTTACTCATTACATATCCTAAGTTTATCTATAAGCATTAGGGTATATGCTTATATTCTTATTAATTCTAACAAATTTACTTTTGTTCTTTACTCAGTCCTCTTATTCATTATTAGAAATAACTCAATAGTAACTATATTAATCCAAGTACTATCAATGCCATGATTTTTTACTTCATGCTTTTACAAATCTTCTACCTTGTCAATATTCATATCGATATAGCCATCTTTAATTCTGTCGAGCTCTATCAACTCCTTCATTGGCTACTCTTGGAAATTCTTACTTCATGCTCATGCACTCTTTTATAGACCATGACTTAAATCCATCCATTCAACAATCTCATAACAGATTCTCCTTACATCATCTACGGTTTTCTTTGTTATAGAATCTAATCTGAATTCAATCGTCTTCCTATAATAATTTTTTTATTTACTAAGTATCTCTATCAACGGATGTCAAGGAATAGAAGAATCAAAATGTTTATCCAAAAGCAATTCATTTCTTTTTTTAAATTCAGTATGATGAAGAACACTTGTTTTATCTTGTGAAACTAGGTTTAAAGGATCAGGAGTAAATCTATGGTAATCCAATCGGAATCCAAAGGTCGTTAGGTTGCCCAGTGGTTCAAATACATGAAAGTATAGATTTTACAGCTCTTAGCCTCTTGGTTACAGGTACTATCGAGTATATAATGCCATTGGTTAAGGCACTACAAGAATAAATCTGGAGAAGTTTTGGTATATCAATAAATCAGGTATAAAATTTAAAAGATATACATTCAGAATGATTAAACCTTTAAATGTTCATTCAGTTCATATCTCTATTCATGGTGGCGATAATGGGAGTAGCATATATTGGTATAATCAGGACTAATTCTAAGGAAATAACATTTATAGCTCCAATTGACAGGCTCAATCAAGAAGGTATTCTATCAAGGTACGAGAATTAGAATCAGGTAAGTGCATCCTCTATAATCATAAGAGTAAGTCAATAGTGCACCACATCCTATATAAACCTATCTAGTTATATGGCCACAATAGATTTGATCCTTTGCTCAAACATTTGAGGCTTCATCTTTATAAAATATTCCTCAACCCTCGTCGGATCATTCTACCATGATGCAGCTATCTCATACATCGGAGGCTGAAATGGGTAACCAACTTGATACACTGCTTGTTGTGCAGCAAGCTTTTAAACTGGGGTGTGCATTACTGGGACCTACGGTATGGTAGGCACTATGATACAAGTAACATGTGCTGGGGGTACAGTGTTACAGCCAATCGATACCATACTTGGTTTGACCCGAAGGTGTTGGTGTAGCATTGGCAACTTAGATAGTGATTTTCATGGCAACTTGCATAGTCGGTTTCATCTATTGTTGCTCTTGCATTTTTGTCAGGCTATGTTTATTACAACTGTAGCCAAGGCACTTGGTAGTCCAGGTAGATTGACTGGAGTGGCCTGGTTGTTCACTTCCCTTTATTTTCTCCAATCTTATTATCAATATTTAGCAACTACTCAAATGGGTTTTTACTATCCATTCTCGACCCAGATAGTGGTGTGGTCAAGTTGTAACCTTTTCTTAATACTCAGTGGGTAATTGATCAATGTATGGCGGATCTCACTTTGAGTCTCCACGTCACGCAGTAGTATAACTTTATCTTTTTTTATAGTTACTCTCATTTTTGGTGTATGGCCATTGTTCTCCTATCTCTGTAGGATTTATCCTGAGATTTTTCCCTTGACCTCTATAGGGATTTAGGTATTACTAGCCATTTTTCTTCTTCCTTTGTCAAACATCGAGTTTCACATCTTGTGAGTACCAACTCGGTATTCTAATTTTCTGCTTTATAGATGCTCCCTTCTTGCTACAATGCTATATCCTTTGTATACTTAGACAACTGCCCGACCTATAAATCATACTTTATATTATTTGTTTATCAGGATACATTTAGATTTTCTTTTCCTATCTGTGTATACATATGGTTCCACCATTTATATGTACATTATTGTATTGTTTAAGTTCTAGCTCAACCAACATAGGTGCTTATGGTGTGTTTGTATTAAAGTTTTTAATTTAACCTAACTCAGTTCATGGACTTTAGTAGAAGTATTCAAGTTTGATGGCAAGGCCTGAGTGCTCTGATACCAAGTTGTCACATCCCAATTCTGGTCTAACCAGAATTGTGTGTTGAACAGCCAATAAACCAATGATTCACCCAGGATCTCGTATAGGTCATACCTACCATATCAATCCATACATACATTCCACATTAATAATCAGAGGTAATAAACAAATAAGCAGAAGTCCTACAGATAATGAACTGAGAGTCTAACAGTGATAAATAAGTATTTAATCCAATTATCTCCAAACCACAAGACATAAAAATAAATAACCTAATACACATCTGATTTTCAAATTATAACTAAACTTAAGCAAAAACACATTCGTTGCACTCGCATGATGAATCACACGCATCATCTTCAACATCTACATTCTTCGCAACAACGTGTTCATATGTCAATGCATTCATATATTCTTCAACAGTAGGACCTGCATCATTAACTAAAATATTTGACGTTGAAAGGTTAAGCACACATCACGGCTCAGTGAGCTAACAAAATAATGCAACAAACATATGTATGCATTCAATTTATATCTTTGGTCTGGTTTATAAGTTTAAAATATGCTATAGAAAGGTTTGGTGGCCTTCGTGCCTCTGTACACGAGTGTGTTAATCCACCCAATGCATCAAACACCATTGTCTTCCCATATGCACCCACCATGGAATAGAGATAGAGCTAAAGTGATAAACTTCCCCTTATGCCCTACCCATACTATCACGTAAGTCCCTATTGGTGAGGGCTGGCAAACTAGGCTTGCAACTAACCAATCCTAATGCCAAACACTATATCCAAGGCCTCACCCCAGTATCCCTCAATACGTCTATAGAGATAGAGTTAAGGCCCCCTGACAGAGTTAGAGACCACACGGTCTGAGACCACCTTTCCTCATGCCCTACGACGTAATAGTTTTGCTAAGGTAATGGCGATACGACGATGTTAGTAGGCAAGACTTGAGTAGAGATAGAGCTAGAGTCTTGTGACGAGCCACATCCTCCCCCTGATGCTCCACTCGCCTCCAATACACCAACCACACACATACATTCACATGCCTATTCCAAGCATCATCATCATCATCCTCATTTTATAAATAAACAAAATTAAATATGCATGAACAGTAATAGCAGAAATATTGGATGACATGTGAGATGCATAATACAAGCATACAAGCATAGAATCAATCATGGCAATGGACTCAATAAAAACAATATTTTGTCATTAACCAATTAGTTTAGGTCTTGTTCCCTCACCTGTTAGCAATACTCGATGTCCTTCCAAGCCTTGAAATTCTTTTTGAATTGATTTAACAACCTAAATGTTATATGACATTAAGTTAGTGTTCATACGTGACATGTTACTGTAGTCAAAAATTAAAACTGAGCACTGATAGGTGTCTGAATGGTCCTATGGTCTCATGCTATATCGGTCTTACTGTCTACGGTCGATACCCTACGATCGCATATGGTGCAACCATAGCTGCGTCCATATGATTTCTGAAATCTTCCCGAATGCTTATGGTGATCCTCTAGCCATATTGGTCATGCTATGGTCGACCGTAGCTACGACCTTGAGATTTCTAGTTACAGTCTACATGAAATTTGAGTTTTTCTTGGGTCAATTCTTCTGTTCTTCAATGGGATTTATTCTAAGGTCATCCTATGGCCATCATTAATAATTTCTTATCAACCCTAATCATCAAATTCACTCCTCATGGTTCTCCTTAGGATTTTCTAAAGGAAATCACATAGATCATATGTCACACCCCAATTCTGCATCAACCAGAATGGTGTGATGACCTTCTATGATCCAATAGTTCAACCAGGATCTCGAATAGGCTGTGTCCTTTTGCTTAAACCAGATACATCCACAACCATAATTAGAATAAATAAACAATAGCGAAAATCTTTAATATTAATCAATTGAGATTCTAACAGTGATAACATAAATTAATTATCCAATTATCTCTAAATGACTAAGACATAAAATAAAATAAATTAATCAATTACATGTTCTTAATAATCCAACAAATAAATCTAATCAAAGATGCATGAGTTGCACTCGCACGACGAATCATGCGACTCCATCATAGCTTCTACATCTATTGCCGCAACATACCTGTACATTGGAGCAATCATATAATCTTCTACTGTAGTACTTGCATCCTCAACTAAAAATATTCGACGGTGAAAGAGTAAGCACACATCATGGCTCAGTGAGCAAACAAAACAATGCAACAAACATATGCATGCATTTAATTCATATCTTTGTTTTGGTTCATAAGTTTGCATTGTGCAATAGAAAAGATAGTTGGCCGCCGCACCTCTATACATGAGTGTGTGAAGCCGTCCAATTGATCAAATATCATTGCCGTCCCACATGCACCAATCATGGAATAGAGATAGAGCTAAAGTGTTACACCCAAATTCCACACATTCAGAATGGTGTGATGAACCGCTAACAAACCAACGGTTCAACCAGGATCTCAAATAGGCTATCCCCACGTTATTTAAACTTACACACATCCGTAATCATAATCAGAGTAAATACACAATAGCAAAAGTCTTATAATAACATGAACTGAGAAACTAAGATGATATCATTAATTTATTAGTAAATTATTCTGTTTTCAACTGAGACATAAATAAATATCAAATACAAGTCTTTATTAAATTCAATAAAAGAAACCTATAAAATATCTAATCCAATACACACAAGTTGCACTCGCAGGAGGAGTCGTGTGTATCCTCTTCAGCTCTAGCTTCCATCGCCGCTACTGTCCCATACGCAGAAGAATTTATAGAATCTTCAACCGTATAACCTGCATCATCAACTAAAAATATTCGACGTCGAGGGGTGAGCACAAATCAGGGCTCAGTGAGTAGCCAAAACAATGCAACAATACATATGCATGCAAATCAATTTATATCTTTGGTCCGGTTTAAAGTTTGCAGTACGCAATAGAAAGGTTTAGGTAGCCAAAGGTCGCGTTTATTGACCCCGCCTCTATACACAATTGTGTGACGTTACCCGATGATCACGTTTATCTTCAACTCACATGCACCCAATCATGAACATTATACGTTCATTGCTATATAGTGCCATACCAACACGTAAGCCCCTGTTGGCGAGGGCTGCAAACTGGGCTCGCAACTAACCAATCCTAATGCCAAATAGTGTATCCAAGGCCTCACCCCAGCATCCCTCAGAATGTCCATAGAGATAGAGCTAATGCTCCCCAGTAGAGTCGGAGACTACAAGGACCGTGACCACCTCCCCTGATACCCTACGACATAATAGTTCTGCTAAAGTAATGGCGATACGACGATGCCAATGCACAAGACTTGAGTTAGAGATAGAGCTAAAGTGTTGAGACCCGCCAAAGGTTAACGTTTATTGACGTTCTCATCACACCTCCCCTGATACTCGCTCGCATCAAGCATATCAACCACACACATACAAGCACATGCCTATTCCTATCATCATCATCATCATCATCATGTTATAAACAATAAAGTAAATATGCATGAACAAGTAATAGAAATATTGGATGGCATGCTGTATGCACATTACAAACATACTCGCATAGAATCAAGCATAGCATAGGACTCAAGAAATAGAAAACAGTTTAATATTAACCAATTTAGTTTGGAGTTAAGGTTCCTCACCTTAGCTTGCTATAAGATACTTTTCCAAGCTTTAAAATCACCTTTATAATGTTATTATATTGCTAGAAGACCTAACAAAGTCGATAGAATTTAATTAGAATTAATTCCAGATTTAAAAACCATTCTGTTAACTGAGGGTCGATTGCTAGGGTCGATGCTAGGGTCGATGGGTCTATCGACCCTCCCCTCTTTCTTGACTTCCCGAATGCTGAGGGTCAATGGTCAGGAATACCTAGGGTCGGATGGCCTATCGACCCTGGGTGCGACCCTTGGTGCACTCTGGTCCAATTTCCACTTTTAATCCATTCTTCGTGTTTGGAATCCTATGGCTTGCTCCTACATTCCATTCTACATTCATTCCATGGTCTGAAACCATGTATAACCCACCTAGATAGCTTTCATGCACTTTGCTATGGTTTTCTTATGGTTTCCATGAAAACCTATCAATAGATTGATGGTTTGGGTTTCTCTGAGATCACACTCTCAACATTAACTAACCTAAGGTCTGTAGAAACTCATGGAATTAAAATCCATACCTGAGAAGATTAATCTTTCTCTGTAACTCTTCTCTTTTGGCTTAATTTCTCTTCCTTCCCTTTCTTCTTCCTCTTTCCTTCTCCTCTCTTTCTCTCAATTCGATTAGGGTTGTTAAAGGAGTGAAAGTGGCTTAGGGACGTCCTCTAAATAGAGTAGTAATATCCTAAAATAAGTCCCTTTGAGATTAGGAAAGAATCCCATTCAAAAATATGGAAATTTCCAAATTTCTATTTACTGCAGTAACCGAGGGTCGATGGGAGGGTCGATGATCCCGTCGACCCTAGGGGTATAAGTTGTCCGACCCTCCCTCCAAAACCGAGGGTCTGACTTTCTATTTTGGGAGGTCCGACCCTGCTAAGCTGGGTATGCGACCCTTCCCCTATTTTAAGTGTTTTTGGGTCGATTAGATACCTGGGATCTCGATCTCCTTCACGCCCTTGGTCCATTTGACTCGACCATGATGGGTGAACCTGGTTCAAGGTGGTAAGATCGGGTTAGATTGACACGGGTCTTACATAAAGTGCCTGGATCAAACACCGCATGACACTTCCCCTGATGCCCTACCCATACCAACACGTAAGCCCCTATTGGCGAGGGGATGCAAATTGGGCTCGCAACTAACCAATCCTAATGTCAAACAGTGTATCCAAGGCCTCAGCCCAACATCCCTCAATACGTCCATAGAGATAGAGCTAAGGCCCCCTGGCAGAGTCAGAGACTACACGATCAGAGACCACCTCCCCTCATGCCCTACGACGTAATAGTTCTGCTCAGGTAATGGAGATACGACGATGTCAGTAGACAAGACTTGAGTAGGGATAGAGCTAGAGTCTGGTGACCAGGATGAACCATAGTGTCACGTCCTCCCCCTGATGCCCTACTCGCATCAAGTACACTAACCACACACATACATTCACATGCTTATTCCTAGCATCATCATCATCATCATCATGTTATAAATAAACTGAATTAAATATGCATGAACAGTAGTAATAGGGATATTTGAGACATGTAAAATGCATATTACAAGCATACAAGCATAGAATCATTCATGGCATTGGACTCAATAGTTAAAAAAAATAGTTTATTATTAGCCAATTAATTTAGGTCTTGTTCCCTTAACTTTGGTTGATAGTAGATCCTCGTTCAAGATTTGTAACTCACTTTTAAACCACTTGGTTTTTTAACAAATTTAAAGATTTTAAATTAGAATTAATTACCATAAATTTAGACTAACAGAAACTGAGGGGTCACAGGTGTGGCAGCACTTGTGGACTCAGTTTCTGCGGCCATAGGGTGTGGGGTCGCAGGGTGTGGTAGCATATCCTGCGACCACACGTGTGACCACACCCTCCCGGAAAACTTCCCGACGGCATGTGGTCAGACATATATATCTCGTGTGGTCGCACATCATGTGACCACACGTGCGACCACACGTGTGATTGTCGACCTTTCACTGTCAACTCCATTCCTTCATATTTGGATCCTTTGGCTTATCATCATGGTCCTTCCTATGATTGTTCTATGGCTCAGAACCATTACTTTATACATAATCCATTGTCTATGTAATTTCTTCCATGGATTCTCTTGGAATTTGTCCATGGATTGATGATTTGGGTTTCTCCTAATCCTATCTTCTTCATGAACTATTCTAGGCTCTTAATTTAACTTGGGAAATATGTTCATACCTTAAGTTTGCTGAAAATTCAGAGTAATTTCTGAATTTTCTTCCTCCTTTGTCTTCCTTTAAAATTTTCCTTCTGTTCCTTCTCTTCTCTTTCTCTCACTTCCAGTTTGATCTCTAAAAGAGTGAAAAAGTCTAAGGGACGTCTTATTTATAGAGAAAAACTCTCCATAATATGCCCTAATGAGTTCAGGAAAGGACCCCTTTTAGATTAGGAAGGTTTCCTGATTTTTAGTATCTGACTGGGTTCGTGTGGTCGGAGGTGGAGTCACAGAATTCGTTTACCACACCTTCTGAAATGTCTGACCACATGACCAAAATTCATGTGGTTGCACTATTTTGAGAAGTGGTCAGTCGCTCCTATTTAGGTATGCGACCACACGCTCATAATTGACTATTTTTGAGTTAATTTCATACCTGGTCTTATGGTTTCTTCACCCACTTGGTCCACTTGGCTCGACCACGATAGGTAAACCTGATACAAGGTTGTAAGACCAGTTAGTTCAATACGGGTCTTACATCATAATAGGTTGATATTGCCTATCTTCCATAGAAGTCTTATACTTAGAATTTACATCTCCAGATATTTGATTCATACCTTTGCCTGTGATAGAGAGCCAATCTCTTATCAGCAAATTCTTCTCCTTAGCTTTTTCTTCTTCTCCTTTTCTTCCTTCTCATCCTTCTCTTTCTCTAGGGTTCACTAATGTTCTAAAAGAGTAAAAAAGGGCTGAGGGACATCCTTTATATAGATAAAAACTCTCCATATAGAGTCCTCTTTCAATTAAGAAAGCAATCCCTTAGTCTAAGAAAGTTTTCGAAACTTCGAGTCTGATCTGGGTTCTCATGGTTGATCATACGGTTCGCATAAACTGTCAATCATAGGGTTCTGGATTTGAGATTTTTGTTCCCTTCCTTATGGTAGACCATACCTACCCAGGTATGCGACCTTAGGTATGTTTTTAGTTTTTTTAACTCGATTCTCATACGTGGTTTGTGATTTATCCTCACACGCTCGGTCCACTTGGTCCAAAAATGATGGAAAGACCTGGCATGACACGATTAGACCATGTTAGTGGAGTGAGGGTCTTACACAGTCTAATGTGTACATCTAATTTCTTTTCAAATAAAACAGACACTAACAAATGGGTAGTTCCAGAATCAAATAGTACTCTGGAGGATACACTAGCTATGGTTACAATACCTGTAGTTTTTGTACCCAAGTTTAGTCTACATGCTCACACAAAAGTATTATAAAATAAAGGTCAGGTCATTCCTATAACCACATTAGGTGATGTAGCAGCGTCTTCAAAAGTCACAACATACACTTTTCCCTACTGCATCTGCTTCTTGGGCTTAGGGCATGTCTTTGCATAATGCCCCATTTGGTCGCAGTTATAGCACTTGATATTCGTAGTCAGTTGATCCAGTTGTGGTGGGACCATTTGGGTTGTCTTGGCTGTGCCAGCATTATTCTGTGTCCTAAATAGCATGAAGGGCCTTGAGGTTCCCCCATTAGATGTATCACCATTAGGCCTCTTTTGTCCTCGATTCTGAGCAAAGAAACATTCTTTCCAGCTGGACTCCAAAACTCGAGCAATCTATACAGCTTCATTATTGATCTACTTCTCTAAATCCAACACATGTTCTCAAATACTTCTCCTTAGTCCCATAGTGAACCTTAGGATCTTAGTGTCTTCCACTTGCATGCTGGTAGGAGCAAAGAAGAACAACTCCTCATAATGCTATTGGTAAGCATTAACTGTCACACCCCAATTCCGCACCATCCGGAATGGTGTGATGAACCATCAATAAACCAACGGTTCAACCAGGATCTCGAATAGGCTATCCCACATATGATAAACCAAAACATATTCCACATTAATCAGAGATAATAAAGTAAATAGCAGAAGTCTTACAGATAATGAACTGAGGTCTAGTCATGATAAATAATTAATATTCCATTTATTTCCAAATAGCCAAAACATAACTTAATACATATTACAATATCCAATACGAAGTCTAAACACTAAACATATCCACAGTTGAAATGCTCTCTTAACGAACCATGTTCGTTCTCCACAGCTTGCTCATTCATAGCTTACACCCGTTCATATGTTGGCGTGTCGACATAATCTTCAATCGTAATACCTGCAACATCAGAAACTAAAAAGAATTGTACGTGCGAGGGTTAGCTCTCCAACTTGAGCTCAGTGAGAAAACAAAACAATACAATAAACATATGCATGCATTCATTCATATCTTTAGTCTGGTATATAAGTTTGCAATGCCCTATAGAAAGGTTCGGTGGCCGCCTCGCCACTATGCACAGGGTGTGAAGGCCCGCCCAAAGGTTAACGTTTATTGTCGTCCCCATCCACCCTACCATGGAATATAGATAGAGCTAAACTTCTGAGGCCCGGCCTATGACACTTCCCCTGATACACTACCCATACCAACACGTAAGCCCCTGTTGGCAAGGGCTTGCAAACTGGGCTCGCAACTAACCAATCCTAATGTCAAACAGTGTATCCAAGGCCTCACCCCGGCATCCCTCATTACGTCCATAGAGATAGAGCTAAGGCCCCCCGGCAGAGTCAGAGACTATAGGGTCCGAGTCTACCTCCCCTGATACTCTACGACGTAATAGTTCTGCTAAGGTAATGACGATATGACGATGTCAATGGACAAGACTTGAGTTAGAGATAGAGCTAGAGTGCTGAGGCCCGGCCTATGACACCCCCTAATACTCGCTCGCATCAAGCACACTACCTACACACATACATTCACATGCCTATTCCTATCATCATCATCATCATCATGTTATAAACAATAAATTCAAATATGTGTGAACAGTAATAATATAAATATTGGATGACATGTTGAATGCACATGACAAACATATACGCATAGAATCAATCATGGCATTGGACTCAAGAAATAAAAATAGTTTATTATTAACCAATTAGTTTAGGTCTTGTTCCCTCACGTTTGCTTGATTGTCGATCCTCTTTCAAGCTTTAAGAATCACTTTTATATCATAGGAAACCTAACAAGTCGATAGATTTTAGTTAGAATTCATTCCGACAATTTTAGGCTTGCTGTTAAGTAGGGGTAGCAAGATGGGTAGAAGGACGGGTAGCAGTTTTCTGTGACCCCCAGAGGTAGGGTAGATGCTAGGGTCAGATGTTCCATCGACCCTGGGTGTGACCACCCCTTTCCTGGACTTCCCAAATGCTGGGGGTTGATGCTAGGGTCGGATGTTCCATCGACCCTTGGTGCGACCCCCCGTGGTTTGAGTCGAGAATTTCTTCCTACAGTCCATTCTTTCATGTTTGGGTCCTATGGCTTACTTCCACAATCCATTTTATGCTTGTTCTATGGCTTAAAACTCTAGGTTTCTTCCTTACTTTTCCTACTATGATTTCCTCCATGGATTTCATTGAAATCCTCCCATGGATGACTGATTTGGGCTTCTCCTAAGTCATACCCACTTCATGAACCATTCTAGGATCCTAAATAAATCATGGAGAATGTATTCATACCTTAGGTTTGTTGAGATTCAGAGTTTCCTCTGAATTTCCTCTTCCTTGGTCTTCTTGTTCAATTCTCTTTATCTTCTCCTTCTCTTTCTCCTAATCCAATTAGGGTTGTAAAAGGAGTAAAAGAGGCTTAGGGACGTCCTATTTATAGAGTAAAACCTCCCAAAATAAGTCTCATTGAGTTTAAGAAAGGTTCCCATTGAAATTAAGAAAGTTTCCTAATTTTCGGTTCGTGTTGTTTTTGCTATTTTTTGGGGGTCGATGGTAGGGGATCGATGGGGGGGGGGGTCTGACAATTCGAGACCCCTGTGACCCCCAGAATAAAAAGTCATTGGTCGGATAGGGGGTCGACCCTGCCTGTTTAGGCATCCGACCCTGCCTTCATTTTGACTGTTTTTGAGTAAAATTTCATATTGGGTCTTAGGTTTCTTCACACACTTGGTCCACTTGGCTCGACCATGATATGTAGACCGGTCATGACACGAAATGTAAGGTTAGACCGGGTTCGTGGTGTATGGGTCTTACAACTCCACCACCCTTAATAGAAATTTCGTCCTCGAAATTTAAAAGTACGGATCTTATAACTCCCCCATCCTTAAAATAAGTTTTGTCCTCAAAATTTGAATTTAGGTGGGAATTCTATTTTCGTATTGCATCTTCTTCCTCCCATGCAATCTCCTCCGTGTATCGTCTTCGCTAGGTTATCTTCATATACTAATTTTCCCAGCTTTGGAGATGTTGTACCTTCCAACCAGTGAACTAGGCTGGTACCACTTCAATAGTTGAATCTCCTATCTAAACCAGTGGATCCGTGGTCATTATCTCTTATATGGATCTCCAACATACTCCTTCAATAGAGATAAGAGAAATATGTCATGCACACTAGACATGGACAGCAATAACGCTATTTGATATATAACTTTTCTACGTCTCTCCAAATTTATGAGGTCCAAAACATATATCGGATACAACTTTCCCTTCTCGTTGAATAGTTTTTAATCCGTGCATAAGTGATATCTTAAAGAATACTTTATCACTTATGACGAACTCGAGGTCATGGTGTCTCTTCTGACCACTTAAGCTATCCTGGACCTTTTTCTTGATCTTGTCTGTCACTTGATAGGATTCTTCAATAGGCTCAGGTCTTAAAACTCTTCATTCATCAACTTCATTCCAAAACAAAAGAATTTGACATTTCTACCGTACCATGCCTTAAAGGTGACATCTACATAGTAGCTTGGTAGCAAATTTAATCCACATATAGCTTAGTTTTCCGCTCCAAAGCATACTGAGGTCGTATAGCAATGGAATGAGCTATCTTCATAAGGCGATCAACAATCACCCAAACCATGTCAACCGATATGGGAGTCAGTGGCAAATCATTGACATAGTTCATTGTACTGCAATTCCACTTCCAGACTGGCTCCGATAGTGGTTATGGTAAACCATGTTGGTTTTTGTCTTTCAGCCTTTACTTGCTAATAATTCAGACATTGAAACATGCATCTAGCCACAACTACTTCAATTCCCTTTTACCAAAATAATCTCATCATGTTTTGGTATATATTATACTTCTAGAATGGTTCCAATACGGAATAGAATGGGCTTTTAACATTATCTTATATCTTATGATCAACATTTTTCACTTCAGGTTGACATATTCATTTTTTGTATCATAGGACCTTTTTCACATCCGGAGAAAGTCAGGGTTTGGTTTTCCTTTCTCTAAATCTGCTTACACCGTTCTTATAAACAGATCTAACAAAATTACTACCTTTACTTCATCCATCAATTCAGAGATGATCTTTAATGCCAGAAGCACAGTCGATGAACTATTGCCCCATAAGTTCATCTATAATTTCTTGCTCAATTGGATCATCATGAGTTTCTATTATATGTTACTCTCCTTTCAATCTGAATTTGTTGCTGTGATACATAAGACAACATCTATACTGGTTCCTTCCTCGGACTTCATAATTCTCTTTTTGCTCAAGGCCTTAGCTACTACCTTAGCCTTGCTCAGATGACACTGTATATCACAGTCTTAATCCTTGGGTAATTCCAGCCATTTTCATATCTTTATATTCAACTCTTGCTAATGAAGAGATAAATAAAACTCTTGTAATCCGATTAAATTTGAAATTCTTCTCTATTTAGGTAATGTCTCCAAGTCTTGATTGCTTAACTCATCACCGGTACTTCCAAGTCATGAGTAGGCTAACTCTTCTCATGCTCCTTCAGTTTTTCATGAAGCATATGCATTCACTTATTTACATTGCATCAACCCGCATCCTATATCTAATCCGAAAGTTTCCACGTATAGGGTAAAAGGTTTCCCTAGTACCGGAACGATCAAGATGGAAACTGATATCAACCTTGTTTTTAGAGTTTGGAAACATTCCTTACACTTGTCAGTCCAATTAAACTCCTCTCCTTTACTGGTTAGCTTGGTAAGAGGTTTTGCGATCTTAGAGTGGTCCTCTACAAATCGTCTATAAAAGCCAGCTAAACCCAAGGAACTATTGATCTTCACAATGTTGTTAGATGTTTCTCACTATATGATTATTTTTTCTTAATAGGGTTCTCTTTAATACCTTTTTATGTTGCTATGTGATCTAAGAAGATCACTTCGTTTATTCAAGTCTCATACATCTTGGACTTGGCATAAAGATTTTTCCCTTTTTAGCTGTAGTAAAGCTGTTCTAAAATCCATTGTATGAGTTGCTTCATTTTTAGAAGAAACCAAAATATCATCTATAAAAACTATGACCGACATGTCCAACATGTCATGAAACACCCAGTTCATCAGCTCCATAAATGATGTAGGGGCATTGGTTAATCCCAACGTCATAATCGAGAACTCAAAATTGGCCAATCTCGATTCTAAAAGCTATCTTCGAGATATCGCTGTCCAAATTCTTCAATTAATGATATCTTGATCGAAGATCAACCTTAGAAAATACCTTTGCTCCTTGCGACTATTTAAACAAGTCATTGATCTAAGGTTGTAAATATTGATTCTTGATCGTGAGCTTGTTAAATTCTCGGTAGTCTGTACATAATCAGACACTACCATCCTTCTTCTTGTCAAATTGCATTGGCTTCCCGTGATGCAATACTTAGCCAATTAAAACCCTTATCTAATAACTCTTGTACTTGAGTCTCAGTTCCTTCAACTCCGTAGGAGCTACTCTATAGGTGCCTTTGACACAAGTATCTTCCTTGGTAATAAGTCGATGACGAACTCGGTCGCATGATCAGATGGTAACCCAAGTAAGTCTCCTGGAAACACATCAGAAAATTTATGCATCACATCAGTATCTTCCATCTATGGAGCTTATTTATAACGTATACCACAGATACCATATCTCCAACTCATTTCTCTTCAAAGCATCTCTTCGCCCTTGGCATTGAGAGGATCAGCTTTTACTTCTTAGGGAACATGCTTCTGATAAAACTAAATTATATCTCATCTTTTTTCTTGAATGATAACCTCTTCTATGCACAGACAACTTTGTAGAGTGTTGAGACAATCGGTCTATCCCCAAGATGATGTCAAAGTCTGCCATCTCAAGTCGAATTGGGTTGCATCCTACTTTTGTCCATCCATACTGCTTCGAACATTGTTCGTAACACTCATCCCATACAACATCTCGTCCAAAAAGGGCATGAAGTAGAAAATATGGTGTAACGGTCTTAAGAGCTTGTCTAGTTCCTTCATCTCTTATGATTTTCAAAGACTATCGCTAATAATCTCATATCTTGAAAAGTTCATTTGCTTATATTTCCTTTATCACTTCTGTTCTATCCTGATCTCTCTTTCATATACCTCGAAAAATATCTTATGAATGTTTCTTCATATCCCAAGTCTATCTATAAGCATTAGGGTATATGCTTATAATTTTATTAATTCAGCCAACTCTTTTGGTCTTTACTTAATCATCTCAATCAACATTGGGCATAACTCAGTATTACTTATACTAATCCGAATACCATCAATGCCACAATTTTGACTTTATCCTTGTATCCACTCTTAGATTTGCTTTTAGGAATCTTCTGCTTTGTCAAAATTTATACCGATATAGCCATCTTTAACCTTACTTGAGTGCTATCTACTCTTTCCTAGTCACTCTTGATAGTTTTCACTTTTGCTCATGCACTCTTTTATGGCCATATCCATCAAATCAGTAATCTCAAAATAGATTCTCCAGTACTTCATCTGAGGTTCATTGGCCATAGCATTTAATCTGAATCCAATCATCTTCCTTCCAATAATTTCGTTATTCACTCAACATCTTATCAATGGATGTCGAGAAATATAAGAATCAAAATGTTTATCCCAAAAGCAATTCATTTCCTTCTTTCAATTTAGTATGACGACAAACACTTTCTTTATCTAATGAACTTAAGTTTAAGGGATCAGGAGTAAATCTGTGGTAATCCAACCGGCATCCAAAGGTCATTAAGTTGTATGGTGGTCCAAATACATGGAAATAGAGGTTTTATAACTCTTAACCTCAAGATTATAGTTCTATCGAATATAGTCAAGGCATTACAGGAATAAATCTGTAGAAGATTTCATACATCAGTAAATCAGGTATAAATCAGAAGATGTACGCTCAACATGATTAATCATTTAACTGTTCATTCAGTTCGTATCTCTGTTCATGTTGTCGATCATAAGAGTGACTCAGATTGGTATAATCATGAATAATACTAAAGAAATAGTATCTATAACTCCAATTGATAGGTTAAATCAAGAAGGTATCCTGTCTAGGTATGAGAATTAAAATCAAGTATGTGCATCCTATATAATCATAAGAGTATGTCAATAATGCACTGCATCCTATATAAACCAATCTACTTATATGGCTATAATAGATTTGATCTTTTGCTGAAAATGTCTTAGGCATCATCTTAAGAAGACATTCTTCAATCCTTGTCGGATCATTCTGTCATGATGCAACTATCCCATACATCGGTGGCTGATAAGGTTAACCACCTTGATACACTACTTGTTGTGCACCAAACATCTGCATTGGGGTGTGCATTACTGGGACTTGCTGTGTGGTAGGCACTGCGTTATATCTAACAGGTGTTGGGGTACAGTGATGCTACCAATTGGTACCGTACTTGGTTCGACCCGGAGGTGTTGATGTAGCATCAGCAACTTAGGTAGTGATTTAAATACCAACTTGCATAGTCGGTCTCATCTGTTGTTGCTCTTGTATTTTATTGGGTCAAGTTTATAACAACCATAACCAAGGTACTTGATAGTCCAGGTGGTTGGCTGGAGTGGTCGGGTTGTTCACCTCCTTTGATTCACTTGAATCTGATTATCATTATCTAGCATTTGCTCAGATGAGTTTTCATTACCCATTCTCGACCCTGATAGTGGTGGGGTCAAGTTGCAACCTCTTCTTAATGCTCAACGGGTAATGGATCAGCTTGTGGTGGATCTCACCCTGAGTCCCCATGTCACCCAGGAGTATAGTTACTCTTATTCTTAATGTATGGCCATTATTTATTTATCTCTGTTGGATTTAGCCCGAGATCTTTTCCTTCATCTCTACAGGGGTTTTGGCATTACAAGCCATTTTCCTTCTTCCTCTGTCCAACATCGAGTTTCACATCTTGTGAGTACCAACTCGATATTCCAATTTTTTGTTGTACAGATGCTTCCTTCTTGCTACAGTACTATATCCCTTGTATACGTAGATAACTACCCAACTTATGGATAGTACCTTATATTCTTTGTTTATCAGGATAAATTTTGGTCTTCTTTTTCTATTTGAGTGTATATATATGGTTCCACCTTTTATATGTACATTATTGTCTTGTTTAAGTTCTGTCTCAACCAACACAGGTGCTTATTGTGTGTTTGTATTAAAACTTTTGATTTATCCTAACTTAGTTCATGGACTCTAGTAGAAGTATTCAGGTTTCATGGGAAGGCCTGAGAGAGCTCTGATACCAAGTTGTCACACCCCAATTCCGCACCATTCGGAATGGTGTAATGAACCATCAATAAACCAACGGTTCAACCAAGATCTCAAATAGGCTATCCCACATATGAGAAACCAAAACACATTCCACATTAATCAGAGATAATAAAGTAAATAGCGGAAGTCTTACAGATAATGAACTGAGGTCTAGTCATTATAAATAATTAATATTCCATTTATTTCCAAATAACCAAAACATAACTTAATACATATTACAATATCCAAATACAATGTCTAAACACTAAACGTATTCACAGTTGAAACGTTTTCTTAATGAACCATGTTTGTTCTCCACAGCTTGCTCATTCATAGCCTCTACCCGTTCATATGTTGGCAAGTTGACATAATCTTCAATCGTAATACCTGCAACATCAGAAACTAAAAAGAATTACACGTGCGAGGGTCAGCTTTCCAACTTGAGCTCAGTGAGAAAGCAAAACAATGCAATAAACATATGCATGCATTCATTCATATCATTGGTCTGGTATATAAGTTTGCAATGCGCTATAGAAAGGTTCGGTGGCCGCCTCGGCTCTATGCACAGGGTGTGAAGGCCCGCCCAAAGGTTAACGTTTATTGTCGTCCCCATCCACCCTACCATGGAATAGAGATAGAGATAAAGTGTTGAGGCCCGGCCTATGACACTTCCCCTGATACTCTACCCATACCAACACGTAAGCCCCTGTTGGCGAGGGCTTGCAAACTGAACTCGCAACTAACCAATCCTAATCTCAAACATTGTATCCAAGGCCTCACCCCAACATCCCTTAATACATCCATAGAGATAGAGGTAAGGCCCCCTGGCAGAGTCAGTGACTACACGGTACGAGACCACCTCCCCTGATACTCTACGACATAATAGTTCTGCTAAGATAATGGAGATACGACGATGTCAGTGGACAAAACTTGAGTTAGAGATAGAGCTAGTGTGCTGAGGCCCGGCCTATGACACCCCCTGATACTCGCTCGCATCAAGCACACTAATCACACACATACATTCACATGCCTATTCCTATCATCATCAACATCATCATGTTATAAACAATAAATTCAAATATGCCTGAATAGTAATAAGAGAAATATTGGATGACATGTTTAATGCACATGACAAGCATACACGCATAGAATCAATCATGGCATTGGACTCAAGAAATAAAAATATTTTATTATTAACCAATTAGTTTAGGTCTTGTTCCCTCACCTTTACTTGATTGTAGATCCTCTTTCAAGCTTTAAGAATCACTGCTATATCAATAGGAAACCTAAAAAGTCGAGATTTTAGTTAGAATTCATTCCGACAATTTTAGGCTTGCTGTTAAGTGGGGGTAGCAGGACAGGTAGCAGGATGGGTAGCAGTTTTCTGCACCCCCCAGGGGTAGGGTAGATGCCAGAGTCAGATGTTCCATAGACCCTGGGTGTGACCACCCATTTCCTGGACTTCTCAAATGCTGGGGGTCGATGCTAGGGTCGGATGTTCCATCGACCCTAGGTGCGACCCCCCATGGTTTGAGTCAAGAATTTCATTCTACAGTCTATTCTTTCATGTTTGGGTCTAATGGCTTACTTCCATAATCCATTCTATGCTTGTTTTATGGCTTAAAACACTAGGTTTCTTCCATACTTTGCCTACCATGATTTCCACCATGGATTTCATTGAAATCCTTTCATGGATGAATGATTTGGGTTTCTCCTAAGTCATACCCTCTTCATGAACCATTCTAGGCACTTAAATAAATCATGGAGAATGTATTCATACCTTAGGTTTGCTGAGATTCAGAGTTTCCTCTGAATTTCCTCATCCTTGGTCTTCTTCCTCAATTCTCCTTCTCTTCTCCTTCTCTTCCTTCTCTTCTCTTTCTTCCAATCTAATTAGGGTTGTAAAAGGAGTGAAAGAGGTTTAGGGATGTCCTATTTATAGAGTAAAACGTCCCAAAATAAGTCCCATTGAGTTTAGGAAAGGTTCCCATTAAAATTAGGAAAGTTTCCAAATTTTCGGTTCGTGTTGTATTTGCTATTTTATGGGGGTCGATGGTAGGGGGTCGATGGGGGGGTCAGACAATTCGAGACCCCTGCGACCCCCAGACCAAAAAGTCACGGGTTGGATAGGGGGTCGACCCTGCCTGTTTAGGCATTCGACCCTACCCTCATTTTGACTGTTTTTGAGTAATATTTTATATTGGGTCTTGGGTTTCTTTACACACTTGGTCCACTTGGCTAGACCATGATATGTAGACCGATCATGACACGAAATGTAAGGTTAGACCGGGTTCGTGGTGTGTGGGTCTTACATTAACCGTCATTTGTCCTTAATACAGGCTCAAGAACTCCTTCTCTATCTGACCTCTGAGGCTTCTGGTAAAGTACTTCTTGAAGAAAGCCTCCTTGAAAACAGCCAAAGTTAACTGAGGGTGCTTGGTCAGTAGGTATGTGTGTGTCGATCTCCACCAATGGTTTGCGCCTTCACACAACATGAAGGTTGCAGACAACACCTTCTCTTCTTTAGAGATAGTCATCATTAAAAAGGTCTTTTCCATCTCATCAATCTACTGTACTAGCCACAATGGATTTGACTCCTTTCCTGAAAATGATTGGGGCTTCAACTTCAGGAATAGCTCAACTAGTCTAGAGTAGTCTTGCTGTCCATATGCTCCAAACATTGGTGGTTGATGTTGGTAACCACTTTGGTACACTCCCGAATAAACACCTGGGTTCTGCATTGGGGTGTTTCTGAATCTGTTGTGTTGTAGGCATAGTATTATTGCCTAAAGGTATGGTAGGCACTGTGTTACTACCCACAGGAACTGTACTGGTCTGACCTTAATGGGTTGTTGTTGTATTGACAACTGGTGAAGTCACCCCATTGTAGCTTGCATAGCCAACAACACTTGTTGTGTATCTTGCATTTGTAGGGCCAAATTATTCACAACTACGGTTAAATCACTTGGAGGTCCAGGTATGTTGGTTGGAGTGGCCTAGTTGTTCACCCCTTGAGTTGTCCGTTTTGGTTTGCATTATTTCCTTTGCTCCACCGGGTTTTCATTCTCATCGCCCACTCCAGGTGATGATGGGGTCGGTATATTGCCTCTTCGACTGGTTCTATGAGTATGGCATGCCATTTCAGACTATTGGTCTTTGATGTTTCTGCATGGCCAATAAGTGTAAGACGATAAATATGTTGTAGTTTATAGGCTTAGTCCCACAATGTATGAAAATGCCAACAAAATAGGACTAAACAGAGTACAAACAACATAAAAAAATTTTGTTTGGTTGCCCTTGAATCATATATTAAACGACCAGTCATCGATTCAGACAAACTTTGAGATCATTCCCAATTTAAGTCAAATTGTCCAACTGGTCAACCAAAATCTGTTTTTTAACATACGATTTTGAGTCATTTTCTTACTTTTCACTCTTGTTTTCTTTTGGGTTGTGACCCCACTTGGTGCTAGTGAGTTTTAACAGTCCATCCAGTCAATTTTATGAGCTGGTTTACTTTTATTGAAGACTTCCATTCCTTTTCTATAGATATGTTCTCCCTTCATTTCGTTTCTTTGGATATTTTCTCTAGGTTTTTTTCGCCTTTCTATGGTTTTCTTCAAATTAAAAGTTTTCCATCCGTAGGAATGTTATTTTGTTTGCTTAAAATTTATGTTGAGCATCCAACGAAACAAAAGCCTCAATCAATTTCTGTTATTGTTGGTTGGTTTCTAAGAAATCCCAAAAAATCAAGTTTTACCATAGACTTTGGGAATTTTCCCCAAATTCAAATTTTTTTTTTGTAGTTGCTTATTTATATTCATGGATCAATTGGATATTATTTTGACATGGTTGTATGTTTTTCAGTTAATGTAAGTCCTCCAATCCATTTAATTGGATGAAAGTAAGGCTTTTCACCAATTTATGCTGTTATGCTGTCGAAATTTCTATAAATTTTGACTAATACATTTTTATTTGTGTTAATTTTTGTAGATTCATTATTCCTCGTACCAAGAATGTTCGTGGTCGCAATGATAACCCATCTCTTAGGCCTTTTGACGCACTCTAATTTCATTCCGCCAAAGCTAAGGTGCAATATCCACGATTTAGGAACAAAAAGGTTGAGGTGGGGCATTTTGTAAACCTGCAGGATCTAGCAAAGTTCGATATAGAGGTAGTGTTCCACACCATGGGTTGGCTACTTGTGACTGAGTAATAGGGGTCAACTCGTCCTGACTTGGTAAAGCAAATTTACTGCAATCTACAACTGAAGGACGATTCAGAGCATTTTGATAGAGGTAGAGAGCTAAGGATCACCGGTTGGGTAAAGGGTGTACAAATCTCCTTCAACACCCACCAACTAACTGGTCTTTTGAAAATTTAGAAAGCCAATGAGCTGGTTTACTGTGGACCCACGGATCAAGTTCTTGAATAAGGACCTGCATTGGGATGTGAGAAATCAAATTACGCAGCCAGGGCTTCGGGATTTGAATGCGATCAACCTAAGTCACCTTCCTAGTGTATATTGCCACATCATCCAACACAACCTCATTCCTCGAAGTGGCCATTACAACGAGGTATCAAAACTCACTCAGTGTCATACCCCAATTCCAAACCAACTAGAATAGTGTAATGAACCATCCATAGACCAACGGTTCAACCAGGATCTCGTATAGGCCGTGCCTATTCGATTAAATCAGATACATTCCACAAGGAAAATCAGAGTAAATAAATGATAGCGGAAGTCATTAATACTAATGAACTGACTATCTGACAGTGATAGCATAATTTAGTATCCAATTATCTCCAATATACCTCAAGACAAAAAATAAAGTAAAATAATCAATTACATGTTCCAATAACTAAAGAACTAAGCTAATAAAAAATACTTGAGTTGCACACGCACGATGAATCCTATGCATCTTCTTCAGCTTCAAAGTCCAATGCAGCAACGTGTCCATACGTCGGCGCATTCTTATATTCTTCAACAGTAGGACTTGCATCAGGAACTAAAAATATTCGACATCGAAAGGGTGAACACACATCACGGCTCAGTGAGCAATCAAAACAATACAACAAACATATGCATGCAATTAATTCATATCTTTCGTCTGGTTATTAAGTTTACAATGTGCTATAGAAAGGTTTGGTGGCCGCCGCACCTCTATACACGAGTGTGGGAATCTACCCAATGGATCAAACACCATTGTTGTTGTCACACCTCAATTCTGATCCAATCAGAATGGTGTTAGTGAACCGTCATTGAACCAACGGTTCACACCAGGATCTCGAATAGGCCGTGTCCACTCATTCAAACCATTACACATAACCACAATCAGAATATAAATATACAGCGGAAGACTTTAAATAGAATGAACTGAGTATCTATTGATAATTAAAATAAATAACCAATTATCCAAATTCAAACACATAAAATAATATCTGTACATCCATTTAATCCAATCGAAAATAAACTGAAATAAATAAATAAAATCCAATCAAAGGTACACGCAGAAAGGGCACTCGCATGAAGCGTCATGCTCGTCCTCTCCTGCTTGCACATCCAGAGCAGCTACACCTCCATACGCCGGAGCGTTCATGTAGTCATCCACTGTGTAACCTGCATCAGCATCTAAAAACAATGTATATACAAAGGGTGAGCTCACAACTTAGCTCAGTAAGACAATCAGGTAGTTTCATAATATTATGCATGAGTAACAATCATTTTATGCTGTGGTCTGATTTTAAGTTTGCAATGTGTTATAGAAAGGTTTGGTGGCCCCCGCACCTCTATACACGAGTGTGTGGCACCTCATGGATCACATCCCCATCGGCCCACATGCACCCACCATGGAATAGAGATAGAGCTAAGATACCCACGTACCTCCCCTGATACTCTACCCATACCAGTACCTAAGCCCCTACTAGCCAGGTCTCGCAAACTGGGCTCGCAACTAACCAATCCTATATGTCATCAATGTATGCTCTATCCCAGCACAGCCGTCTACGACATAGAGATAGAGCTAAGGCATTCCCACACCTCCCCAGATGCCCTATCCGGAACTAACCCACTAGGATAGAAACAATACGCAGGTAGACCCTATCCCAACATAACTCCCTACGGCATAGAGATAGAGCTAAAGCATCGTGGACAAGCCAGCGTCGACTCGGAATCCACAGTACCACATAACAATGGCCGAGACAACATCAATATCGGAGACCACCATAACCCAACCTTCCCTTGATGCCCCACCCGTACCGAGCATGTTAAGACAGAATACTACAAAAGGTGCTAATGTGAAGAGCGATCCCAGGCCCATGCCCCACTCCACACACTAACGAAAATAATCACATGTCTAACAATCATATCCTAACAATGCATGAACAGTAATAATAACTGAAAGTAAAGGATGGCATGTGAATATGCACAAACATCACATCATAGATATTCAATGATTAACAACGATTTACTATCCATTAATTATTAGGTTTAGGTCAGATTCCCTTACCTGACACTCGTTCGATAACTTACTCCACGTCGCAAGGTCCAAACGATATGTCAAAATGTCATAAAATATCATTAGGGTTTCATTAAAATAACATTCTCAAAGTTCATGTTGGTCGGAAACCAACATAGATTACAAAATACCCTCACAGAGCTGACCGGTGGCATGTACCGGTCGCAGCTCTGTGGGAAAGACTGGCGACCGGTATGGTCAGCCGGTCCCCACAGACCACCTCCCGAGAGATAGCGGTCGCAACATACCTGTCGCACTATGTGCAACCGGTATAGTCGACCGGTATGTCTCCGGAAGACCATACATGGGTTTTTCGACTGCCGACGATCATCCTCCATGGATTTTCAGGGTTTCTCTTATCCATTCTAAGTCTAGGCTTTGAGTTAGAGTTATCCCCAACTCATTCAAGTTTTATTTCGATGAATAT
Source organism: Protea cynaroides (assembly GCA_028583415.1). Taxonomy (NCBI): domain Eukaryota; kingdom Viridiplantae; phylum Streptophyta; class Magnoliopsida; order Proteales; family Proteaceae; genus Protea; species Protea cynaroides. The sequence continues at coordinate 43,367,335 of CM053276.1, read as the reverse complement.
CATCTCGAAACTCGAATCTAGGGTTTGACGACAACTTAGAGTTTATTGGCCAATTTAGGGTTTTAGATCAATACCTACTTTGCATGGTATTGATCCACCCACACAACTAACATAGGGTAAGAATATGGACTCAAACACTTACCGTTGACAGGCGTAATGAGAGCTTCGTCGAACGGTAATGGCGGCACCTCCTTCTTCTTCCTAGCTCCTTCTCCTTTCCAACCTCTTTCTCTTCTCTAGGGTTTGCGAGAGACAATGGAAAGGATTTGAGGAGGCTTAATGTTGTATTTATAGGCTAGAAATAGGGTTTATTTACCCTACTAGGATTAGGAAACTTCTAGGATTCGAAATCAGGAAAGTGGGACCTGCAGAGACCAATTTCTAGATTCTCGCACATTGCTGCGCAGGCCATACCGGTCGACCGGTACCAAGACCGGTACCATCGATTGGTACCATCGACCGGTATACCTAAAATCAGGTATAATTGGTCAACTTCGGTCCGATTTTGTACCTGTTTGTTATCCGCTTGCCCCGTCTGGCCCGGTGATGATCGGAAGACCTGTCATGACACAAACCAAGGTTTAGACCGGGTTTTCAGAGTGTGGGTCTTACAACTCCACCACCCTTAAAAGAAATTTCGTCCCGAAATTTGCATGTATGTTCTACAACTCCCCCACCCTTAAAAGAAATTTTGGCCTCGAAATTTGAACGTACCTTGATCGTCAAAAAGGTTAGGGTACTCCTTCCTCATTGCGCTCTCTTCTTCCCAAGTAATTTCCTCCACATTTTGGCTTCTCCAATGCACCTTGACATAGTGGATATCCTTGGTTCAAAGTTGCTGAACTTTTCAGCTTGAGATTATTACAGGCACCACTTTGAAAGTTAAGTCTTCAGTCAAGTCTGGAGGATCAGCGATCAAGATATGCGATGGATCTCTGACATACTTCTTCAGTAATGATACATGGAACACATTATGAACGCTAGACATAAATGGTGGTAGAGCCAATTGATATGCTACATTACCACGTCCATTCAATATCTCATATGGTCCCACATACCTGGGGCATAGCTTCCCCTTTTTACCAAACCATTTCAGACCTCGCACCGGTGATATCTTCAAGAACACTTTGTCACCCACTGCAAACTCCAGATCTCGACGTCGATTATCCGCATAGTGCTTCTGTCGAACTTGAGCTGTCTTTACTCTCTCTTTGATCTGATCAATCACTCGGCAAGTTTCTTCAATAAACTCCGGTCCTATAATTCTTCTTTCCCCCACTTCATTCCATACGACACTTCTTCCCATAGAGTGCTTCATATGGGGCCATTTGAATTGTAGCCTAATAACTGTTGTTGTTAGCAAACTCGATAAGTGATAGCTTCTCATCCCAAGCTCCTTTGAAATCTAATGCACAAACTCGGAGCATATCTTCCAAAATTTGAATAGTTCGCTCTGACTGTCCGTCCGTCTGAGGGTGAAAAGTTGTGCTGAACTTCAGCTTGGTTCCCATAGCTTTCTGTAATCCTCCCCAGAACTTTGATGTAAAACGGGGATCTCTGTCAAATACTATACTCTCTGGAACGCCATGAAGTCTGACTATATTATCCACATATAACTTGGCCAGTTTCTCCATGGTATACTGAGGTCTAACCGCAATAAATCGAGCTGTCTTGGTGAGTCGATCTACTATAACCCAAACTGCATCCACTGACCTTGGTGTCAAAGGTAGGCTAGTGACGAAATCCATGGTAATACAATCCCATTTCCATGCAGGTTCTGGTAACGGCTGTAGTAAACCTGCGGGTCTTTTCCTTTCCGCTTTAACTTGTTGACAATTCAGACATTGGAACACGAAACGAGCTATATCTGCTTTCATACCCCTCCACCAATATAGTCTTCTCAAGTCATGGTACATTTTGGTATTTCCTGGATGTACCGAATATGGAGTGTAATGAGCTTCAGTCATAACTCGGTCTCTTATATCACAGTCTTCGCTCTCAGGTATACATAACTGTCCACGATACTTGAGTACCTTGTCTGAATCCAAGGTAAAGTCAGGATTGCACGTACCCTTCTCTAAGTCTTCCTGCACTGTCTTGAGATATGGATCCTGTAGGATTGCTACCTTGACTTCATCAATTAGACCCGGTGAGATCATCAATGCGGCGAACATCATAGTGAACTTATGAATCAAGCCTTGCTCAACTGGATCTTCTGCAGTCTCTATAATATGTTCTTCATCAATTTCCATTGAACTCGAGGCTGCAGCACACAATGCAGCATTTGTACTTGGTCCTGCCTCAGGTTTCGATGCCCACTTTCTGCTTAAGGCGTCAGCCACCACATTTGCTTTACCCGGATGGTACTGGATGTCGCAATCATAATCTTTCAACAATTCCAGCCATCTCCTCTGTCTCATCTTCAGATCCTTCTGAGTGAAAAGATAAGTTAAGCTCTTGTGATCTGACTTGATCTGAAACTTCTCACCGTACAAGTAGTGTCTCCAAGTCTTGATTGCATGTATAACCGCTGCTAGCTCCAATTCATGTGTAGGATAGTTCTTCTCATGCTCTTTTAACTGTCTTGATGCGTAAGCAATCACCTGTTCTCCTTGCATCAGAACACACCCAATTCCCAACCCTGAAGAATCCGTATATAAAGTAAATGGTACGCTTGGTTCTGGGATGGTCAAGATAGGTGCAGAGACTAGTCTTGACTTCAACGTCTGAAAGCACTTCTCGCACTCATCTGTCCATATGAATTTCTCTCCTTTCTTGGTCAATCTGGTGAGTGGAACAGCGATCCTGGAGTAATCTTCCACGAATCTTCTATAATAACCAGCCAACCCAAGGAAACTACGAATCTCCGCAATAGATTTTGGTGCTTCCCATCCTACTATAGCAGCTATCTTACTTGGATCAACCTTGATACCGTCTTCAGTTACAACATGTCCCAAGAAAGCCACTTCCTTCAGCCAAAACTCCCACTTCTTGAATTTTGCATAAAGCTTCACCGCTCTCAGCCGTTGTAGGGCTGCCCTCAAATGCGTTGTATGAGTCTCCATGTCCTTAGAGTAAATCAATATGTCATCGATGAATACGATGACCGAAGTGTCCAACATGTCATGAAACACTCGGTTCATCAGTTTCATAAATGACGCTGGAGCATTGGTCAACCCGAAAGACATAACTAGAAACTCATAATGCCCATACCTCGTCCTGAAAGTAGTCTTCGGAATATCTCCGGCCTTGATCTTCAATTGGTGATACCCCGATCGGAGATTGATCGTCGAGAAAACCTTTGCACCCTGCAGCTGATCGAACAGATCATCCATCCTAGGCAAAGGATACCGATTCTTGATCGTCAACTTGTTCAGTTCACGGTAGTCAATACACAGCCTTACACTTCCATCCTTCTTCTTGACGAATAATACAGGTGCTCCCCAAGGCGATATACTAGGTCGTATGAAGCCCTTATCCAACAATTCTTGTAATTGGGTCTTCAACTCCTTTAACTCGGTTGGGGCCATCCTGTATGGTGTTTTAGACACCGGCGCCGAACCTGGCATAAGGTCTATCACAAATTCTGTAGCCCTGTCTGGTGGTAAACCTGGAAGCTCCTCTGGAAACACATCTGGGAACTCCCGAACCACATCTATATCTTCCATCTTGAGTGACTCTGCCGTGAGATCGACTACAGATACGAGATAACCCACTCCCCCTTTCTCCAAGCATCTCTTAGTTTTTAGGGCGGAGAGGATCAGCTTCCGCTTCCTAGATAGCTTGATCCCCGCGAAACTATATTCCCTTCCCTCTTTGTCAGTAAGCACAAGCTTCCTTTCACCACATAAAAGGACGGCTGAATGATGGCCTAGCCAATCCATTCCCAAAATGACATCAAAGTCTGCCATCTCAAGTATTACTAGGCTTGCTTCTAAGTCTCGGCCCTCAATACACACAGTACATGGTCCATAATATTCGGTCAAAGCCACTTCGACTCCTAGTGGAGAGCGAACTATCAAGCTTGGGTTTAAATGCTTGATTGGTAACTCCATTCGCTTCCCAAAAGAAATAGAAACAAAGGAGTGTGTGGCCCCAGAGTCAAATAATACTCTGGTGGGTAAACCAGCTACATTTACAATTCCAGTTACCACATCAGGTGATGCGGCTGCCTCTTCAGTGGTGACCGGATACACTTTTCCTTGCTGGTGAGCTTGCTTCTTAGGTAGAGTGCAGTTCCTTGCGACATGTCCCAGCTGCTGACAGTTATAACATTTGATATTTGGGTTGTGTCCAGCGAACTGTGGCACAGGTGGTGCCGGGTTGTTTCTCGCAGGTGCTGTAGCGGTCTGTGCCCTGTATGGGTGGAATGGTCTAGTATTACCGCCACCCGAGCTCTCACTAGCAGATCTCTTCACTCCCCTGTTCTGAGCGAAGAAGCTGTCCCTCTGACTGGACTCTATCACCCTCGCAACCTGCACAGCCTCGTTGTAGATCTTCTTGTCCAGACCCAAGATATGCTCTCTGATGCTTCCACGTAGTCCCATAGTGAACCTACGTGTCTTGGTCTCTTCTTCTTGCATACTTGCCGGTGCGAAGAAGAATAGCTCTTCGTACCTCTGTTGATAAGCATCTACGATCGACTGAGACTGCTGCAGATTGAGAAACTCTTTCTCCGTTTGATCTTTGAAGCTCTTCGGAAAGTATTTATCAAAGAATGCAGTTTTAAACACTTCCCAATCCATCAGTGTATACTTGGTTTCCAGATATGCCCGTGTAGAATTCCACCAAGCATTTGCGTCTTCTTTCAGCATATGAGTGGCAAATAATACTTTTTCCTCCTCAGTACAAGTCATCAATTAGAAGTTCTTCTGCATCTCAGCAACCCACTGTGCTGGCCACAATGGTTTCCCTGGCCTGCCCGTGAACGATGAAGGTTTCAACTTCAAGAATCTATCCACTGACCTGCTCAGATCATGCTGTCCCTGTGTGTCTGCTCCGTACCATGGTGGTGGATAAGGCGACGGAAACTGATGCGGTGGTGGTACGTTCTGTGCTTGGCCCCTCGGCCTTGGGCTACTTTGCATCGGCTGTGTAGTACCAGCGCCAGCTCCACAGCCTACACCAGCAGCACCACCATCTACCTCTACCGCTGGACCATCTCCACCTCCCTCCGACACCATGATGGGTATGATTATGGAGATCAGGGACACTCAGCGGGAGATGAGCCGTAACTTAACACAGTTGGCTCGCCATTTCAGAGTCACACAGGATCAGGTGCACTGGCTCAGGGTCGCTTACGAGCGAGACTATGATATAGCGGACCCCATACCTCCTGATTTTTTTTTCACTTACTCATGACTGTTTTACATATAACAGGGTAACTGTCCGGTTTGTAGACTGTACCCTGTAGCACTATTTATCAGATACTCATTTTCTTAGTTAATGAAAGTTTCATGGTTTCACCTAACTAGTGTATGTGCACATGTTAAGTTTCACATTTAAAATAATATATTATTCTCTTTCTTAGTCCGTCTCAAGTATCAAACAATGCTTAGGGTGCGTTGGTATTAAGATTTTTAATTTTCTCCTAACTCAGTTCATCGACTCAGTTAAGTGCAATATAGTTTGTAGACAGAGCCCGAGGGCTCTGATACCAAGTTGTCACACCTCAATTCTGATCCAACCAGAATGGTATGAGTGAACCGTCATTGAACCAACGGTTCACACCAGGATCTCGAATAGGCCATGTCCACTCATACAAACCATTACACATAACCACAATCAGAATATAAATATACAGCGGAAGACTTTAAATAGAATGAACTGAGTATCTATTGATAATTAAAATAAATATCCAATTATCCAAATTCAAACACATAAAATAATATCCGTACATCCATTTAATCCAACCGAAAATAACTGAAAGAAATAAATAAAATCCAATCAAAGGTACACGCAGAAAGGGCACTCGCATGAACCGTCATGCTCGTCCTCTTTTGCTTGTACATCCAGAGCAGCTACACCTCCATACGCCAGAGCGTTCATGTAGTCATCCACCGTGTAACCTGCATCAGCATCTAAAAACAATGTATATACAAAGGGTGAGCTCACAACTTAGCTCAGTAAGACAATCAGGCAGTTTCACAATATTATGCATGAGTAACAATCATTTTATGTTGTGGTCTAGTTTTAAGTTTGCAATGTGCTATAGAAAGGTTTGGTGGCCCCCTCACCTCTATACACGAGTGTGTGGCACCTCATGGATCACACCCCCATCGGCCCACATGCACCCACCATGGAATAGAGATAGAGCTAAGATACCCACGTACCTCCCCTGATACTCTACCCATACTAGTACCTAAGCCCCTACTGGCCAGGGCTCGCAAACTGGGCTCGCAACAAACCAATCCTATATGTCATCAATGTATGCTCTATCCCAGCACAGCCGTCTACGGCATAGAGATAGTGCTAAGGCATTCCCACACCTCCCCTGATGCCCTATCCGCAACTAACCCACTAGGATAGAAACAATATGCAGGTAGACCCTATCCCAACATAACTCCCTACGGCATAGAGATAGAGCTAAAGCATCGTGGACAAGCCAGCGTCGACTCGGAATCCATAGTACCACATAACAATGGCCGGGACAACATCAATATCGGAGACCACCGTACCACGACCTTCCCCTGATGCCCAACACGTACCAAGCATGTTAAGACAGAATACTACAAAAGGTGCTAATGTGAAGAGCGATCCCAAGCCCATGCCCCACTCCACACACTAACGAAAACAATCACATGTCTAACAATCACATCCTAACAATGCATGAATAGTAATAATAACTGAAAGTAAAGGATGGCATGTGAATATGCACAAACATCACATCATAGATATTCAATGATTAACAACGATTTACTATCCATTAATTATTAGGTTTAGGTCAGATTCCCTTACCTGACGCTCGTTCGATAACTTGCTCCACGTCGCAAGGTCCAAACGATATGTCACAAAGTCCTACAATATCATTAGGGTTTCATTAAAATAACATTCTTAGAGTTCATGTTGGTCGGAAACCAACACAGAGCTGACCGGTGGCATGTACCGGTCGCAGCTCTATGGGAAAGACTGGCGACCGGTTTGGTCAGCCAGTCCCAACAGACCACCTCCCCAGAGATAGCGGTCACAACATACCGATCGCACTATGTGCAACCAGTATAGTCGACCGGTATGTCTCCTGAAGACCATACATGGGTTTTTCGACTGCCGACGATCATCCTCCATGGATTTTCAGGGTTTCTCCTATCCATTCTAAATCTAGGCTTTGAGTTAAGAGTTATCCCCAACTCATTCAAGTCTTATTTCGATGAATATCATCTCGAAACTCGAATCTAGGGTTTGATGACAACTTAGAGTTTATTGGCCAATTTAGGGTTTTAGATCAATACCTACTTTGCATGGTATTGATCCACCCACACAACTAACATAGGGTAAGAAGATGGACTCAAACACTTACCGTTGACAGGCGTAATGAGAGTGTCGTCGAACGGTAATGGCGGCACCTCCTTCTTCTTCCTAGTTCCTTCTCCTTTCCAACCTCTTTCTCTTCTCTAGGGTTTGCAAGAGACAATGGAAAGGATTTAAGGAGGCTTAAGGGTGTATTTATAGGCTAGAAATAGGGTTTAGTAACCCTACTAGGATTAGGAAACTTCTAGGATTTGAAATCAGAAAAGCGGGACCCGCAGAGACCAATTTCTAGATTCCCACACATAGCTGCGCAGGCCATACCGGTCTACCGGTACCAAGACCGGTACCATTGACCGGTATACCTAAAATCAGGTATAATTGGTCAACTTCGGTCCGATTTTGTACCTGTTTGTTATCCGCTTGCCCCGTCTGGCCCGGTGATGAACGGAAGACCTGTCATGACACGAACCAAGGTTTAGACCGGGTTTTCAGAGTACGCGTCTTACAGTTGTCCCACATGCACACACCATGGAATAGAGATAGAGCTAAAGTTTATGGATTAAACACCAACAACACTTCCCCTGATGCCCTACCCATACTAACACGTAAGCCCTCATTGGCGAGGGCATGTAAACTGGGCTAACAACTAACCAATCGTAATTCCAAACAGTGTATCCAAGGCCTCACCCTAGCATCCCTCAATACATCCATTGAGATAAAGCTAAGGCCCCCCGGCAGAGTTAGAGACCACTCGGTCCGAGACCACCTACCCTGATGCCCTACGACGTAATAGTTCTTCAATGGTAATGGCGATACAATGATGTTAGTGGGCAAGACTTGAGTAGAGATAGAGCTAGAGTCTGGTGATGAGGTCAAAGACCACCATGCCACGTCCTCCCCTTGATGCTCCACTTGCATCTGACACACCAACCATACACATACATTCACATGCCTATTCCTAGCATCATCATCATCATCATGTTATAAATAAACGGAATTAAATATACATGAACAGTAATAGCAGGAATATTGAATGACATGTGAGATGCACATTACAAGCATACAAGCATATAATCAATCATGGCATTGGACTCAATAAAGTAAATGGTTTATTATTATCCAATTAGTTTAGGTCTTGTTCCCTCACCTTTGATCGATGGTTATTCCTCTTCCAAGCTTTGTAAATTGCTTTTGGAACACTTAAAGACCTAATAAATTTATGTACTTTGAGTTAGAATTCATATTCATTAATTACAATGTTTAAATGTCCCATCTGGAATACATCAGACCTCCAGAAGCTGAGTGGTCATAGGTATGGCTACACCTGTGGTCTCAGTTCTGCGATCATAGGGTGTGTGGTCGATACGTGTGGTCGCATATCATACGAGCACACACATGCTACCACACACTCCTTGGAAACATCCCGAGCACATGTGCCATGTGTGGTCGATCACAGCTATGACCACATGAGTGTTTGGTCGACTTTCATTCTCAGTCTAACCCCTTCATGATTTGATTCCTTGAACTATCACTAGGGTCCTCCCTATGATTGATCTATGGTCTTAATTTCATATTTTTCATAATTATCTATTCTAATCTACTATTCATTGATTTCCATTGAGTTTCTGTCTATGGGTCTCAAGGTTGAGATCCTACTTTGAATCAATACTTCCTCCATGATCTATTCTAGGCATTCAACTAATGTAGGGAATGTTTTCATACGTTAAACTTATTGAAGAATCAGAGCTCTCTCTGAAATTCCATCTCTTAGTCTTCCTTTTCAATTCTCCTTCTCTTCCTCCTCTTCTCTTTCGCTCTCTTTCAGTTTGAGTTCTAAGAGATGAAAGAGGCTAAGGGATGTCCTATATATAGAGGGAAACATCAATATAAAGTCCCACTTTGATTAGGAAATAATCCCCTTTCAGATTAGGAAGGTTTCCTAATTTCGGAGTCAATTATACCACCATGTGGCTGCACGTGGCGTCGCAGGATCCATCCACCACACGTCTCAAAACTGCGATGACATGTCACAGATTCGAGTGGTCTCAGCATTCTGAGGTGTGGTCAACCACACCTATTTAGGTATGTGACCATACGTCTCAATTAGATGATTTATGGTTTGAATTACATACCTAGCCTTGTGATTTCTTCATGCACTTGGTTTGCTTGGTCCGACCATGATAGGAAGACCTGATACAAGGTGGTAAGACCGGGTTAGTATGATACGGGTCCTACAACTCCCCCTAGTATATAAATTTCATCCTCAAAATTTGCACATAGCTTTTGAGTCAAAGAGGTGAGGATATTGCTTTCGCATAGCATTTTCTTCTTCCCATGTGATCTCTTCCACTTCTTGGCTCCTCCAAGTAACTTTAACATAGTAAATGTGAGAATTACGTAGATGTTTAACCTTCCGATTGGTAATTTCGATTGGTGCTACTTCGAATGTCAAATCATCAGTTGGACCCAGTGGATCCACTCTTAGGACGTGTATTGGATCTCAGATGTACTTCTTCAGTAATGAGATATGAAATACATCATGCACACTTGACATGGATGGGGGTAATGCTAACTGATATGCCACCTTTTGACATTTAGCTAGAATCTCATATGGCCTGACATACCATGGACTTAGCTTTCCGTTTCGTCTTAACCATTTTAAGCCTTGCATAGGTGATATTTTCAAGAATACCTAATCACCTATGATGAACTCAAGGTCTCGACATTGATTATCTGCATACTATTTATGATGATTATGAGCTGTTCTAACTCTTTCCCTAATTATGTCGACTACTTTGTAAGTTTCCTCCAAAAATTCAGAGCCCATAATTCTTCTCTCTCTGACCTCGTTCTAAAACAAAGGAGTTCGACACCTCCTACCATACAGTGCTTCATAGGGTGACATTTGTATAATAGCCTGATAGCTATTGTTATAGGCGAACTTGATCAATGATAGTTTTTCATCCCATGATCCTTTAAAATCAATAACACAAGCTCGGAGCATGTCTTCTAGAATCTGAATAGTACGCTCCGACTGTCCATCAGTCAAAGGGTGAAATGCTGTGCTAAACTTCAATGAATATCCCATAGCCTTCTGTAATCCTTCCCAGAACCTTGAGGTAAAGCGTGGGTCTCTATCGGACACGATGCTTTCAAGTATACCATGTAATCTGATAATGTTATCCACTTATAGCTTAGCTAACCTCTCTAGGGTATACTTAGGTCGTATAGCTACGAAACGAGCTGTCTTAGTCAAACGATCCACAATCACCCAGACAGCATCAACTACTCGAGGAGTCAATGGTAACCCGGTGACGAAGTCCATAGTGATGCAAACTGGAATCGAGCCAGAGAGAAAGCTACTTTGCTCAAAACAGGGGTATTAAAAGGCCTAATGGAAATTCATATAACGGAGGGAACACAAAGACTTTTAAAACCTTCCGTACTCAAGGCTTTAATGCTACAACCAAGACTACTCTAACAGTCCAACCACAATAGAAGCAAAATAGTGAAGGAGTAAAATGTTATAACTGTAATCAAATGGGACATTATTCAAGGGAGTGTCCTAAGCCTAGGAAGCAACTACAGCAATGAATGGTTTATGTAGTAACATCTAAGGATGCTACCGCATCGTCTGATGTGGTCACAAGTATGACTTGAACCTTTCATTTTGTATAACCTTGTGTGAGCATGTATACTAAATTAAAACAAATCACAGGTATTGTACCTATTAATGGCATACCTGCGAGAGTACTCTTTGATTCTGAACCTACTCATTCTTTTATATCAGTGTCATTTGGGAAGAAGCTAAATATACCCCTCAGATCATTAGTCTATAAATTGCTTATAAAATCAACTATGGGATTAGAAGTGGAGTTAGGAAAAGATTATGGACCAGGTCTAGTTCATATGCGTAAGAAGATTTTGAATGCAACCTTAATTCAACTTGAGATGGTAGACTTTGACGTTATCTTGGGAATGGATTGGTTAGCTCGGCATTCTGCAAACCTATTATGTGCAAAAAGGAAACTAAAATTTAAAGACAAGGAAGGAGCAGAGTTTAGTTTTGTGGGAATCAGACTACCCTGTAAACGAAAACTCATCCTCTCTGCATTGAAGGCTAGAAAATACCTCGAGAAAGGAGGAGTTGGGTAGCTAGTATCTGTGGTTGATTTCACAAATGAAGTACCACGAATAGAAGATATTGATGTTGTGCGTGACTATCCAAATGTATTTCTTGAAGAACTACCAGGACTACCACCCGACCGAGCGACAGAGTTCGTTATAGATCTTATACCTGGAGCCACACCAGTATCTAAAGCACCCTATCCAATGGCTCCTACTGAACTAAAGGATCTAAAGGTACAGTTACAGGAATTACTGGACAAAGGTTATATCAGACCCAGCATATCACCATGGGGAGCACCAGTATTGTTTGTGAAGAAGAAAGATGGTAGTGTTCGACTGTGTATAGACTATCGGGGAATTGAATAAGCTTACAATCAAGAATCAATATCCGTTGCCTCGGTTCGATGACTTATTCGATCAGTTGAAAGGTGCCAAGGTGTTCTCCAAGATTGATCTTCGGTCAGGATACCATCAGTTGAAGATTAAGGAAGGTGATATTCCAAAGACAACATTCAGAACAAGATATGGACATTATGAATTTTTAATCATGTCTTTTGGATTAACTAACCCACCCGTAACTTTTATGGAACTCATGAATCGGGTATTCCATTATATCTTGGATACGTCAGTCATTGTGTTTATTGATGATATATTGGTCTACTCCAATGACAAGAAAACTCATGTCACAAATCTAAGAGTCACTCTGCAGCGTTTAAGGAAAGAGAAGCTTTACGCCAAATTTACAAAGTGTGAGTTTTGGCTAAATGAGGTCTCTTTCATAGGCCATGTTGTATCCGCTGAAGGAATTAAAATGGATCCTACCAAGATTGAAGCCATTGTGAAATGGAAAGCACCTAAGAGTGTTGCAAAAATTAGGAGTTTCCTAGGTCTAGCTGGGTATTACCGAGGATTTGTGGAAGATTACTCTAGAATCACCGTACCTCTCACCAGCTTGATTAAGAAAGGAGAGAAGTTTGTTTGGACCGACAAATATGAGAAGGGTTTTCAAACATTGAAGGCTAAATTGATATCTGCTCCCATCTTGATTATTCCTATTCCAGGACAATCATTTACCTTCTACAATGATGCGTCTGGGCTTGGTTTAGGATGTGTGCTTATGCAAGGAGAACAAGTAGTTGCGTATGTCTCAAGACGACGGAAGACACATGAAAAGAACTATCCCACTCATGACTTGGAATTAGCAGCAGTAGTACATGCTGTTAAGATATGGAGACATTATTTGTATGGAGAGAAATTTCAGATTAAATCAGATCATAAGAGTCTCATTTATCTTTTTAATCAGAAGGAGTTGAACATGAGACAATGAAGATGGCTGAAATTATTATAGGATTATGATTGCAATATTCAATATCATCATTGAAAAGCTAATGTAGTTGCTGATGCGCTAAGCGGAATGGCAATGATAAAATCCCAAGGAGAGGTTAACACGACTGCGGCAATGTATGTTACAGGAAATGTATTCAACCATGGTAATGAGCAGTTCGTGATAGATACACTGGATGAATCAAAACCAAGGATTTATTCATAGGTTTTCAAATATGTTTGAAACATTGAAGATTGTACCTGATATATTAAATTAAGTGAAAGTCGCTATTTGATCAGACCCTTATCGGAGAACTGTACAAGAAGACATCGAAAAAGGTTGGACTATTCCTGAGTTCACCTTGGACATTGAAAAAGTACTAAAATATAAAGGAAGAATATGTGTTCCTGAAATCGAAAACTCAGATATTAGACACTGACTAATGAAGGATGCTCACACCACCACTTATTCGTTACATCTTGGAAGTACAAAGATGTATCATGATTTGAAGAAATTATATTGGTAGAGAGGAATGAAAACGGATGTAGTTAAATTTGTGTCTCAATGCCTAAATTGTCAGAGAGTAAAAGCTGAAAGGCAAAGACCTACAGGATTATTGCAGTCACTACCAGAACCAGCATGGAAATGGGACTACATCACTATGGACTTCTCATCGGGTTACCAATGACTCCCCGAGTAGTTGACGCAGTCTGGGTGATTGTAGATCGTCTGACTAAGATTGCTCGCTTCATAGCTATACGACCTCAGTATACCCTAGAGAGGTTAGCCAAGCTATATGTGGATAATATTGTCAGATTGCATGGTGTACCTGAATGCATTGTGTCCGACAGAGACACACGCTTTACCTCAAAGTTTTGGGGAGGATTACAGAAGGCTATGGGTACAACGTTGAAGTTCAGTACTACATTCCATCCTCAAACAGACGAACAGTCGGAGCGTACCACTCAGATTTTAGAAGACATGCTTCAAGCTTGTGTTATTGATTTCAAAGGATCATGGGATGAAAAACTACCATTGATAGAGTTCGCCTATAACAACACCTATCAGACTACTATACAAATGTCACCATATGAAGCACTGTATGGTGGGAAGTGTCGAACTCCTCTATTTTGGAATGAAGTTGGTGAACGGAGTATCATTGGACAAGAATTTGTTGAAGATACTTGTCGAGTAGTTGACATTATCAAGGATAGAGTTAGAACAGCTCAGAATCGTTAGAAACAATATACAGATACTCGACGTCGTGACCTTGAATTCATGGTAGGTGATTAGGTATTCTTGAAAGTATCACCTATGCGAGCTTTAAAACGATTCGGACAGAAAGGGAAGTTAAGTCCAAGATATGTCGGGCCATATGAGATTCTAGCTAAATGTGGGAAACTGACGTATCAGTTAGCACTACACCCATCTATGTCAATTGTGCATGATGTATTTCATATCTCATTATTGAAGAAGTACGTCAGAGATCCAACACACATTATAACAGCAGATCCACCGAGTCTAATTGATGATTTGACATTCGAAGTAGTACCAACTGAAATCACCAGCCGAAAGATTCAACGTCTATGCAACCGTGACATTTATTATGTTAAGGTTACTTGGAGTAGCCAAGATATAGAAGAGATCACATGGGAAGAAGAGAATGCTATACAAAAGAAATACCCTCACCTTTTCGACTCGGAAGATATGTGCAAATTTTGAGGATGAAATTTCTAATAAGAGGGGGGAGTTGTAAGACCCATATCGAACTAGCCGGTCTTACCACCTTGTATCAGGTCTTCCTATCATGGCGGCTCAAGTGGACCAATTGCGTGAAGAAACCACAAGACCAGTTATGAAATGTAACCCAAAAACAGTCAATTATGACCGTGTGGTCGCATACCTAAACAGGTATGACCGACCACCCTCAAAATAGTTCAACCACATGAATTTTAGTCGTGTGGTCGCATGTTTCAGAAGGTGTGGTCGACATGTTCTGTGACCCCACCTCCAACCACACGAACCCAATGAAACCGAAATTAGGAAACCTTCCTAATCCGAAGGGGGTTCTTTCCTAAACTCATTAGGGCATATTATGAAGGATTTTTCTCTATAAATAGGATGTCCCTTAGCCTCTTTCACTCTTTTAGAACTTAAACTGAAACTGAGAGAAAGAGTAGAGAAGGAAGAGAAGGAAACTTGAAGAGGAAGACTAAGGAAGAGGAAAATTCAGAGAAAACATTGAATCTTCAACAAGCTTAAGGTATGAAAACATTCCCCATATTAAATTGAATGCCTAGAATAGTTCATGAAGGAAATAAGATTTAGTTGAAACCTAAATCATCAATCCATGGATAAATTCCAGAAAGAAACCATGGGAGGAAATTATGTGGATTATGGATTCTGTATAAAATACTAATTATGAGCCATAGAATAATTATAGGAAGGACCACGATGATAGGCCATGGAATCCAAACATGGAGGATTGGAGTTGAGAGTGAAAGGTCGACCATCTTACGTGTGGTCACATGTGTGGTCGCATGATGTGCGACCACCCGAAACACACATGTCCGACCACATGCCCTTGAGAAGTTTCCAGGGAGGGTGTGGTCGCACATGTGGTCGCAGGATATGCGACCACACCTTGCGACCACATGCCCTGTGGTCGCAGAAACTGAGACCATAGGTGCTGCCACACTTGGGACCCTTCAGTTTCTGTTCGTCTAAATTCAAGGGAATAAAATTCTAATTTAAAATCTACAAATTTGTTAAGTTTCCAAGTGGTCTATGAGTGAATTACAAAGCTTGAACGAGGATCTATTATCGACCAAAGGTGAGGGAACAAGACCAAAACTAATTGGCTAGTAATAAACTATTTTTATTTATTGAGTCCAATACCATGAATGATTCTATGCTTGTATGATTGTAATGTGCAATTCACATGTCATCCAATATTCTTGTTATTACTGCTATGCATATTTAATTCAGTTTATTTATAACGTGATGATAATGATAATTCTAGGAATAGGCATGTGAATGTATGTGTCTGGTTAGTGTGCTTGATGCGAGTGAAGCATCATGGGGAGGATGTGACACTGTGGCTCATCCTGGTCACCAGACTCTAGCTCTATTTCTACTCAAGTCTTGTCCACTGACATCGTCGTATCGCCATTACCTTAGTAGTACTATTACGTCGTAAGGCATCAGGGGAGGTGGTCTCGGACCGTGTAGTCTCTGACTCTGCCGGGGGGCCTTAGCTCTATCTGTATGGATGTATTGATGGATGCTAGGGTGAGGCCTTGGATATACTATTTGACATTAGGATTTGTTAGTTGCGAGCCCAGTTTGTAAGCCCTCGCCAACAAGGGCTTATGTGTTGGTATGATTAGGGCATCAGGGGAAGTATCATGCGATGTTTGATCCGGGCACTTTAACTTTATCTCTATTCCATGATGGGTGCATGTGGGACGGCAATGGTGTTTGAACCATTAGACGGCTTCACACATTTGTGTATAGAGGTGCGGCGGCCACCTATCAATTCTATTGCACATTGCAATTTTATGAACCAGACCAAAGATATGAATTGAACGCATGCATATGTTTGTTCATTTGTTTTGTTTGCTCACTCAGCCATGATGTGTGCTCACCCTTTCGACATCGAATATTTTAGTTGATGATGCAGGTCCTACTGTAGAAGATTATGTGAATGCTCTGATGTATGGACTTGTTGTGGCGGTGGATATGGAAGCTATGATGGAGTCAAATGATTTATCGTGCGAGTGCAACTCATGCATCTTTAATTAGATTTATTTGTTGGATTATTCAGAAGATGTAATTGATCAATTTATTTTATTTTATGTCTTAGTCTTTTAAAGATAATTCGAAACTTTATTTATGTTATCACTGTTAGATACTCAGTTCATTAATATTAAAGACTTCGGCTGTTGTTTATTTCTCTGATTATGGTTGTGGATGTATCTGGTTTAAGCAAAAGGACACATCGTATTCAAGATCATGGTTGAACCGTTGGATCGTAGACGGTTCATAACACCATTTTGATTGGTGCAGAATTGGTGTGTGACAACGAGCCTTCCATTAAGAGGAAAAAAAACTATCAATTCCTGCCTGCTTGAGGAAATACAAAGTTTACAACTCTCATGGCCTCTCGTATCTGATGGAACTGATCTCTAAGTCCCTGGATGATGTCGTATAAGTCCTTGATCGATGGCTCAGGAATAGTAGGTGTAGGATTATGAACATCCATCGATATTGGTGGTATATCCTGACCCTCAGTGATTGGTGTTCCCACCTACTAAGTGACCCCTACATCTTCTGCATCTTATCGTCATTATCATCCTCCGCATCATCATTAAAACTGATAGAATCCATAGGAACATCCTCTACCTATACACCCTCTGCAGCCATATTCGTAGTGTTAGCTTCTACCTCATCCTCTACAAGTCCCCCAAAAGCAATAAGTGCGATAACGGGTGGAAGAATAGCCTCGAACTCATCGTCACTCAGAACTGGATCCTACAACCCATGAATGTGACCTAATGCCAGCCAAAATCTCCATACATTGACCTTTCCACTACCTTGTCAGCAAAGGTCAATGCCCATCTCGTTAAATAGCCATGTAAGTAGTCAGCCATTTGGCAAGTTCCTCTCACCGCCATATGTAGTAACTATCATTGTCCTCATCATAATATTCGGTAAGCATAACTGATAATGAGTACAAACATAGTAGGTCACCTACTCGTAGAAGCTTGCAATCGCCTCCCTATGTCTGTTCCTAGGGATAATATCATGCTGAATGATCTGACTTTAGACCCTCAAAATCAGGCGATACCCAAACTCTACATGCCTGCCTCCCGATATGTGCAACTATCTCCAGATCTCCCATCTAAAAGTCTCTGAAATGAGATCAGAAGAGAAGAACCCGGCTTGGCATAAATACACTCGCTTGTCACTAAGCCATGTAACCACTCTGCCAACTAATGGATGTCGAAGGATATATCCCAGCCATTTACCCTGCTAGATATACTTAGGCCAAAGTCTAATTGCTCATCCTTGAGATCAATCTCTACTCGAAGATTACGGTAAAATAATTTGAACAGATTGGGCCTGGTGACTATCATGTGCCTCAAGACAGGTGCCCAACCTAGTGCAGTGAAAGCCTCACCCACAACAAAGCATTGTAACTTCTTAAAGACTAGAAACCTCCTAGACTCAATGGAAGCATGTCGGAATCTAGTCCAGTCGTCCTATTCAGCCTGAGAATGGAACCTGTGAGCATCGAAAGCCGGTGATCTAACCAATTTTCTAGAAAAATACATAAGAATATAAATTATGTAAGGAATTAAGTTAAAGCAAATGTTAGACAATGAAAAGTACTTATAATGGGATGATACATGATTTCAGTTGATCACAAACTGAGTAAAAGAAGCTTCGTTGGAAATTATGATTAAATACATTGAATAGCCGACGTGGAAAATATGGAATAAGAACCGATAGATGGAAACAAGATTCTAAATGGCTAAAAATGTTCTAGACATGTCATAGAAGGACTGCTTTGACATTTGAAGTATTGAAAATTGACCATTGATTGATTAGAAGTAATTGAAGAAATACGGGGAAAATCGGTATGGGAAAAAACTTGAAGTTAACAAATATGTGAGGAAATCATATTTGATTGGTTAAAAACATCCTAACAACTTCTAAATGTGACTTGCAATGAGTTATAGCAAGTTACATGGAGTAAATAGGGTTTAAATTGAAAACCTAGGTATATACCAAATCAAATGTGAAAAAAAAGTATACTTACCTTGGATGAAGTTTAAACCTTTGAATGTCATGAAAATGAGTCGATTTGACCAAGAAAGTGATTAAAAATGGTCTCTAGCCCTTCTCTCATTGTCTACCTTGCTTGAAATGAGAATGAGAGGGAAAATGACCACTTTTGGCCCTTTTAAAACCTTTTTCAAGTTAGCCGATCGGCTAATGTGAGTTGATCGACCACCAGAACCGATCGACCACCTTGATCGACTGTCTGCTAATAGAAGACTCTGTTGAGTTATTTTTTGGAATTTTTCATTATGAAACCTATTATTGCGTGCTCTAACATGATTATGATGTGATTTTGAGTGATAATTAATCATTAGAGAATAGTTTGGAAAAGTTAAAATGTTACCAATGCTAAATATCATTATGCTATATGGGAGTAGATAACATCCCTGTCAATGGCCACTAGTACCCATGGTAATCGTTGGAATCTAGGTGATAATCAAAATCCCAGGGGCCACACCCCTTTGCTTGCTGCTACTGCAAATGTTTCACCTCCTCTACCTCCCCCTGTAAGGACTACTGCTAACCTAGCAGCTATCATTGTAAACCTTGTGAGATCAATGAAACAATAGTAGCAGCTATAGTAACAAA
Source organism: Protea cynaroides (assembly GCA_028583415.1). Lineage (NCBI taxonomy): Eukaryota > Viridiplantae > Streptophyta > Magnoliopsida > Proteales > Proteaceae > Protea > Protea cynaroides. The sequence continues at coordinate 43,347,981 of CM053276.1, read as the reverse complement.
ATATGAATGAACTCATCACGATTTTATGACAAACCCATGTGCAAACCGGAGTCCCCCTTGTACTAGTAGCCACTACTGTACCACTACCTCCTGGATTGAATGCAATTAGGCCAACCACTGTAACTTCCCATCCTACGGGGTTGCCACAGTCGATTCACCATGTCAATTTAGGAGTGCTTGTTGCCCTATTTCTAAATGAAGCCGCTTAGGCCGAATGCTCTAGATTGCTGGAAAGGTTTCAAAAGATGAAGCCATTGAAGTTCACATGCATGGGTGATAACCCATTATAGCTTGCAGTCTGGATGCAATCCATTAAGAAGTGCTTCAAGATGACGGTACTGATGGATGAAAAGTGTATCCTTTGTGTAAGTCACATGATGGAAGGTAAACATTACATGTGGTGGGAATCGAACCAGACGATTCTTGTAACTTTGAATCGTATTGTGACTTGGGCTATGTTTAATGAAGCATTCTTCAACAACTACTTCTCGAGAAGCTTCCGTGATAAGAAGGAGATAGTATATCCGAGTCACTATCAAGGCTAGAAATCCATTTAAGATTATCAAACTGAATTTGAGTCACTCTTTTATTTTGCCCCGACTTGTCTACATACTAAAAAAGCCAAGGCAAGGAAATTCTTTAAAGGTGTTTACGGAATAATCTGAGCCACTATCGAAACTCATGGACATACCAGCTATGCAGAGTGTGTTCAAATTTCTAAAATAGTGGAAGTTGTCCTGAACACCGAATAATCTGAGCCACTATCGAAACTCATGGACATACCAGCTATGCAGAGTGTGTTCAAATTTCTAAAATAGTGGAAGTTGCCCTTCAAGACAGCTATCAGGCCAAGAATGGTTTCAATAAAAAGTTTACTACTAGGTCAGATAAGAAGAACACTATGAAGCCATTTGAGTACTAGTTTAATAATAAAAGTGCTGCTACTACTAAGACTGCTACAAAGACTTTTGTAAATACCACTCCTACCGGACCAATCAATTGCTTCAACTCCCAGCACATTGGTCATATCATTTTTAACTGCCCAAAGCATGCCAATGCGTCGGAGGGCAAGTTATTTGCAATGTTAGCTGAGGAAGTAGAAGGAGCCTCTGGTGTAGTGACATGTATTTTATATTCAATATTGTGTTTAATTCGATACTACGGCATGCTTGTTTATATGTTAATGTTTGGACCATACGCATTAGGAATTCTTAGGATATCTGATTACCCGGCTCAAATTCTATTTAATTCTGGAGCCACTCATTCATACATGTCACATGAGTTTGGCAAGAAACTGTCCATGACTATGAAGCAGCTAGTATCTAAATTAATTGTTCGAACTCCTTTAGGACATGCAGTAGTACTGATAGGGTACTATGGGCCATGTCAAGTTCAGCTAGAGGATCAGAATTTGAATGTTAATTTGATCCAACTCAACATGTCAGATTTTGATGTTATGTTAGCCATGGGCTGGCTCTCGACCCACATAGCCAACGTGTTCCGTGCTGAAAGTAAGATTCTTTTCCAGCCAATAGATGGAAAAGATTTCGAATTGGTTAGAGATATACCTAGAAAGGGTAAAAAGTTATTTGTATCTGCATTGCAAGTCTGTAAACTATTGCGACAAGGTTGCATTGGTTACTTAGCATCTTTGATTGAGAATACCATTGAGTTACCAACCCCAGACTAGATAGATATAGTGATTGAGTTCCCAAATGTATTTATGGATGATTTACCTGATTTACCTCCTGATCGTGAAATTAGTTTGTAATCGATCTAATCCCTGGAGCCTCTCTTATATCTAGAGCCCCTTGTAGAATGGCACCCTCTGAGTTGAACGAATTAATTGTTTAACTCCAAGAACTCTTAGACAAGGGATTTATAAGACCTAGTATATCCCTTTGGGGTGCAGCAGTTTTGTTTGTCTAAAAGAAAGATAGAAGCGTCCGATTATGCATCGATTATCGTGAACTGAACAAGCTTACCATCAAGAATCGATACCCTCTGTCGAGGATCAATGATCTGTTTGATCAACTCCATGGTGCTCAAGTATTCTCAAAGATAGATCTTCGATTGGGATACCATCAACTGAAGATCAGAGAATGTGACATTCCAAAGACTGCTTTTAGCACTCAATACGGACACTATGAGTTCCTAGTTATGTTTTTTAGAGTGACTAATGGCCCAATGTCATTCATGGAACTCATGAATAGAGTGTTCCTAACTTCTTAAATCACTCTGTGATTTTGCTCATTAATGAAATCCTTGTCTACTCGAAGAGTATGGAAGATCATGTTATGCATCTTGGCCAAGCCTTGCCTAGACTTACACCAGAGAAGTTATTTGCAAAGTTCAAGAAGTGTGAATTCTAGTTAGAATAAGTTACCTTTTTGGGTGATGTCATACTTGTCGAAGGAATATCTATGGATCCAAGCAAGGATAAAGCTGTACTCAACTAGGAAGCTCCGAAGACCATTACAGAAGTTAGAAGTTTTCTTGGAATGGCAGGATACTATAGAATATTTATTGCTGACTTCTCTAGAATAGCCATCATTTTGACACGACTTACAAAGAAAGAATCTAAGTTCATACGGTCAGGGAAATGTGAAGCCACATTCCAATTACTAAAAGAGAAGTTGATTTCTGCTCCAGTATTAACTATCTCATCTAGACCAGAAGGTCTTGTAGTGTATACCGATGCATCCAAATTAGATTTGGTGCATCCTCATGCAAGAAGGTAAGGTAATTGCTTATGCCTTCAGACAAGTAAAAGAGCATGAGAAGAACTACCTGACTCATGATCTCGAGTTAGCTACTATAGTATTCGTGCTCAAGACATGGAGACACTACTTGTACGAAGAAAAGTTTCAGATAATGTCTGACAACAAGAGTCTCACCTATTTATTCAATTAGAAGGAGCTAAACATGAGACAAAGAAGATGGTTAGAACTACTAAAGGATTATGATTGTGATATCCAATGTCACCCAAGAAAATATAACTTAGTAGCCGATGCCCTCACTAGAAAAGCTATAATCAAAGAAGATGCTAAGGCTAGCGACTACATTCTATCAGAATCTAATGTCATTCCTCCACCCATAGCTAAAGACTCCATTGCTAGTGCTCTACTAGAAGAGTTAAATGAAGCCACTATTGCCACTCTAGGTGCCCTTGAATTACAATTGACATTGTTACAAGAGATAGGAGAAGCAACAACATTGGAGCATCACCTTTGTGCACTGAAAAGCAAACTCGAGAATGGAAAGTAAGACCCTGATTTTATTCTGAATAATGGAGTTATCTATTATCGTGGTAGAGTATGTGTACCAGGATCTACAAATGACATGAAGGAAGATATTATGATAGAAGCCCACTTGTCCCCATACTATGTATCTTGGAAGTACAAAGATGTACCACGATCTAAAGAAGGAATTCTGGTGGAGAGGATTGAAATTTGATGTAGCTCGATTTGTATATAAGTATCTAATGTGTGAGCAAGTCAAGGTAGAACTTTCAAAAACCATCTGGTAGACTACAACTGTTACTCGTACCAGATAGAAGTGGGACCACATTACCATGGAGTTTGTTACAGGGTTACCTCTGACAGCATGCTCTGTAGATGCAGTATGGGCTTACATGGTATTCTAGCTAGTATCGTATCCAAACGCGACAAAAGATTCACATCCAAGTTTTGAGAAGGCCTACAAAATGTGATGGGTACTCAACTGAAGTTTAGTACCGCCTTTTACCCCGAAACAGAAGGACAATCTGAGGGAAAGATTCAAATATTATAAGATATGCTTCGAGCCTACACTCTAGATTTCAAGGAAAATTGAGATCAAAATCTCTTATTGATGGAGTTTACATATAACAATAGCTATCTGTAAGACCCGTATCGAACCAATCGGGCTTACGACCTTGTACCAGGTCTGCCTATCATGGTCGAGCCAAATTGACCAAGTGCGTAAAGGAAATAGCGAAAGCAGGTATTAAACTGACCCAAAAATAGTAAAATAGAGGGCAGGGTCACATACCCAGATAGGCAGGGTCGAACCCCCCTCATTAGGAAGTCAAACCCCTGATATTTTAATTGGGGGTCGGACAATTTAGACTTGAGGGTCGACGGGATCATCGACCCCCTCTTTGCCGACAGAAATCGTAAATAGGAAACCTTCCAAATTTCAAGGGGATTCCTTCATAATCTCAATGGGACTTATTTTGGGAGGTTCTCCTCTATAAATAAGATGTCCCTAAGCCTCTTTCACTCCTTTTGAAACCCTAATTGAAAGTGAGAGAAGGAGAAGAGAAGGAGAAGAGAAGGAAAGTTGGAGAAGAAGACTAAAGTAAAGAATTCAGAGAAACCTCTGAATCTCAGCAATCCTAAAGGTATGGGTATGTTTCCATTAATGACTTAAGACCTTAGAATAGTTCATGAAGAGGGTATGGTCTGGGAGAAACCCAAATCATCTATCCATGGGAGGATTTCAATGAAATCCATGGAGGAAATCATGGTAGGCAAAGTAAGGAAGAAACCAAGAGTTTAAACCATAGAACAAGCATAGAATGGATTGTGGAAGTAAGCCATAGGACCCAAAATGAAAGAATGGACTGTAGAATGATATTCTCGACTCAAACGATGGGGGGTGGCACGTGGGGTCGATCCTACCAGACCACAAAATCGACCCCCAGCATTCGAGAATTCTAGGGATGGGGTGGTCACACCCAGGGTCGATGGAACATTCGACCCTGTTATCGACCCTACGCCTGGGGGTTGCAGTAAACTACTACCCTACCTGCGACCCACCCTGCAACCCTCGCTTAACAGCAAGCCTAAAATTGTCGGAATGACTTCTATCTAAAATCTATCGACTTGTTAGGTTCTCCTATTGATATAAAAGTGATTCTTAAATCTTGAAAGAGGATCTACACTCAAGCAAAGGTGAGGGAACAAGACCTAAACTATTTGGCTAATAATAAACTACTTCTATTTTCTTGAGTCCAATGCCATGTCTAATTCTATGCGTGTATGCTTTAATGTGCATTCAACATGTCATCCAATATTCCTGTTATTAATGTTCATGCATATTTAATCCTATTTTATTTATAACATGATAATGATGATGATGATAGGAATAGACATATGAATGTTTTTGTGTGGTTATTGACCTGATGCGAGTGGGGCATCAGGGGAGGTGATATGCGGTTTTTGATTCTGGCACATTAGCTCTATCTCTACTCAAGTCTTATCCACTAACATCGTCGTATCACCATTACCTTAGCAGAACTATTACGTCGTAGGGCGTTAAGGGAGGTGGTCTCGGACCGTGTAGTCTTCGATTTTGTCGGGGGGCTTATCTCTATCTCTATACGTATTGAGGGATGCTAGGGTGAGGCCTTGGATATACTGTTTGGCATTAGGATTGGTTAGTTGCGAGCCTAGTTTGCAAGCCCTCACTAGCAGGGGCTTATGTGTTGGTATGGGTAGGGCATCAGGGGTGGTGTTATGCGGTGTTTGATCCGGACACTTTAGCTCTATCTCTATTCCATGTTGGTGTGGATGTGGACGACAATGGTGTTTGATCCATTGGGTGGGCTTACACACCCTGTGTATAAAGGTGAGGTGGCCATCGAACCTTTCTATTGCACATTGCAAACTTATATACCAAACCACAGATACGAATTGAATGCATGCATATGTTTGTTGCATTGCTTTGTTTGCTCACTGAGCCGTGATGTCTGCTCACCCTTTCGACGTCGAATATTTTTAGTTGATGATGCAGGTACCACTGTGGAAGACTATATGAATGCTTTTGTGTACGGGCACGTTGCTGCGATGGAGGCTGAAGACATAGGGGAGACGCATGACTCCTCATTCGAGTGCAACTCAAGCGTTTTTTATTAGATTTTTATTTGAACTATTAAGGAAATGTAATTGAGTTATTTATGTCTCGGTTGATACAACATAATTTGATATTTTAATTATGATTATCACTGTTATATTCCTCAGTTCATTTATTATTAAGACTTCCACTAATGTATATTTATTCTGATTATGGTTGTGGATGTGTATGATTTATTTTAAAAGGACACAGTCTATTAGAGATCCTGGTTGAACCGTTGGTTTATTAGCAGTTCAGTACACCATTCGGAATAGTACAGAATTGGGGTGTGATAACTTGGTATCAGAGCTCTCAGGCCCTGTATTATGAACCAGCATACTACCGCAAAAGTTTGTGAACTGAGATTGGATAAAATTTAAAATCTATAATAATAACACAAAATAAGCATCTGTGTTGTTTGAAACAAAATTGAAAGAGAATAATGCATCTATTAAATGAGAAACAAATTTATATAGATTCAAAGGAAGGCAAACGTATATATATACAAGTCTAAGCAGAGTACAGTCCACAACCCAGACAGTTACTCTGATGTACAAAAAAAAACAAAAAAAAAACACATCAGGAAGCTGTAGGTGATGGGGGAGGCGGTGCCTCGCGGTCTCTACCATAATCCTCAGCATGGACTATAGTCAACCAAGCTATCTGAGTCTGGGTCGTCTGGAGACTAGTTGTGAGATCAGCCACCCGTCGGTCAGTCACGCGCTGAGCATCCAGAAGCTCTCCTACCCGCTGATCCGACATGCGCTGAGCATCCAGAAGCTCTCCCACCCACTGATCCGACATGCACTGAGCATCTAAAAGCTCTCCCATCCTCATATCAGACATGCGCTGAGCCTCTCGAATCTCATGCAATATCCCCATCATGTCATTAGAAGGTGGGTGTGAAGGACCAGCTGCATGTGAAGGACCAGCTGCATAAGAAGTTCCAGCTCCCGTAGCATGAGTAGGAGATGGAGGAGGTATGGAATCGACATCTATGTACAAACGATCATCATCACCCCCATGAACCCTTGCTCCAGCGGTTGCTACTGCTGCCTCAGCGTCAGCCATCTCCACTCGAGTACGTGGATGAACCAGAGCGTTCCTCTCATCGTCGCTGACCTGGGCATCCCGCATGCCCATCTTACAGATGGCCTCCCAATCCAGAGGTGATGAGAAGGATTTCTCCTGAATCCTCACATCCACCATGTCAACACCCAGGTGGGTAAGCAGCATAGAGATCATGCATCCATAAGGTAGGTTGCGAGTATGACCAGGCAATGTGGCACTCATCATCGTCCGTATAATGATGTAAGGGAGGCAGACAGGCTGCCTAGTGTAGATAGAGTGCAACAGGAACTGGGTCAACTGGGAGATCCTTTAGTAGTGCCCACTCTGAGGTATCAGGTTGTGCTGAATAATCTTACAGTACACCCGAGGCTCTGGACGTAGGTAGATCGCTTTCATCTCCCAGCGATCCTCTCTGATGATCTGACAATCAATCTCAACCCTCAATTCCAATGAAAGGAACTGGGGCTCTTCAGGAGCACAGAACACCAAGGAGCCATCGTATGATATGCCCAACAAGTCGGCTAGCTATTGATAATCAAAAGAAATCTCGACTCCTTTGACGTAGCTAGTGATCTGGAGCTCTCTACCCCTCTCAATATCGTTGTAATCCCCCACCACTTGGAGATTACAATATAACTGTCTCACCAAATCTGGCCGAGTGCAGGCATCATAGGTGATCACAGGAAGCTAGCCCATGTCACCAAAAGCTCTCTCCACATCGAACAAGGCCAGGTTAGCCATGTCCACCCGGCGACCTCCCTCTACCTTCTTACGAGAGTAGCGGGCATACTGTGCCTCGACCTCGTTAGAATGGAAGCTGACTGGGTCATGAACCCTGGGTACTTTGGTACGAGCCATACTATCTGCAAAAACAAAGAAAAACAGATACTGGCTTAGTAAAGATTAAAAACCCAAAAATTTTGACATTATAACGACATAAATTGGTCAAAAGCCTCACTTTTCACCCATACATATGGGTAGGAGGACTTATAAAGATTATAAACGATCCTGCAAGACTCATACAGTGGAAAATTTCATCTAAAGAGGTTGAATTTGAAGAAATTTCAAGAAATTCAAAAATCTCGACAAATTAGGGAAAAAATGGGAAATTTCAAGTTTCTCGATAACCAACCGATGGAACTCAAATATTTTTGAGGGCTTTTGTCCATTGAGTCACCAACAACAGAAGCCCCAAATAAAAATCAAATTTTTACTGTTGGAAAAAGTTTAATTTGAAGAAAATGATATAAACGAGCAAAAACCTAGTTAAGAAACCCTAAAAACATGAAACCGTAGAGAACATACCTGTAGAAGAGGAGTAGACGTTGAAATGAGAAGCAAAAACCAACAATGGGTCAGAGTTGTCACTGTAGCAACTCAGAGGGATGAGCCGAGTCGGAAAGGAGGAGGAAGAATGAGAAATAGATTCAAAATCGGGATTAAAAACCTGATTTTTAGTCTGAGGGTCAGAGAATTCGACCAAAACATCCGACCCCCCCTCCGACCCCCTCATCGACCCTCAGCTCTCGATGATCTGACAGAGAACCAGGGGTCGATCCTAGGGTCGGACATGCATCAACCCCCTCATCGACCCCCGGCTCTCGGTAGGAATCAGTGATTCTCAGGGTCGCATACCTAGGGGTGGGACATCCATCGACCCCCACCATCGACCCTGCAATGAAAAATATTGTATTTTTGATAGAATGATCTGAAAAATTTGAAAATATAATTTGGTTAGTGGATTTAAATATGAGAATGAAGTATATAATGATTGCCTCACGTATTCTAGGATTTTCAGGCATTCCCACTATCAGAACAGATAATGGCTGGACGCAGAGTGACCAGACAAAGCCGTTACTCTATCCCACCGCCACTACCTATGGGGAAAGACAGCCAGATACACCCGGAAACACAGGAGAATCCGAACACGGCACCATTCGTAATTAATGGGCAGGCAAATCCTATAAATCTGCCAGCTCCACCTACAGACCTGGCTACAGCCGTAATGAATTTGGCCCAACAGCTGCAGCAAATACAACAGGCACAAGCTACTATGCAAGCTGCCATAGGCATGACTTTTCCAGCTACACAGACGACACCGATGCTAGCAGGACAAGCAAGCATAGTACCAGGGGGAAGTAACACAGTACCCCACGGACCTCAGACTCCATCATGCAGGCTCAAGTACAAAACCCTGAAGTAGCTCCAAGTGAATATCAATACCAACCACCTATGTATGAGACTTATGTTCCACATCAACTAGACCACTCTAGACTGGTGGAGCATTTTCTGAAGATGAAGCCCAAGGAGTATAGTGGTAAGCCAGCTGATCCGTTTTGGCCAGCACATTGGATCGATGAGATGGAGAGAAACTTCACGATGATGAAAGTGAATAAGGAAGATAAGGTATTGTGTGCAACATTCATGCTAAAAGGCGATGCACACCACTGGTGGAAGTCCACACGGACGTATCTGATGACAAAGCACACCCAACTGACATGGGATATAAAAAAGGAGGCATTCTTTGAGAAGTATTTTCCTTGGTGTTTTAGAGATTCTATGGAGAAGGAGTTCCTCAGTTTATATCAGGGACAGATGACTGTCGATGCATATCAACAGCGTTATGAGGAGCGGTTTTTCTTTGCACCAGTCAGTATGCAAGTGGAGGATACAAAGACCCGAAGGATCGTCATGGGACTTAGGGGAAGCATACGTGAACATGTTCTGGGACTTCAAAAGAAAATCTACAATGAAGCTGTACAAATTGCTCGAGTAATAGAGTCGAGCCAGAAAGAGAGCTACTTTGCTCAAAATAGAGGAATCAAAAGGCCAAATGAGAATTCTTACAATGGAGGGAGCACCGAGGTATTCAAACCCTTCCGTACCCAAGGTTTTAATGCTACAGCCAAGACTACTTCAGCAGCTCAACAGCAATAAAAGCCAAATAATGAAGGGTTAAAGTGCTATAACTGCAATCAAGTGGGACATTATTTGCGGAAATGTCCTAAGCCCAAGAAGCAACTACAACAAGGCATAGTTTATGCGGTTACATCTGACGATGCTGCCGCATCGTCTGATGTGGTCACATGTATGACCTGAATCTTATCATTTTGTGTTACATTACGTGAGCATGTAGACTAAATCAATACAATCATAGGTATCGTACCTATTAATGGCGTTCCCGCCAGAGTACTCTTTGATTCAGGAGCTACTCATTCTTTTATATCTGTGTCATTTGGAAAGAAGCTAAATCTACCCCTCAAATCCTTAAACTACAAACTGCTTGTACGATCGCCTATGGGATTAGAAGTGGAATTAGAAAAAGGTTATGGACCCTGTCCAGTTCTTATTGATGAGAAGACTTTGGATGTAACCTTGATCCAAGTTAAGATGGTAGACTTTGACGTCGTCTTGGGAATGGACTGGTTAGCTCGGCATTCTGTAAACCTGTTGTGTGCCGAAAAGAAGCTGACATTTAAAGACAAAGAAGGAGTAGAGTTTAGTTTTATGGGAACCAAACTTCCCCGTAAAGAGAAGCTCATACTCTCTGCATTAAAGGCTAGGAAGTGCCTTGAGAATGGAGCAGTTGGGTATCTAGTATCTGTGGTCGATCTTACCAAAGAAGCACCACGAATGGAGGATATTGATGTTGTGCATGACTATCCAAATGTATTTCCTGAAGAACTACCAGGACTACCACCCGACCGCGCTACAGAATTTTATATAGATCTGATACCCAGAGCCGCATCAGTATCTAAAGCACCTTATCTAATGGCTCCTACTAAACTGAAGGAATTAAAAGTACAACTATAAGAACTACTGGACAAGGGTTACATCCAACCTATATGGAGAGCGCCAGTATTATTCATGAAGAAGAAGGATGGTAGTGTTCGATTATGTATAGACTACCGAGAACTGAATAAACTGAAAATCAAGAATTGATACTCATTCCCTCGGATCGATGACCTGTTCGATCAGTTGCAAGGTGCCAAAGTGTTCTCAAAGATCAATCTTCGGTCAGGCTACCATCAGTTGAAGATTAAGGATGGTGATATTCCCAAGACAGCATTCAGGACCAGATATGGACATTATGAATTTTTGGTCATGTCTTTCTGATTGACGAACGCACCAACAACCTGTATGGAACTTATGAATCAGGTATTCCACGATATGTTGGATACGTCGGTTATTATATTCATCGTTGATATATTGGTCTACTTCAAGGACAAGGAAACTCATCTAAAGAATCTAAACGCCGCTCTGCAACTATTACGGAAGGAGAAGCTCTACGCCAAATTTACAAAGTTTGAGTTTTGGCTAAAGGAAGTCGCTTTTCTAGGCCATGTTGTATCCGTTGAAGGAATTAAAGTGGATCCTAGCAAGATTGAAGCTATTATAAAGTGGGAAGCACCAAAGAGCATTGCAGAAATTAGAAGTTTCTTAGGTCTAGCTGGGTATTATCGACGATTTGTGAAAGACTATTCCCAAATTACCGTACCTCTCACCAGTTTGACTAAGAAGGGTTAAAAGTTTGTTTGGACTGATAAATGCGAGAAGGGTTTCCAAACAATGAAGGCTAGATTAATATCTGCTCCAATATTGACCATTTCGATTCCAGGACAGCCATTTATTTTGTACACTGATGCGTCAGGATTGGGATTAGGATGTGTACTTATGCAAGGAGAACAAGTAATTGCTTATGCCTCAAGATAATTGAAGACACATGAAAAGAACTATCCCACTCATGATTTGGAATTAGAGGCAGTAGTACATGCTGTCAAAATATGGAGACATTACTTGTGCGGAGATAAATTTTAGATTAAATCAGAATATAAGAGTCTTACTTACCTCTTTAATCAGAAGTAGTTGAATATGAGACAAAGAAGATGGCTGGAACTATTGAATGACTATGATTGTGATATTCAGTATCAACCGGGGAAAGCTAATGTGGTTGCTGACGTACTGAGTAGAAAGGCAATGATGAAATCTCAATAGGAGGTTAGCACCACTACTGCACTCTGTACTACCAGAAAAGTATTCAATTACGATAATGAGTAGTTTGTGATAGATCCACCCGGTGGATCAACCAACCAAGGGTTTATCCCTCGGTTTGTAATATATGTTCGCCACATTGATGATTGTACCCGATATACTTGATGAAGTGAAAACAACGATTAGATCAGACCCTTATCTGAGAACGGTACAAGAAGACATCAAAAAAGGTAGGACTATTCCTGAGTTCACCTTAGATGATGAAAAGGTACTGAAGTACGAAGGAAGAATATGTGTACCTGAAATATAAAGTTTGGACATTAGACATCGATTAATGAAGGAAGCCCATACCACTGTCTATTCGATATACCCTGGAAGTATAAAAATTTATCATGACCTAAAGAAATTATATTGGTGGAGAGGAATGAAAGTAGATATAGCCAAGTTCGTGCCTCAATGCCTAAATTGTCAGAAGATGAAAGCTAAATGACAAAGACCAGCAGGACTATTATAGCCGTTACTAGAACCAACATGGAAATGGGACTGCATCACTATGGACTTTGTCACAAGGTTACCATTGGCTCCCCGAGTAGTTGACGCAGTTTGGGTGATCGTAGACTAACTGACAAAAATGGCTCGATTTATAGCTATACAACCTCAGTATAAACTGGAGAGGTTAGCTAAGTTGTATGTGGATAATATTGTCAAATTAAACGGTGTACCTGAAAGCATTGTGTCCGACAGAGATCCACGATTTACTTCAAAGTTTTGGGATGGATTGTAGAAGGCTATGGATATAACATTGAAGTTCAGTACTGCATTCCATCCTCAGGACAATTGGAGAGCACCATTCAGATTCTAGAAGACATGCTCCGAGCTTGTGTAATTGATTTTAAAGGATCATGGGATGAAGTTACCACTGATTGAGTTCGCTTACAACAATAGCTATCAGGCTATTATACAAATATCACCCTATGAAGCACTGTATGGCAGGAAGTGTCGAACTCCTTTGTTTTGGAATGAAGCTGGAGAACATAGTATTATTGGACCAGAATTTGTTGAAGAGACATTTCGAGTAGTCGACATTATCAAGGAAAGAGTAAGAACGGCTCAGAATCGTCAGAAGCAATATGCAGATACTAGATGCCGAGACCTTGAATTTGTCGTAGGTGATAACGTATTCCTTAAAGTGTCACCTATGCAAGGTTTGAAACGGTTCGGACAGAAAGGGAAACTATGTCTCAGATATGTCGGACCATATGAGATTCTAGCTAAATGTGAGAAAGTGGCTTACCAGTTAGCAATACCACCATCTATGTCAAGTGTGCATGACGTATTTTAGATCTCCTTATTGATGAAGTATGTCAGAGATCCAATGCACGTTTTGACAGTAGATCTACCTGATTTGACGGATGACTTGACATTCAAAGTAGCACCAACTGAAATCACCAGCCGAAAGGTGCAACGACTACATAACCGTGACATTTATTATGTTCAAATCACCTGGAGAAGTAGAGATATAAAAGAAATCACATGGGAAGAAGAGAATGCAATGCGAAAGCAATACCCTCATCTATTCGACTCAGAAGATATGTACAATTTTGTGGATGAAATTTTTATAAGTAGGGGGAGTTGTAAGACCCGTATCAAACTAACCATTCTTCCCACATTGTTCCAGGTCTACCTAGTATAGTCGAGCCAAATGGACCAACTGCGTGAAGGAAATAGTGAAACCAGGTATTAAACTGACCCAAAAATAGTAAAATAGAGGGTAGGGTCGCATACACAGATAGGCAGGGTCGGACCCCCCTCATTAGGAAGTCAGACCCCTGATATTTTAACTGGGGTCGGATAATTTAGACCTGAGGGTCGACGGGTTCATCGACCCCCTCATCGACCCCCTTTTTGCCGACATAAATCGTAAATATGAAACTTTCCAAATTTCAAGGGGATTCTTTCCTAATCTCAATGGGACTTATTTTGGGAGATTCTCCTCTATAAATAGGACGTCCCCAAGCCTCTTTCACTCCTTTTGAAACCCTAATTGAAAGTGAGAGAGAGAGAAGAGAATGAGAAGAGAAGGAAAGTTGGAGAAGAAGACTAAAGTAAAGAATTCAGAGAAACCTCTAAATTTTAGTAAGCCTAAAGGTATGGGTATGTTTCCATTAATGACTTACGACCATAGAATAGTTCATAAAGAGGGTATGGTCTAGGAGAAACCCAAATCATCCATCCATGGGAGTATTTCAATGAAATCCATGGAGGAAATCATGGTAGGCAAAGTAAGAAAGAAACCTAGAGTTTTAAGCCATTGAACATGCATAGAATGGACTGTGGAAGTAAACCATATGACCCAAACATGAAATAATGGACTATAGAATGATATTATCAACTCAAACCACGGGGGGTCGCACGTGGGGTTGATTGGGAATCGACCCTACCAGACCACAGAATCGACCCCCAGCATTCGGGAAGTCCAGGGATGGGGTGGTTGCACCTAGGGTCGATGGAACATCCGACCCTGGCATCGACCCTACCCTGGGTGTCGCAGTAAACTGCTACCCTACATGTTACCCACCCTGCGACCCTCGCTTAACAGCAAGCCTAAAATTGTTGGGATGATTTCTAACTAAAATCTATCGACTTGTTAGGTTTTCCTATTGATATAAAAGTGATTCTTAAAGCTTGGAAGAGGATCTACACACAAGCAAAGGTGAGGGAACAAGGCCAAAACAAATTGGATAATAATAAATTGTTTTTATTTTCTTGGTCTAATGCCATGTCTAATTCTATGCGTGTATGCTTGTAATGTGCATGCAACATGTCATCCAATATTTCTGCTATTAATGTTCATGCATATTTAATTCTATTTTATTTATAACATGATGATGATGATGACGATGCTAGGAATAGACACGTGAATGTTTGTGTGTGGTTAGTGTACTTGATGCGAGTGGGGCATCAGGGGAGGTGTTATGCGGTGTTTGATCCGGACACTTTAGCTCTATCTCAACTCAAGTCTTGGCCACTGACATCGTCGTATCGCCATTACCTTAGCAGAACTATTACGTCGTAGGGCGTTAGGGGAGGTGGTTTTGGAACGTGTAGTCTTTGACTCTGTTGGGGGGCCTTAGCTCTATCTCTATGGACGTATTGAGGGATGCTGGGGTGAGGCCTTGGATACACTGTTTGACATTAGGATTTGTTAGTTGCGAGCCCAGTTTGCAAGCCCTCACCAGCAGCGGCTTACGTGTTGGTATGGGTTGGGCATCAGGGGAGGTGTTATGCGGTGTTTGATCTGGACACTTTAGCTCTATCTCTATTCCATGTTGGGGTGGATGTAGACGACAATGGTGTTTGATCCGTTGGGTGGGCTTACACACCCTGTCTATAAAGGTGAGGCGGCCACCGAACCTTTCTATAGCACATTGCAAACTTATATAGCAGACCACAATTATGAATTGAATGCATGCATATGTTTGTTGCATTGTTTTGTTTGCTCACTAAGCCATGATGGGTGCTAACTCTTTCGATGTCGAATATTTTTAGTTGATGATGAAGGTACCACTGTGGAAGACTATATGAATGCTTCTGTGTACGGGCACGTTGCTACGATGGAGGCTGAAGACATAGTGGAGACGCATGACTCCTCATGCGAGTGCAACTCATGCGTTTTCGATTAGATTTTTATTTGAACTATTAAGGAAATATAATTGATATTTTCTTTATTTATGTCTTGGCTGATACAACATAATTTGATATTTTATTTATGATTATCACAGTTAGATTTCTCAGTTCATTTATTATTAAGACTTTTGCTATTGTGTATTTATTCTGATTATGGTTGTGGATGTGTATGAATTATTTTAAAAGGACACAGCCTATTAGAGATCCTGATTGAACCGTTGGTTTATTAGCGGTTCATCACACCATTCTGAATAGTGCAAAATTGGGGTGTGACACTATGAGTCCACAATCAAGATGGCACCCTACGAAGCATTATATGGAAGAAAATGCAGAACGCCTTTGTATTGGAATAAAGTTGGTGAAGAATAATCCTTGGACAAAACATTGTCCTAGAGACTTAAAAAATTAATGATTTGACAAGGGAAAGGATTAAAGCTGCTCAGTCAATACATAAGAGCTATGTAGACCTTCGTCGCAATGATCTCGAATTGGAAGTAGGCGACGAAGTCTTCTTGAAAGTGTCACCTTTCAAAGGAATTTGAAGACTCGATAAGAAGGGAAAGCTATGTCCAATATATATAGGACCATATGAGATACTTAGTTGAAGTGTAGTTGTAGCAAACCAACTAGCTCTACCACCCACACATGCTGGTGTCCATAATGTGATTCATGTGTCAATGCTGAAAAAGTACATCACTGACCAGACACATGTGCTGAAAATATAACTTCCAGCAATGGATATAGACCTGAGTTATGAAGTTGAACCAGTAGAAATCCAGGATAGGAAGGTTCATCAACTAAGAAGCTAATCTTGTCACACCCCAATTCCTCACCAACCAAAATGGTGTGATGAACCGTCTATGATCCAACGGTTCAACCAGGATCTCGAATAGGTCGTGTCACTTTTTCTTAAACCATATACATCCACAACCATAATCGGAGTAAATAAACAATAGCGGAAGTCTTTAATATTAATGAACTGAGTATCTAATAGTGATAACATAAATAAAGTATCCAACTATCTGCAAAAGACTAAGATATAAAATAAAATAAATTATTCAATTACACTATCTAAATAATCCAACAAATAATCTAATCAAAGACGCATGAGTTGCACTCGCATGACGAATCATGCGACTCCATCATAGCTTTTGCATCCATCACTGCAACATGCCAGTATATTAGAGCATTCATATAATCTTCTACTGTAGGACCTGCATCATCAACTAAAAATATTTGACGTCAAAAGGGTGAGCACACATCATGGCTCAGTGAGCAAACAAAGCAATGCAACATACATATGCATGCATTCAATTCATATCTTTAGTCTGGTTCACAAGTTTGCAATGTGCAATAGAAAGTATAGGTGGCCGCCGTACCTCTATACACGAGTGTGTGATGTCACCCAATGGATCAATCACCATTGCCATCCCACATACACCCATCATGGAATAGAGATAGAGCTAAAGTGCCCGGATCAAACACCGCATGATACTTTCCCTGATGCCCTACCCATAACAACACGTAAGCACTTATTGGCAAGGGCTTCCAATCTGGGCTCACAATTAACCAATCCATATGTCAAATAGTCTATCCAAGGCCTCACCCCAGCATCCCTCAATACCTCCATAGAGATGGAGCTAAGGCCCCCCAGAAGAGTTAGAGACTACACGGTCTGAGACCACCTCCCTTGATGCCCTATGACGTAATAGTTCTGCTAAGGTAATGGCGATATGACGATGTTAGTGAACAAGACATGAGTAGAGATAGAGCTAGTGTCTGGTGATCAGGATGAATCACAGTGTTACATCCTCCCCCTAATGTCCTACTCGCATCAATTACACTAACCACACACAAACATTCACTTGCCTATTCCTAGGATCATCATCATCACATCATGTTATAAATAAACTGAATTAAATATGCATGAATAGTAATAACAAGAATATTGGATGACATGTAAAATGCATAATGAACGCATACAAGCATAGAATCATTTATGGCATTAAACTCAATAAATAAAAATAGTTATTATTAGCCAATTAATTTAGGTCTTGTTCCCTCACCTTTGATAGGTAATAGATCCTTGTTCAAGCTCTATAATTCACTCTTAGACCACTTGAAAACCTATCAAAATTATAGATTTTATATTAGAATTAGTTCCCTTATGTTTAAACTAACAGAAGCTGAAGGGTGGCAGATGGGGTAGGACCTGGGCCTCAATTTCTACAACCATAGGGCGAGGGGTCTCAGGGTGTGGTCGCATATCCTGCGACCACACGTGAGACCAGACGTGTGATGGTCAACCTTTCACTCTCAATTCCATTCCTTCATGTTTGGATCCCTTGGCTTATCATCATGCTTATTCATATGATTGTTTTATGGCTCAGAACTAGTATTTTACACATGTAAGACCCGTATCGAACTAACCCGGTCTTACCACTTTGTACCAGGTCTACCCATAATGGTCAAGCCAAATGGACCAAGTACGTGAAGGAGATAATGATCCTAGGTATTAAACTGACCCAAAAACACTAAAATAGGGGGGAGGGTCACACACCCAGCTAGGCAGGGTCGGACCCCCCAATATAAAAGTCAGACCCTGAGTTTCTAACCGGGGGTCGGACAATTTAGAACCAGGGGTCGATGGGATCTCCGACCCCCTCACCGACCCCCAGTCTGCTGATAGAAACCGTAAATTGGGAATTTTCCAAATTTCAATGGGATTCCTGCTTAATCTCAATGGGACTTATTTTGGGAGTTTTTACCCTATAAATAGGACATCTCTAAGCCTCTTTCACTCCTTTTAGAACCTTAGACGGATTGAGAGAAAGAGAAGAAAAGGTGAAGAGAAGGAGAAGAGAAGGAAAGTGGAGAAGAAGATCAAAGAGAAGGCTTCAGAGAAACAAGCCTAATTCTTCTCAGGTATGGATACTATCTCCATGTAATTCTAAAGACCTTAGAATAGATAGAGAAGAGGGTATGATCTAGGAGAAACCCAAATCATCCACCCATGGTTAGGTTTCAATGGAAAACCATGGGGGAGATCATTAAAACCATGTAGGTGAATAAACTATTGTTCTAAACCATAGGACAAGTATGGAATGGATTGTAGAAGCAAGCCATGGGACCCAAATACGAAGGAATGGACTGTAGGATGAAAATTTTTATTAATCCCACGGGGGGTTGCATGGGGGGTCGATGGAGAATCGACCCTGCCAGACCCTAACATCGACCACCAGTGTTCGGGAAGTCCCGAATGTGGGTGGTAGCACCCAGGGTCGATGGAACCTCTGACCCTGGCATCAACTCTCAATTAACAGTAAGCTTTTTAAAATCAAAATTAATTTTTATTAAATTAGATCGACTTGATTAGGTCTTCTAGTGATATAATAGTGATATTTAGTTGATTCTTAAAGCTTAAAAGAGGATCTACAATCAAGCAAAGGTGAGGGAACAAGACCTAAACTAATTGGTTAATGATAAACTGTTTTATTTCTTGAGTTTAATGCCATGATTGATTCTATGCGTGTATGCTTGTTATGTGCATTCAACATGTCATCCAATATTTCTATTATTATTATTCATGCATATTTAAATTATTGATTATAACATGATGATGATGATGATGATAAGAATAGGCATGTGAATGTATGTGTGTGGTTGGTGTGCTTGATGCGAGCGAGTATCAGGGGGGTGTCAAATGATGGGCCTCAGCACTCTAGCTCTATCATTAACTCAAGTCTTGTCCACTGACATCGTCGTAACGCCATTATCTTAGCAAAACTATTACGTCAAAGTGTATGAGGGGAGGTGGTCTCGGACTGTGTAGTCTCTGACTCTGTCGGGGGGCCTTAGCCCTATCTCTATGGACGTATTGAGGGATGCTGCGGTGAGGCCTTGGATATATTGATTGGCATAAGGATTGGTTAGTTGCGAGCCCAGTTTATAAGCCCTCGCCAGCAGGGGTTTACGTGTTTGTATGGGTAGAGTATCAGGGGAAGTGTCATTGGCCAGGCCTCAGCACTTTAACTCTATCTTTATTCCATGGTAGGGTGGATGGGGATGACAATAAACGTTAACCTTTGGGCGGGCCTCCATACCCTGTGCTTAGAGGCGAGGCGGCCACCGAACCTTTCTATAGCGCATTGCAAACTTATTTACCAGACCAAAGATATGAATTGAATGCATGCATATGTTTGTTGCATTGTTTTGTTCGCTCACTGAGCCATGATGTGTGCTCAACTTCTCGACGTCGAATATTTTTAGTTGATGACGCAGGTACCACTGTCGAAGATTATATGAATGCTCTTGTGTACGTACACGTGGCGGTAATGGAAGCTGAAGATTTAGTGGATAAGCAAGATCCCTCATGCGAGTGCAATGCATGCGTATTTGATTAGATTTTGTTTGAATTTATAAAGGAATATAATTGATATTTTAGTTATTTATGTCTCAGTTGATACAACAATAACTTGATATTTTATTTATGATTACCACAGTTAGATTTCTCAGTTCATTTACTATAAGACTTTCGCTATTGTGTATTTATTCTGATTATGGTTGTGGATGTGTATGATTTTATTTTTAATGGACACAACCTATTAGAGATCCAGGTTGAACCGTTGGTTTATTAGCAGTTCATCACACCATTCTGAATAGTACAGAATTGGGGTGTGACAACTTGGTATCAGAGCATCTCAGGCCCTGTCTGTGAAACCCGTATTCTTCCACAAAAGTTCGTGAACTGAGATAGGATAAAAATTTAAAAGATGTAATAATAACACCCCATAAGAATCTGTGTTGTTTGAGATAAAACTGAAAGATAATAATGCATCTATTAAATGGGAAACAAATTTATATACAACCAAAAGAAGAACAAACATTTATATATATATATATATATATATATATATATATATATATATATATATATATATATATATATATATATATATATATAACTAAAGCAGAGTACAGTCCACAATCCAAACAGTTACTCTGAAGTACAAAAGAAAGATAAAAGAAATACATCAAGAAGCTGGGGGTGATGGGGGACGCGGTGCCTCACGGTCTCTATCATAGTCCTCAGCGTAGACTCTTGTCAACCAAGCTATCTGAGTCTGGGTCGTCTGGAGACTAGCTGTGAGATCAGCCACCCGTTGGTCAGTCACGCACTAAGCATCCCTAAGCTCTCCCACCCGCTGATCTGACATGCACTGGGCAACCAGAAGCTCTCCCACCCACTGATCGGACAAGTGCTGAGCCTCTAGAAGCTCTTCCATCCTTAGATCAGACATACGTTGAGCCTCTCATATCTCATGCAATATCCTTATCATGTCATCAGAAGGAGCCGTCATATGAGATACCCAGCAAATCCGCTAGCTGTCGATAGTCAAAGGAAATCTCAATTCCCTTGACATAGCTTGTGATCGAGCTCACTATCCCTCTCAACGTCGTTGTAATCCCCCACCACTTGGAGATTACAATAGAACTGGCGTACCAAGTCAGGACAAGTACAGGAATCATAGGTGATGATAGGGAGTCATCCCACATCGCCAAATGCCCCCTCCACATTGAACAAGGCCAGGCTAGCCAAGTCCACCTTGCGGCCTCCCTCTACTTTCATACGAGCGTAGCAGGCATACTATGTCTCGGCTTCAGTGGAACGAAAGTGAAGACGGTCGTGAACACTTGGCACCTCGGTACGAGCCATAGTATCTGCAAATAAGAAAAAAAAATAAATAATGGCTTAGTAGAGAAGAAAAACCCAAAATTTTGACATTATAACGACGTAAATTTGTCAAAAGCCTCACTTTTCACCCATACACGTGGGCAGGAGGACTTACATAGATCCTAAACTATTCTGTAAGACTCATACAGTCAGAAATTTTAGCTAATAAGATTGAATTGGAAGAAATTTAAAGAAATTCAAAATCTCGACAAATTAGGGCATATAGGGTAAATTTTGAGTTTCTCGATAACCAACCGATGAAACTCAAATATTTTTTAGGGATTTCATTCCTTGAGTCACCAACAACAAAAGCCCCCAATAAAAATCGAATTTTTACGGTTGGAAAAAGTTTAATTTGAAGAAAACGAGATATATGAGCAAAAACCTAGCTAAAAAAACCTAAAAACATGAAAACGTAGAAGATATACCTGTAGAGGATGTGTAGATGTCGAAACAAGAAACACAAACCACCAACGGATCGGAGTTGTCACTGTAGCAACTCAGAGGGACGAGACGAGTCAAAGCATAGAAGAAAGAATGGGAAATGGACTCTGAATCGAAACTTAAAAATCTGATTTTTAGTCCGGGCGTCGGAAAATTCGACTAAAACCATCGACCCAACCATCGAACCCCGCATCGACCCTCGGCTCTCGGTAATCAGACAGGAACGAGGGGTTGCACACTAGGTCGGACATCCTCTAACCCCCCATTGACCCTCGGCTCTCGGGAAGAATTGGTGATTCCCCAGGGTAACAGACTGAGGGTCGGACATCCATCGACCCTGCAGTGAAAATACAGCATTTTCAACAGAATGATCTAAAAATTTTGAAATTTGCATTTGTTTGTGATTTTAAAATGTGAGAATGAAGTATATAATGATTGTCTCACGTCTTCAATGATTTTCAAGCAATCCCACTACCAGATTAGATAATGGCTGGACGTAGAGTAACCATACAAAGTCGTAACTCTATCCCACCACCACCACCTATGGGGGAAGATAGCCAGACACACCCGGAAACACAGGGGAATACGAACACGGCACCGTCCGTTATAAATGGGCAGATAAATCCTACAAATCTGCCAGCTCCACCAACAGACCTGGCTACAGTCGTATTGAACTTGGCCCAACAGCTACAGCAAATGCAACAGGCACAGGCTACTATGCAAGCTGCCATAGGTATGACTTTTTCAGCTGCACAGACACCTCCAATGCCAGCAGGACAGGCAAGTACAACTCCAGGGGAAGTAACACAGTACCCCACGCACCTCAGACTCCCATCATGCAGGCTCAAGTACAAAATTCTGAGGTAGCTCTAGGTGGAGGTCAACACCAACCACCTATGTATGGGGCGTATGTCCCGCAACAACTAGACCACTCCACTGGTGGAGCGTTTTCTGAAACTGAAGCCCAAAGAATTTAATGCAAGCCAGCAGACCCATTATGGCCGGCACACTGGGTTGATGAGATGGAAAGAAATTTTTTGATGATGACAGTGAATAAAGAAGAAAAGGTATTGTGTGCCACCTTTATGCCGAAAGGAGATGCACACCATTGGTGGAGGTCTACCAGAACATATTTATTAACAAAGCACGCCCAACTGACTTGCGATATTTATAAGGAGGCGTCCTTTGAGAAGTACTTTCCAAGAAGTTTCAGATATTCTATGGAAAGAGAGTTCCTGAGTTTATATCAGGGGCAGATGACCGTGGATGCATATCAACAGCGTTATGAAGAGTTGTTCTTCTTTGCACCCACCAGTATGTAGGAGGAAAACACAAAGACCCAAAGGTTCGTCATGAGACTTAGGGGAAGCATCCGTGACCATGTTCTGGGACTTGAAAAGAAAATCTGTAATGAAGCTATACAAATTGCTCGAGTGATAGAGTCGAGCCAGAAAGAGAGCTACCTTGCTCAAAATAGGGGAATAAAAAGGCTTAATAGGAATTCTTACAATGGAGGGAACACCAAGATATTCAAACCCTTCCGTACTCAAGGCTTTAATGCTACAGCCAAGAATACTCCCACAGCCCCATAGCAACAAAAGCCAACCACTGAAATTAAGTGGGACATATGGCAAGGGAATGTCCTAAGCCCAAGAAGCAGCTACATCAAGGGCGAGTTTACGCAGTTACATCGGAGGATGCTACTGCATCACCTGACGTGGTCACAAGTATGACTTGAATCTTTTTAGTTAGTTGTATTACATTTTATGAGCATGTAGACTAAACCAAAATAAATCACAAGTATCGTACCTATTAATGGCATTCCCGCCAGAGTACTCATTGATTCGGGACCTACACATTCCTTTATATCTTTGTCATCTGGAAAGAAGTTAAATCTATCCCTTAAATCCTTAGACTACAAACTACTTGTACGATCACCTATGGGATTAGAAGTAGAGTTAGAAAAAGGTTATGGACCATGTCCAGTTCTTATTGATGAATAGACCTTGGATGCAACCTTGATCCAACTTGAGATGGTAGACTTTGACTTCATCTTAGGAATGGATTGGTTAGTTCGGCATTCTGCAAACCTATTGTGTGCCGAAAAGAAGCTGACATTTAAAGAGAAAGAATGAGCAGAGTTCAATTTTTCGAGAACCAAACTTCCCCATAAACGAAAGCTCATACTCTCTGCGCTAAAGGTTAAGAAGTGCCTGGAGAAAAGAGCAGTCGGGTATTTAGTATCAGTGGTCGACCTTACTAGGAAGCACCACGAATGAAGGATATTGATGACGTACGTGACCTTCCAGACGTATTTCCTAAAGAACTACCAGGATTACCACCCGACCGAGCTACAGAGTTTGTTATAGATCTTATACCTGGAGCCGCACCAGTATCGAAAGCACCTTATCGAATGGCTCCTACTGAACTGAAGAAATGAAAGTACAACTACAGGAACTGTTGGACAAGGGTTACATTCGCCCTAGCATATCACCATGGAGAGCGCCAGTAATATTTGTGAAAAAGAATGACGGTAGCGTTCTCTTGTGTATAGACTACCGAGAACTGAATAAACTGACAATCAAGAATCGATATCCATTGCCTCGGATCGATGACCTATTCGATCAGTTGCAAGGTGCCAAAGTGTTCTCCAAGATCGATCTTTGGTCAGGCTACCATCATTTGAAGATTAAGGACGGTGATATTCCCAAGACAGCATTCAAGACCAGATATGGACATTATGAATTTTTGGTCATGTCTTTCGGATTGACGAACGCACCAGCAACCTTTATGGAACTTATGAATCGGGTATTCCACGATATGTTGGATACGTCGGTTATTGTAATCATTGATGATATATTGGTCTACTCCAAAGACGAGGAAACTCATATTAAGAACCTAAACGCCGCTCTGCAGCGACTACGTAAGGAAAAGCTCTACGCCAAATTTTCAAAGGTTGAGTTTTGGCTAAAGGAAGTCGTATTTCTAGGCCATGTAGTATCTGCTGAAGGAATTAAAGAATCAGAATCGACAAAGGATTCAAGAAGGGTGAGCTCGCCCCTTTCCCTCTTCCGAACCAGGATTTACGGTCTAATTCTGAAAGTTTCATTTACCTGTTTTCATCAGGGATCCCAGCAAGATCGAGGCTATTGTAAAGTGGGAAGCACCAAAGAGCGTTGCAAAAATTAGAAGTTTTCTGGGTCTATCTGGTCATTATCGACAATTTATGGAAGACTATTCCCGAATTGCCATACCTCTTACCAGTTTGACTAAGAAGTTTTTTTGGACTGATAAATGCGAAAAGAGTTTCCAAACCTTGAAGGCTAGATTGATATCCGCTCCAATCATGACCATTCGATCCCAGGACAGCCATTTATTTTGTACACCGATGCGTCAGGACTGGGATTAGGATGTGTACTTATGCAAGGAAAATAAGTAATTGCCTATGCCTCAAGACAGTTGAAGACACATGAGAAGAACTATCCCACTCATGATTTGGATCTAGCGGCAGTAGTACGTGCTTTCAAAATATGGAGACATTACCTATACGGGGTGAAGTTTCAGATTAAATCAGACCATAAAAGTTTTACTTATCTATTTAATAAGAAGGAGCTGAATATGAGACAAAGAAGATGGCTGGAACTATTGAAAGACTATGACTGTGATATCCAGTATCATCCGGGGAAAGATAATGTTGTAACCGATGCATTGAGTAGAAAGGCAATGATAAAATCTCAGGGAGAGGTTAACACAACTGCCGCAATGTGTACTACCAATAACGTATTCAGTCACGGTAATGAGCAGTTTGTGATAGATGCACCAGATGGATCAGGCAACCAAGGGTTTATTCGTCGGTTTTGAAATATGTTCGTCACATTGAAGATTCTACCGGATATAATTGATGAAGTAAAGACAGCTATCAAATCAGACCCTTACCTAAGAACGGTACAAGAGGACATTGAAAAAGGTAGGACTATCCCTGAGTTCACCTTAGACGAAGAGAAAGTACTAAAATACAAAGGAAGAATATGTGTACCTAAAACAGAAAGCTTGGACATTAGACACCGATTGATGAAAGAATCCCATACCACCATCTATTTGATAAATCTTGAAAGTACAAAAATGTATCATGTTCTAAAGAAATTATATTGGTGGAGAGGAATGAAAGCAGATGTAGCTAAGTTCGTGTCTCAATGCCTAAATTGTCAGAAAGTAAAGGCTGAATGACAAAGACGGCAGGACTGTTACAGCCGTTACCAGAACTAGCATGGAAATGGGACTGCATCACTATGGACTTCATCATAGGATTACCATTGACTCCTCGAGTAGTTGACGCAGTTTGGGTGATTGTAGACCGCCTAACTAAAACAGCTCACTATATACCTATACGACCTCAGTATACACTGGAGAGGTTAGCTAAACTGTATGTGGATAACATTGTGCGATTACACGGCTATGGGTAGGTGCGATCCACGATTTACTTCAAAGTTTTGGGAAGGATTGCAAAAGGCTATGGGTACAACATTTATGTTTAGTACTGCATTCCATCCACAGACAGATGGACAGTCAGAGCGTACAATTCAGATTCTAGAAGATATGCTTCGAGCATGTGTAATGGATTTTAAAGGATCATGGGATGAAAAGTTACCATTGATTGAGTTCGCTTATAACAATAGCTATCAGGCTACTATCTAGATGTCACCCTATGAAGCACTGTATGGCAGGAAGTGTCGAACTCCATTGTTTTGGAATGAAGTTGGGGAACGTAGTATTGTTGGACCGGAATTTATTGAAGAGACTTGTCAAGTAGTCGACATTATCAAGGAAAGAGTGAGAACATCTCAGAACCGTTAGAAGCAATATGCATACACTAGATGTCGAGACCTTGAATTCATCGTGGGTAGTAAAGTATTCTTAAAAGTAATGCCTATGCGAGGATTGAAATGGTTCGGATAGAAAGGGAAACTAAGTCCAAGATATGTCAGGCCATATGAGATTCTAGCTAAGCGTGAAAAAGTGGCATACCAGTTAGCACTACCACCATCTATGTCAAGTGTGCATGACGTATTTCATATTTCCTTATTGAAGAAGTATGTCAAGGATCTGACGCACGTTTTGACAGTAGACCTATCTGATTTGACTGAACATTTGACAATTGAAGTAGCACCAACTGAAATCACTAGTCAAAAGGTTCAACGACTACACAACCGTGATATCTATTATGTTAAGGTCACCTGGAGAAGTAGAGATATGGAAGAAATCACATGGGAAGAAGTGAATGCTATGCGAAAGCAATATCCTCATTTATTCGACTCGGAAGGTATGTACAATTTCGAGCATGAAATTTTTATAAATAGGGGGGAGTTGTAAGACCCGTATCGAACTAACCTGGTCTTACCACTTTGAACCAGGTCTACCCATCATGGTCGAGCCAAATGGACCAAGTGTGTGAAGGAGATAACGATCCCAGGTATTAAACTGACCCAAAAACACTAAAATAGGGGGGAGGGTCACACACCCAGCTAGGCAGGGTCGGACCCCCCCAATATAAAAGTCAGACCCTGAGTTTCTAACCGGTGGTCGAACAGTTTAGAACCAGGGGTCGACGGGATCTCCGACCCCCTCATCGACCCCCAGTCTGCCGACAGAAACCGTGAATTGGGAACATTCCAAATTTCAATGGGATTCTTTCCTAATCTCAATGGAACATAACCATGGGGTAGATCATTAAAACCATGTAGGTGAATAAACTATGGTTCTAAACCATAGAACATGTATGGAATGGATTGTAGAAGCAAGCCATGGGACCCAAACACGAAGGAATTGACTGTAGGATGAAAATTTTGACTAAACCCATGGGGGGTCGCACAGGGGGTCGATGGAGAATCGACCCTACCAGACTCTAACATCGACCCCAAGTGTTCGGGAAGTCCAGAATGTGGGTGGTAGCACCCAGGGTCGATGGAACCTCCGACCCTGGCATCGACCCCCAGTTAACAGTAAGCTTTTTAAAATCTGAATTAATTCTAATTAAATTCTATCGACTTGATTAGGTCTTCTAGTCATATAATAGTGATATTTAGTTGATTCATAACGCTTAAAAGAGCATCTACAATCAAGCAAAGGTGAGGGAACAAGACCTAAACTAATTGGTTAATGATAAACTGTTTTATTTCTTGAGTCCAATGCTATGATTGATTCTATGCATGTATGCTTGTTATGTGCATTCAACATGTCATCTAATATTTCTATTATTATTGTTCATGAATATTTATATTATTGTTTATAACATGATGATGATGATGATGAAAGGAATTAGCGTGTGAATGTATGTGTGTGGTTAGTGTGCTTGATGCGAGCTAGTATCAGGGGGGGTGTCATAGGCTAGGCCTCAGCACTCTACCACTATCTCTAACTCAACTCTTGTCTACTGACGTCGTCGTAAAGCCATTACCTTATCAGAACTATTACGTCGTAGTGTGTGTGAGAGGAGGTGGTCTCGGACCATGTAGTCTCTGACTTTACCGGGGGGCCTTAGCCCTATCTCTATGGACGTATTGAGGGATGCTAGGGTGAGGCCTTGGATACACTGATTGGCATTAGGATTGGTTAGTTGCGAGCCTAGTTTGTAAGCCCTCGCCAGTAGGGGCTTACATGTTGGTATGGGTAGAGTATCAGGGGAAGTGTCATAGGCCGGGCCTCAACACATTAGCTCTATCTCTATTCCATGGTAGGGTGGATGGGGACAACAATAAACGTTAACCTTTGGGCGGGCCTCCACACCCTGTGCATAGAGGCGAGGCGGCCACCGAACCTTTCTATATTGCATTGCAAACTTATTTACCAGACCAAAGACATGAATTGAATGCATGCATATGTTTGTTGCATTGTTTTATTTGCTCACTGAGCCATGATGTGTGCTCACCCTCTCGACATCGATTAGTTTTAGTTGATGATGCAGGTACCACTATCGAAGATTATATGAATGCTCCTGTGTATGGGCATGTGGCGGTAATGGATGCTAAAGACTTAGTGGATACGCATGATCCCTCATGCGAGTGCAATGTAAGCGTATTCGATTAGATTTTGTTTGAATTAATAAAGAAATGTAATTGATATTTTATTTATTTATGGTTCAGTTGATACAAAAATAACTTGATATTTTATTTATGATTACCACAATAAGATTTCTTAGTTCAATTACTATAAGACTTCCGCTATTGTGTATTTGTTCTGATTATGGTTGTAGATGTGTATGGTTTTATTTTTAATGGACACAGTCTATTAGAGATCCTGGTTGAACCGTTGGTTTATTAGCGCTTCATTGCACTATTCGGAATAGTGAGGAATTGGGGTGTGACAACACATAATCCATTGTCCACATAATTTCCTCAAATGGTTTCTCTTGGAATTTATACATGGATTCATGATTTGGGTTTCACCTAAATCTTATATCCTTCATGAACTATTCTAGGCATTCAATTTAACATAGGGAATGTTTTCATACCTTAAGCTCATTGGAGATTCAGAGTTTTCTCTGAATTTTCTTCCTCCTTAGTCTTCCTCTTCAATTTTCCTTCTCTTCCTTCTCTTCTCCTTCTCTCACTTTCAGTTTGAACTCTAAAAGAGTGAAAAGGCTAAGGGACGTCCTATTTATAGAGGAAAATCTTGCATAATATGCCCTACTAAGTTTAGGAAAGAATCGCCTTCGGATTACGAAGGTTTCCTTAATTCGGTTTCTGACTGGGTTCATGTGGTCGGAGGTGAGGTCGCAGAACCCGTCAACCACCCCTTCTGAAACGTGCGACCACACGACTAAAATTCATGTGGTGGCATTATTTTGAGGTGCGGTCGGTCACACCTGTTTAGCTATGCGACCACACGTTCATAATTGACTATTTTTGGGTTACATTTCATACCTTGTCTAGTGGTTTCTTCACGCACTTGGTCCACTTGGACCAACCATGATTGGAAGGCGTGATACAAGGGGGTAAGACCGGTTAGTTTGATATGGGTCTTATAACTCTCCCCCTCTTATTATAAATTTCATCCTCAAAATTTGTACATACATTCCATGTCAAAAAGGTGAGGGTATTGCTTTCGCATAGCATTCTCTTCTTCCCATGTGATCTCTTCTATATTTTGGCTCCTCCAAGTATCCTTAATGTAATAAATGTCACGATTGCGTAGACATTGAACCTTCCAGCTGGTGATTTTAGTTTGTGCTACTTCGAATGTCAAAATCAACAGCGAGACCCGGTGGATCCGCTGTTATAATGTGTGTTGGATCTCTGACGTACTTCATCAATAATGTGATATGAAATACATCATGCACACTTGACATAGATGGGGGTAGTGCTAACTGATACGCCACTTTCCCACATTCAGCTAGAATCTCATATGGCCCGACATATCTTTGACTTAACTTCCCTTTCTGTCAGAATCGTTTTAAACCTCGCATAGGTGATACTTTCAAAAATACCTTATCACCTACAACGAATTCAAGGTCTCGACGTCGAGTATCTGCATATTGTTTCTGACGATTCTGAGCTGTTCTAACACATTCCATGATAATGTCGACCACTCGACAAGTCTCTTCAACAAATTCTGGTCCAATGATACTCCGTTCACCAACTTCATTTAAAAACAGAGGAGTTCAACACTTCCTAGCATACAGTGCTTCATAGGAGGACATCTGTATAGTAGCCTGATAGCTGTTGTTATAGGCACACTCGATCAATGGTAGTTTCTCATCCCATGATCCTTTGAAATCAATAACACAAGCTCTAAGCACATCTTCTAAAATCTGAATGGTACACTTCGATTGTCTATCGGTCTGAGGATGGAATGCAGTACTGAACTTCAACATTATACCCATAGCCTTCTATAATCCTTCTCAAAACTTTGAGAAAAAGCGTGGGTCTCTGTCGGACACAATGCTTTCAGGTACACCATGCAATCTAACAATATTATCCACATATAGGTTGGCTAACCTCTCTAGGGTATACTGAGGTCTTATAGCTATGAAGCAAGCTGTCTTTGTCATATCCCAATTCCATACTATTCAGGATGGTGTGATGAACGGCTAATAAACCAACGGTTCAACCAGCATCTCGTATAAGCTGTGTCCGTTTGCTTAAACCATACCCATCCACAACAAAAAATCAAAATAAATACATGATAGCGGAAGTCTTTAATATTAAATGAATTGAGACTCTAGCCGTGATAAAGTAAGTAAATTATCCAATTATCTCCCAAAAGGACTAAGACATAAATTAAAATAATTAAATCAATTAAATTTTTTGTATAACTTAAACCAAATTTAATAAAAAACACAGGAGTTGCACTCGCATGATGAATCATGCGACTCCATCATCAATTCTGCCTCCATTGTCGCCGCACGCCTGTAAATTAGAGCATTTATATAATCTTTCACTGTCGTACCTGTATCATCAACTAAAAATATTCGAATTTGAAAAGGGTGAGCACATATCACGACTCAGTGAGCAAACAAAACAATGCAACAAACATATGCATGCATTCAATTCAAATCTTTGGTCTGGTTCATAAGTTAGTAATGTGCAATAGAAACGATAGGTGGCCGCCGCACCTCTCTACATGAATGTGTGGAACCGCCGAATGGATTAAACACCATTACCGCCCCCACATGCACCCACCATTGAATAGAGATAGGGTTAAAGTGCTTAGGACCGCATGGCATCACACTTCCCCTGTTGCTCTACCCATACCAACATATAAGCCCCTGTTGGTGAGGGCTTACAAACTGGGCTCGCAACTAACCAATCCTAATGTCAAATAGTGTATCCAAGGCCTCACCCCAGCATCCCTCAATACGTCCATTGAGAAAGAGCTAAGGCCCCCCGGCAGAGTCAGAGACTACACGGTCCGAGACCACCTCCCCTGATGCCCTATGACGTAATAGTTCTTCTAAGGTAATGGCGATACGACGATTTTAGTGGACAAGACTTGAGTAGAGATAGAGCTAGAGTTTGGTGACCAGGACGAACCACAGTGTCACATCCTCCCCCTGATGCTCCACTCGCATCAAGTACACTAACCACACACATACATTCACATGCCTATTCCTAGCATCATCATCATCATCATCGTGATGTTATAATAAACGAAATTACAAATGCATGAACAGTAATAATAGGAATAATGGATGACATGTGATATGCACATTACAATTATACAAGCATAGAATCATTCATAGTATTGGACTCAATAAATGAAAATAGTTTATTATTAGCCAATTAGTTTAGGTCATGCTCCCTCACCTTTGATTGAGCGTAGATCCTCATTCAAACTTTATGAATCACTTTTAAATCACTAGAAAGACCTAACAAGTTGATAGATTTTAATTAGAATTAATTCTGTTAAATTTAGACTAACAGAAACTGTAGTGTCGTAGGTAGGGTAGCATCTAGGGTAGCAGTTTCTACGACCCTAGGGTGTAGGGTCGCAGGTGGGTCGGATACCATTCAACCCTACGTGTGACCACACCCTCCCTGGGACTTCCCGAGGGCATGTGGTCGATCATACGGTCTCGTAGGGTCGGATATCTTTCGACCCTCCGTGCGACCACACGTATTCTGAGTCGACCTTACATTCTAAAGTCCATCCTTTCATGTTTGGATCATTTGACTTAAAATCATGGTCCATTCTATGATTGTTCTATGGCTCAAAACTACAATTTATACACCATTCATTGTCCATAATGATTTCCTCCATGAAATCTCTTGGAACTCGTCCATGGACGGATGATTTGGGTTTCTCATAATCATATGTTCTTCATAACTATTCTAGGCTTTCTTATACAGGTAGGGAATTAGGTTCATACCTTAATTCAGAGGTTTCTCTAAACTTCCTCCTCTTCCTTAGTCTTCTTCTTCATGTTTCCTTCTCTTCTTCTCTTCCTTCTCTTTCTCTTTCTCTCACTTTCAATTAAGGTTATAAAGGAGTGAAAGAGACTAAGGGACGTCCTATTTATAGAGGAAAATCTTACATAATAAGTCATAATGAGTTTAGGAAAGATCCGCTTTGAATTAGGAAGGTTTCCTAATTTTCGGTTTCTGTCTGTCATCGTGGGGTCGGACGTAGGGTCGTAGAATCCGTCGACCCTACGTCTTCTTAGTCTTGCGACCCCACGACTAAAAAGTCATGGGTTGGACTTCATTTGAGGTGCGATCGGTGATACCTATTTAGGCATGCAATCCTACCCTCATATTTGACTGTTTTTGGGTTAGACTTCATACCTGGTCTTGTGGTTTCTTCACGCACATGGTCCACTTGGCTCGACCATGATAGGTAGACCTGGTACAAGGTGGTAAGACCGGTTAGTTCGATACGGGTCTTACAACTCCCCCCTCATATTAGAAATTTTGTCCTCGAAATTTGCACATCCTTTTGAGTAAAAAAGGTGAGGATATTACTTTCACATAGCATTCTCTTCTTCCCATGTAATCTCTTCTATATCTCGACTCCTCCAGGTGACTCTGACATACTATATGTCACAATTGCGTAGACAATGAACCTTTCGGCTAGTGATTTTAGTTGGTGCTACTTTGAATGTCAAATCATCAGTTAGATCTAGTGGATCTGCTATCAAAATGTGTATTGGATCTCTGACGTACTTCTTTGATAATGAGATATGAAATACATCATGTACACTTGATATAAATGGTGGTACTGCTAACTGATAAGCCACTTTTCCATGTTTAGCTAGAATCTCATCTGGCCCGACATATCTCAGACTTAGCTTTCCTTTCTGTCTGAATCATTTTAAACCCCGCATAGGTGATACTTTCAAAAACACCTTATCACCTACGACAAATTCAAGGTCTCGACGTCGAGTATCCGCATACTGTTTCTGATGATTCTGAACTGTTTTAACTCTTTCCTTGATAATGTCAATTACTCGACAAGTCTCTTCAACAAACTCTAGTCCAACGATGCTACGTTCTCCATCTTCATTCCAAAATAGAGGAGTTTGACACTTCCTACATGCAGTGCTTCATAGGGTGACATCTGTATAGTATCCTTATAGCTGTTGTTATAGGAGAACTCAATTAATGGTAGTTTCTCGTCCCATGAGCCTTTAAAATCAATAACACAGGCTCAAAGCATGTCTTCTAAAATCTGAATAGTACGCTCCAACTGTCTGTCTGTTTAAGGATGGAACGCGGTACTGAAATTCAACGTTATACCCATATCCTTTTGCAATCCTTCCCAAAACTTTGAAGTATGCGTGGGTCTCTATCAGACACAATGCTTTTAGGTACACCATGTAATCTGACAATGTTATCCACATATAGCTTGGCTAACCTCTCTAGGGTATACTGTTGTCGTATAGCTATAAAGGGAGCTGTCTTAGTCAGACGATCTACATTCACAATCACCCAGACCGCGTCAACTACTCGAGGAGTCAATGGTAACCCGATGACGATGTCCATAGTGATGCAGTCCCATTTCCATGCTGGTTCTAGTAGCGGCTGCAATAATCCTGTAGGTCTTTGTCGTTCAACCTTTACCCTCTGACAATTTAGGCATTGAGACATGAATTTAGCTACATCTACTTTCATTCCTCTCCCCCAATAGAATTTTTTCAAATCATGATACATCTTTGTACTTCCAAGATGTACCGAATAGGCGATGGTGTGAGTTTCCATCATTAGTCGGTGTCTAATGTCTGAATTTTCTATTCAGAAACACATACTCTTTCTTTGTATTTCAATACCTTTTCATCGTCCAAGGTGAACTCAGGAATTGTCTTACCATTTTCGATGTCTTCTTGTACCGTTCTTAGATAAGGGTCTGATTTAATAGTGGCTTTTACTTCATCAATTATATCTGGTACAATCTTCAATGTTGCAAACATATTCAAAAACCGATGAATAAACCCTTGGTTGATTGATTCACCCGGTGCATCTATCACGAACTGCTCCTTACCATAATTAAATATTTTTCCTATAGTACACATTGTTGCAGTCGTGTTAACCTCTCCTTAAGATTTTATCATTGCTTTTCTGCTTAGCACATCAGCAACTACATTAGCCTTTCCTAGATGATACCTTTGTCTCATGTTCAACTCTTTCTGATTTAAAAGATAAGTAAGACTCTTATGATCTGATTTAATTTGAAATTTCTCTCCATACAAATAATGTCTCCATATCTTGACAGCATGTACTACTGCCGCTAATTCCAAGACATGAGTGGGATAATTCTTCTCATGTGTTTTTAGTTGTCTTGAAGCATACTGTCACACCCCAATTCTACACACTTCAGAATGGTGTGATGAACCACTAGCAAACCAACGGTTCAACCAGGATCTCGTACAGATGGTATCCGACTAATTTAAACCTCATACATCCACATTCATAATCAGAGTAAATACACAATAGCGGAAGTCTTATAGTAAAATGAACTGAGAATCTACTATGATATTAATATTTAAATAGCAAATTATTCTGTATCAACTGAGACATAAATAAATATCAAATACATGTCCTTAATAATTCCAAATAAAAAAATCTATAAAATATCTACTCGAATACACATGAGTTGTACTCGCAAGAGGAGTCATGTGTATCCACTGCATCTTCATCTTCCACCGCCGCCACGTTCCCGTACACTGGAGCATTTATATAATCTTCGACGGTAATCCCTGCATCATCAACTAAAAATATTCGACGTCGAGAGGTGAGCACACATCATGGCTCAGTGAGCAAACAAAACAATGCAACAATACATATGCATGCAGTCAAATCGTATCTTTGCTCTAGTTTATAGTTTGCAATGTGCTATAGAAAGAATAGGTGGCCGCCGCACCTCTATACATCAGTGTGTGGAAACGCCCAATGAAAATGGCACCGTCACCCCACATGCAACCAGAATGGCACAATATACACCCCATGAAAAATGGTCATGGCTGTACCGGTTGATACTATACCAACAAATAAACCCCTGCTGGCTAGTAGGGTTGCAAACTGGGCTAGCAACTAACCAATCCTAATGCCAAATAGTGTATCCAAGGCCTCACCCGAGCATCCCTCAGAACATTCATAGAGATAGAGCTAAGGCCCCCCGGTAGAGTCAGAGACTACAAGGACCGAGACCACCTCCCCAGATACTTTACGACATAATTGTTCTGCTAAGGTAATGGCGATACGACGACATCAGTGGACATGACTTGAATAGGCTATGACACAATATACCCCGATGAAAATGGCATCGAAGTACCGGTTGATACCATCCCTACCCGCAGCATATACACTAGCCAAACACAAACATTCACATGCCTATTCCTATCATCATCATCATCATCATCATGTTATAAACAATAAAGTAAATATGCATGAACAAATAATATAAATAGTGGATGACATGTTGAATGCAAATACAAGCATACACACATAGAATCAATATGACATTGGACTCAAGAAATAAAATAGTTTATTATTAACCAATTAGTTTAGGTCCTGTTCCCTTACCTTAGCTTGTTAATAGATCCTCTTCTAAGCTTTAGAATCACCTTTATATTGTTATTATATTACTAGAAGACCTAACAAAGTCGATAGAACTTAATTAGAATTTATTCTGAATTTAAAAACCATACTGTTAATTGGGGGTCAGAGGTAGGGTCAGAGTAATGATCGACCCCTGGTGCGACCACCCTTATTTTGGACTTCCCGAACACTGGGGTCGATGCTCAGGGTCTGGAAGGGTCGATTGCCAATCGACCCCCATGCGACCCCCTGTGGATTTTGGTCGATTTTGTTCCTTAAATCCATTCTTCGTGTTTGGATCCTATGGCTTGCTACTACAGTCCATATTACCCATGTTCTACGGCCTAGAACCATGATTCATTCACCTAAATGGCTTTCATAACTTCCCCATGGTTTTCCATGGAAACCTAACCATGGGTTGATGGTTTAGGATTCTCCTAGATCATACTCTCTTAATTATCTAACCTAAGGTCTGTAGAAACTCATGGAATTAGTATCCATACCTGCGAAGAATACTCCTTCTCTGCAACTCTTCTCCTTTTTGCTTTCTTCTTTTCCTTGCTTCTCTTCTTCTTCTCTTCCTTCTCTTCTCTTTCTCTCAATTCAATTAGGGTTGTAAAAAGAGTGAAAGAGGCTTAGGGACAACCTATTTATAGAGTAGAAACTCATAAAATAAGTCCCATTGAGATTTGGAAAGAGTCCAACCGAATTTAGGAAACTTTCCTAATTTCTGTTTCTTGCGGCAACTGGGGGTCGATGAGGGGGTCGATGATCCCGTCGACCCCTGGTTCCTATAGTGTCCGACCCCCTCTATAAAACTGGGGGTCTGACCTTCTGTCTTGGGGGGTCCGACCCTCCCTTGCTGGGTATGCCACCCTCCCCTTAATTTAAGTATTTTTGGGACGATTTAATACCTGGGATCACGATCTCCTTCACGCCCTTGGTCTATTTTGCTCAACCATGATGGGTAAACCTGGTTAAAGGTGGTACAACCGGGTTAGTTTGATACGGGTCTTACACATACGCAATAACTTGTTCTCCATGCATAAGTACACATCCTAAACCCAATCCAGATGCATGGGTGTACAAGGTAAATTGCTGTCCTGAAATAAAAATATTTAAGATCGGAGTAGATATCAATCTAGCCTTCAATGTTTGGAAACTTTTCTCACATTTGTTTGTCCGAACAAACTTTTCTCCTTTCTTAGTCAAACTGGTGAGAGGTACGAAAATTCTAGAATAGTCTTCCATGAATCGTCGATAATACCCAGCTAGATCTAGGAAACTTCGAATTTTTGTAACGTTATTCGGTGCTTCCCACTCCACAATGGCATCAATTTTGCTGGGATGCACTTTAATTCCTTCAGTGGTTACAACATGGCCTAAGAAAGTGACCTCATTTATCCAAAACTCACACTTTGTAAATTTCGTAAAGCTTTTCTTTCCTTAATCACTGCAGAGCGATTCTTAGATTCATGACATTAGTTTCTTTGTCCTTAGAGTAGACCAATATATCATCAATAAACACAATGACTGACGTATCCAACATATCATGGAATACTCGGTTCATGAGTTCCATAAATGTTGCGGGTGTGTTAGTCAATCCAAAAGACATGACTAAAAATTCATAATGTCCATATCTTGTTCTGAATGCTGTCTTTGGAATATCACCATCCTTAATCTTCAACTGATGGTATCCTGACCGATGATCGATCTTGGAGAACACTTTGAAACCTTGCAACTGATCGAACAAGTCATCGATTCGAGGCAGCAGGTATCGATTCTTGATTGATAGCTTATTCAATTCTCGGTAGTCTATACACAGTCGAACGCTACCATCTTTCTTCTTTACAAACAATGTTGGTGCTCCCCATGGTAATATGCTAGGTCTGATGTAACCCTTGTCCAGTAATTCCTATAATTGTACTTTTAATTCCATCAATTCAGTAGGAGCCATTCAATAGGGTGCTTTAGATACTGGTGCGGCTACAGGTATCAGATTTATAATGAACTCTGTAGCTCGATTGGGTGGTAGTCCAGGTAGTTCCTCAGGAAATACATATGAAAAATCATGCAGAACATCAATATTCTCTATTCGTGGTGTTTCCTTTGTAAGTTCGACCACTGATAATAGATACCCAACTCCTCATTTCTCGAGGCATTTTTTAGCCTTTAATGCAGAGAGGATGAGTTTTTGTTTATGGGGAAGTTTGGTTCCCGTAAAACTAAACTCTGCTCCTTCCTTGTCTTTAAATGTCAGCTTCTTTTTGGCACATAATAGGTTTACAGAATGCCGATCTAGCCAATCCATTCCCAAGATGACGTCAAAGTCTGACATCTCAAGTCGAATCAAGGTTGCATCTAAAGTCTTTTCGCCAATAAGAACTGGACATGGTCCATAACCTTTTTCTAATTCCACTTCTAATCCCATAGGTGATCGTATAAGCAGTTTGTAGTCTAAAGATTTGAGGGGTAGATTCAGCTTCTTTCCAATTGACAAAGATATAAAAGAATGAGTAGCTCCAGAATCAAAGAGTACTCTACCGGGTATGCCATTAATAGGTACGATACCTGTGATTTGTTAAAATTTAGTCTACATGCTCAGACAAGGTAACATAAAATGAAAGGTTCAGGTTATACCTGTGACCATATCAGGCGATGCGGCAACTTCCTCAGATGTAACAGCATAAACCTTTCCTTGCTGTAGCTGCTTTCTGGGCTTAAAACACTCCCTTGAATAATGTCCAACTTGGTCACAGTTAAAGTGCTTTACTACTTCATTGTTTTGCTTTTATTGCGATTGAGCTGCTGGAGTAGTCTTGGCTACAACATTGAAGCCTTGAGTACGGAAGGGTTTAAATGTCCTTGTATTCCCTCCGTTGTATGAATTTTCATTTGGCCTTTTAATACCCCTATTTTGAGCAAAGTAGCTCTCCTTCTAGCTCAACCCTATTACTCGAGCAATCTACACGGCTTCATTGTAAACCTTCTTTTCCAATCCCAGAACATGCTCACGGATGCTTTCCCTGAGTCCCATGACGAACCTTCGGGTCTTTGTATTTTCTTCTTGCACGCTAGCGGGTGTAAAGAAAAACAGCTCCTCATTACGCTGTTGGTATGCATCCACAGTCATCTGGACTTGATATAAACTCAGGAACTCTCTCTCCATAGAATCTCTGAAACTTCTGGAGAAGTACTTCTTGAAGAACGTCTCTTTATTGATATCCCAGGTCAATTGGGCGTGCTTGGTTAACAAAGAAGTCTGTGTAGACTTCCACCAGTGGTGTGCATCTCCTTTCAGCATGGAGGTTGCACACAGCACTTTCTCCTCCTCATTCACTGTCATCATCATAAAATTCATCTCTATTTTGTCGATCCAATGTGCTGGCCACAAAGGATTAGTTGGTTTACCATTATATTCATCTTCAGAAAATGCTCAATCAGTCGGGAGTGGTCCAGCTGATACTGAGCATAGGCCCCATACATAGATGGTTGGTACTGGTAACTCCCTTGAGCTACCTCAGGATTCTACACTGGAGCCTGTATAGCTAGTGTTTGGGGGCGTGGGGTACCATGTTGCTTCCCCCTAGTACTGTGCAAGCTTGCCCTGTAGGCATAGGTGTCATATGGGCAGCTGCAAAAGCCATTCCTATAGTAGCTTATATATTGGTTTGCACCTGCTATATTTGCTGCAACTGTTGTTCCAAGTTCATTATGGCTATAGCCAAATCCGTAGATGGGTCTGGCAAGTTTGTAGGATTTGCCTAGCCATTAGCTACTGGCGGTGCCCTATTCAAATTCTCTTGTGCTTCAGGATTTACATGGATGTCTTCCTCCATAGGAGGTGGTGGTGGAATTGGGTTACGACCTCGTCTGGTAACTCTTCGCCCAGCCATTTTCTGTTCTGTTGGTGGTAGTGTCTGAAAACAATC
Organism: Protea cynaroides; assembly: GCA_028583415.1. NCBI lineage: Eukaryota > Viridiplantae > Streptophyta > Magnoliopsida > Proteales > Proteaceae > Protea > Protea cynaroides. The sequence continues at coordinate 43,307,716 of CM053276.1, read as the reverse complement.
ACAGAACATGTGAGGCAATTAATCTAAGTTGTTTCCAAGTCAAACTCTGAATAATCAATATAAATTTCCATTTTTTCAAGTCATTTAGTGAAAATACAGAATTTTCCATCGTAGGGTCGATGGTAGGGTCGCTCCTTATTCGACTCTAGTGTATGCGACACCAAAAACCCTGTCAGCTCACTAAGAGCCTAGGGTTGATCGTAGGGTCAGTATATGTCCGACCCTAGGTATGACCCATGGTTTTCTGTCAGATCACCGAGATCCTAGGGTCGATGGTATGGTCTGTAAGACCTGTATCGAACTAACCGGTCTTACCACCTTGTACCAAGTCTACCAATCATGGTCGAGCCAAGTGGACCAAGTACATGAAGAAAATCACAAGACCAGGTATGAGTCTGAACCAAAAATAGTAAATGTAACGGTAGGGTGGCATACCCAAACAGGTAGGGTCGACCCCACCTCAATAGAAGTCCAACCTATGATTTCCTAGTCGTAGGGTCGCATGACTAGAAAAACGTAGGGTCGACGGATCCTTCGACCATACGTCCGACCCTACAATTTTAGCAGAAACCGTAAATTAGGAAACTTTCCTAATTCCAAGGGGTTCCTTCCTAAACTCAATGGGACTTATTTTGGAGGGTTTTTCTCTATAAATAGGACGTCTCTTAGCCTCTTTCACTCCTTTTAGAACCCTAATTGAAAGTGAGAAAAGAGAAAGTTAAGGAAAAGAATAAGAGAAGGAAAATTAAAGAAAAGGCTAAGGAAGAGGAGGAAGTTCAGAGAAACCTCTGAATCTCAGCCAATTTCAGGTATAAATCTAAGTCCCTTCAGAAAGTAAGAGCCTATAATAGATTAGGAAAAAGTTAGGATTAAGAGAAACCCAAATCATCCATTCATGGACAAGTTCCAAAGGAATCCATTAAAGTAATCATCATAGGCAATGGAAAGTGTGTAAAAATCATAGTTATGAGCCATAGAACAATCTTAGAATTGACCTACAAGACCACAGGATCGACCACATGCCCTCGGGAAGTCCCAGGGAGGGTGTGGTCGCACATAGGGTTGATTGGTAACCGACACCACATCGGACCTTACACCCTGGGGTCGATTTGTAACCGACCCAAGGCGTTGCCCTACCTGCGACCCTACGATTTTAGGTAGTCTAAATCTGTTGGAATTAATTCTATTAAAATCTATCGACTTGTTAGGCCTTTCTACTGATTTAAAGGTGATTCATAAAGCTTGAACGAGGATCTACAGTCAATCAAAGGTGAGGGAACAAGACCTAAACTAATTGGCTAATAATAAACTATTTTCGTTTATTGAGTCCATTACCATGTATGATTCTATGATTGTCTGATTGTAATGTACATATCACATGTCATCTACTATTCCTGTTATTACTGTTCATGCATATTTAATTCAGTTTATTTACAACATGATGATGATGATGCTAGGAATAGGCATGTGAATGTTTGTGTGTGGTTAGTGTACTTGATGCGAGTGGGGCATCACGAGAAGTGTGATGCGGTGCGGTCTTAAGCACTTTAGCCCTATCTCTACTCAAGTCTTGTCCACTGACATAGTCGTATGACCATTACAATAGCAGAACTATTATGTCGTAGGGCATCAGGGGAGGTGGTCTCGGACCATGTAGTCTCTGACTCTACCGGGGGGTCTATGCTCTATCTCTATAGATGTATTCAGGAATGCTGGGGTGAGGCCTTGGATACAATGTTCTACATTAGGATTGGTTAGTTGTGATCCCAGTTTGCAAGCCCTTGGCAACAGGGGCTTACGTGTTGGTATGGATAGAGCATCAGGGGAAGTGTGATGCGGTGCGGTCCTAAGCAATTTTACTCTATCTCTATTCCATGGTGGGGTAGATGTGGATGACAATGGTGATTGATCCATTGGGTGGGCTTACACACCCTGTGTATAGAGGTGCGGCGGCCACCAATCCTTTCTATTGCACATTGCAAACTTATGAACCAGACCAAAGATATGAATTGAATACATGCATATGTTTATTGCATTGTTTTGTTTGCTCATTGAGCCATGATGTGTGCTCACACTTTCGACGTCGAATGCTTTTAGTTGATGATGCCAGTACCATGATTGAAGACTATATGAATGCTCCTACGTATGGACATGCGACGACGATGGACGTTGATGTTATGGTGGAGTCGCATGATTGGTCATGCGAGTGCAACTCTTGTGTTTTTTATTAAAATTTTATTCAATTTATATAAACGATGTAATAGATTAAATATTTTATTTTATGTCTTAGTCAATGGAGAATAATTGGATAATTTATTATTTTATAATTGTTAGACTCTCAGTTCATTAGTATAAAGACTTTCGTTATTGTGTATTTACTCTGATTATTATCGTGGACGTGTATGGTTTAAGCAAACGGACATAGCCTATTCGAGATCCTGATTGAACCACTAGTCAATTAGCGGTCCATCACACCATTCTGAATAGTACAGAATTGGGGTGTGACAACTTGGTATCAGAGCTCTCAGGCCCTGTCTCTTAAACTAGTATATTTCCACAAAAGTTCGTGAACTGAGTTAGGACTAAATTTAAAAGCTTCAATAAGAACACACAGTAAGCACCTGTGTTGTTTGAGATAAAAATTAAGAAAGGGAATAATGCATATATAAAAATGAGAAACAAGTTTTTTATACATCAAATAAAAAGTACATTTATACATATCCAAAGCAGAGTACAGTCCATAACCCGGACAATTACTCTGTAGTACAAAAGAAAAAGATAAAAAGAGAATATACATCATGGAGCAGGAGGTGATGGAGGAGTAGGTGCCTCACGATCTCTGTCATAGTCCTCAGCCTATACTCTAGTCAACCAGGCTACCTGAGTCTGGGTCATCTGGGGACTAGCTGTCAACTAGGCCATCCACTGATCAGACGCATGCTAAAAATCTAGCAGCTCTCCCACTCTTAGGATCGTCACGGGCTGAGCCTCCATAATATCACATAGTAATCCCATCATATCATCGGATGGTTGGTGTGAAGGACCAGCCATGTGTGAAGGAGCCCGAGATGGACTAGCTCCAGTAGAATGTGTAGGTGATGGAGGAGGTATAACATCTACATCCATATACATGTGATCCTCATCCTCAGCATCACCCGCGTGAACCCCTGCTCTGACTGTTGCTGCTGCTGCTGCCTCAGCGTCCGCTACCTCGACCCGAGTACGAGGACGCGCTAGAGCGTTCCTCTCATGATCACTGACCTGAGCATCCCGCATACCCATCCTACAGATGGCCTCCCAGTCCAGAACCGATGAGAAGGTCTTCTCCTGAATCCTCTCATCCACTATATAAATGCCTAGGCGGGTGAGTAGAGTAGTGATCAGACGTCCATAGGGCAGGTTGCCTATCGGACCAGGTAGCGTAGCACAGATCATCGTCCTCAAGATAATGTAAGGTAGGCAGACAAGCTATCTAGTGGAAATGCAGTAGAGGACACACTAGGTCAACTGGGAGATCCTCTCATAGTGTCCACTCTGGGGTATCAGGTTCTGCTGGATGATCTTGCAGTACACCCGAGGCTCTGGACGTAGGTTGATCGCTTTCATCTCCCATCGATCATCTATGATAAGCTGACTGTTAATCTCAGCACGCATCTCCAAGGAAAGGAACTGGGGCTCCCTGGGAGCACAGTACACCAAATGGCCGTCATTTGATATGCCCAAAAGATCAGCCAACTATTGGCAGTCAAAGGAAACCTCTACTCATTTGACCTAGCTCGTGATCCTGAGCTCCCTACCCCTCTCTGTGTCATTGCGATCCCCCACTACTAGGAGATTGCAATTGAACTGTCTCACCAAATCCAGACGGGTACACGCGTCATAGGTGATCACAGGGAGCCAGCCCATGTCACCAAATGCTCCCTCTATGTTGAAGAAGGCTAAACTAGCCAAGTCCACGCAGCGACCCCCCTCTACTTTCTTTTCCTCATAGCGAGCATACTGAGCTTCTGCCTCGTTGGAGTGGAAACGAACTGGGTCATGAGCCCTAGGCACCTTGGTACAAGCCATGTTATTTGCCAAAACAAAGAAAAATAAATAATAATTCAGTAATGGTGAAAAACCCAAAAATTTCGGCATTATAACGGCATAAATTGGTCTAAAGCCTCACTTTCACCCATACACTTCGGCAGGAGGACTTACATAGGTTCTAAACCATCCTGCAAGGCTCATACAGCTGAAAATTTAATTTTGAAAGATCGAATTTGAAGAAATTTCAATAAATGCAAAAAATCTCAAAAATTAGGTCAAAAATGAAAAATTTCAACTTTCTCGATAACCAACCAATGAAACGATAATATTTTTTAGGTGACCAATAGCAAAAGCCCCCAATAAAAATTAAATTTTTACGGTTAGAAAAAATTAATTTGAAGAAAATGATGTAAATGGACAAAAACCTAGTTTAGAATGCTTTAAAAATGTGAATCAGTAGACAGCATACCTAAAGAGAAGGAGCGGGTGTCACGAACGGAAGATATGATAACTAAACAGGTAGGGGTCGATACTATAGCAACTCTGAGAAACGGGTTGAGTTGGAAGAAAGGAGAAAGAATGGGAAATGAATCCAAAATCGGGTTTAAAAACATGATTCTGGATCGTAGGGTCACAGAATTCGACCTAAATGTGCAACCCTACGTCAAACCCTACCATCGACCCTAGCCTCTCGGTGATCTGACAAAGAACCAGGGGTCGGACCTAGGGTCGGACCTAGGGTCGGACAATTACCGACTGTACCATTGACCCTAGGCTCTTTGTGATCTGACAAAGAACCAGGGGTCGGACCTAGGGTCGGACATATACCGACCCTACCATCGACCCTAGGCTCTCAGTAAGCTAAAAGTGTTTATCAGGGTCGCAAACCCTAGGGTCGCATAAGGACCGACCCTACCATCGACCTTACGATGGAAAATACAGTATTTTGTCAGAATGATCTGAAAATTTTGAAATTTATATTGATTAGTTGGATTTTTGACTTGAGAACAACTTATATTGATTGCCTCACATGTGCTACGATTGTTTATAGACACTACCACCACTAGAACAGGAAATGGCTTGGTGAAGAGTGACCAGACAAAGCCGTAACCCAATTCCACCACCACCACCTATGGAGGAAGACATCCATATAAATCCTGAAGCACAGGAGAATCTGAATACGGCACCTGCAGCAGCTAGTGGCCAGGAAAATCCTACAAACTTGCCAGCCCCACCTATGGATTTGGCCACAGCCGTAATGAACATAGCACAATAGCTGCAGCAAATACAGTAGGTGCAAGTCAATATGCAAGCTGCTATAGGGATGGCTTTCCTAGCTGCCCATACAACACCTATGCCAGCAGGGCAGGCCAGCATAATACCAGGGGGAAGTAACATGGTACCCCATGCACCTCAAACACTAGTCATGCAGGCCTAAGTACAGAATCTTAAGGTAGCTCAAGGCAGTTACCAGTATCAACTACCTATGTATGGGACCTATGCTCCGTATCAGCTGGACCACTCCCAACTGATCGAGCATTTTCTAAAGATGAAGCCCAAAGAATATAATGGTAAGCCAACAGATCCTTTGTAGCCAGCACACTGGATTAATGAATTGGAAAATAATTTTATGATGATGTCGGTAAATGAGGAGGAGAAATTACTGTGTGCAACCTTTATGCTAAAAGGCAACGCACACCACTGGTGGAAGTCCACTCGGACTTATCTGTTAACTAAGCACGCCCTATTGACCTAGGCTATATATAAAGATGCATTCTTTGAGAAGTATTTTCCAAGAAGTTTTAGAGATTCTATGGAGAGAGAGTTTTTTAGTGTATATCAGGGGCAATTGGCCATGGATGCATACCAACAGCGTAATGAGGAGCTGGTTTTCTTTGCACTCGCAAGCATGCAAGAGGAAAATACTAAGACCCGAAGGTTCATCATGGGACTCAGGGGAAGCATCCATGAGCATGTTTTGGGCTTGGAATATAAAGTTTACAACGAAGCAATATAGATTGCTCGAGTAATAGAGTTGAGCCCGAAGGAGAGCTACTTTGCTCAAAATAGGGGTATTAAAAGGCCAAACGGAAACTCATACAATGGAGGGAATACAAGGACATTCAAACCCCTCTGTACTCAAGGCTTTAATGCTATAGCCAAGACTACTCCAGCAGCTCAACCGCATCAAAAGCAAAATAATGAAGGAGTAAAATGCTATAACTGCAATCAAGTAGGACATTATTCCATAGAATGTCCTAAGCCCAGGAAACAACTACAGCAAGGAAGAGTTCAAGTTGTTACATATGAGGATGCTGTCGCATCACCTGATGTGGTCACAGGTATGACCTGAACCTTTGATTTTGTATTACATTGTGTGAGCATGTAGACTAAATTACAAGAAATCACAGGTATCGTACCTATTAATGGCATACCCGCTAGTGTACTCTTTGATTCTGGAGCTACTCGTTCTTTTACAACTGTGTCATTTGGAAAGAAGTTGAATCTACCCCTCATATCTTTAGACTACAAACTGCTTGTGCGATCGCCTATGGGATTAGAAGTGGAATTAGAAAAGGGTTATGGACCATGTCCAGTTCTTATTGACGAGAATAGTTTGGATGCAACCTTGATTCAACTTGAGATGGCACACTTTGACGTCATCTTGGGAATGGACTGGTTAGCTCGGCATTCTACAAACCTATTATGTGCAGAAAAGGAGCTGACATTTAAAGACAAGGAAGGAGCGGAGTTTCGTTTTGCGAGAACCAAACTTCCGTATAAACGAAAACTCATCCTCTTTACATTAAAGGCTAGGAAATGCCTCGAGAAAGGAGGAGTTGGGTATTTAGTATCGGTGGTCGACCTCACCAAAGAAGCACCACGAATGGAGGATATTGATGTTGTGCGTGACTTTCCAGATGTATTTCCTGAAGAACTACCAGGACTACCACCCGACCGAGAGACAGAGTTTGTTATAGACCTGATACCTGGAGCCACACCAGTATCTAAAGCACCATATCAATTGGCTCCTACTCAATTGAAGGAATTCAAGGTACAGTTACAAGAATTATTGGACAAGGGTTACATCAGACCTAGCATATCACCATGGGGAGCGCTAGAATTATTTGGAAAGAAGAAGGATGGTAGCGTTCGACTGTGTATAGACAACCGAGAATTGAATAAGCTTGCAATCAAGAATCGATAACCATTGCCTTTGATCGATGACTTGTTCGATCAGCTACAAGGTGCCAAGGTGTTCTCCAAGATCAATCTTCGGTCAGGATACCATCAATTGAAGATTAAGGATGGTCATATTCCAAAGACAGCATTCAGAACTAAATATAGACATTATGAATTTTTAGTCATGTTTTTTGGATTGACTAACGCACCCGCAACCTTTATGGAACTCATGAATCGGGTATTCCATGATATGTTGGATACGTCAGTCATTGTGTTTATTGATGATATATTGGTCTACTCTAAGGACAAGGAAACTCATGTCATGAATCTAAGAGCCGCTCTACATTGATTAAGGAAAGAGAAGCTTTACGCCAAATTTACTAAGTGTGAGTTTTGGTTAAAGTAGGTCTCTTTCTTACGCCATTTTGTATCCGCTGAAGGAATTAATGTGGATCCTAGCAAAATTGAAGCCATTGTTAAGTAGGAAGCACCAAAGAGCGTTTCATAAATTAGAAGTTTTCTAGGTCTAGCTAGGTATTATTGACGATTCGTGGAAGACTATTCTAGAATTGTCGTACCTCTCACCAGTTTGACTAAGAAGGGCGAAAAGTTTGTTTGGACTGATAAAGTGAGAAGAGTTTCCAAACATTGAAGGCTAGATTGATGTCTACTCCAATCTTGACTATTCCTATTCCAGGACAACCATTTGTCTTTTATACAGATAGATCGGGCTTGGGTTTAGGATGTGTACTTATGCAAGGAGAATAGGTAATTACGTATGCCTCAAGACAACTGAAGTCACATGAGAAAAACTATCCCACTCATGACTTGGAATTAGTGGCAGTAGTACATGGTGTCAAGATATGGAGACATTACTTGAACGGAGAGAAATTTCAGATTAAATCAGTTCATAAGAGTCTCACTTTTCTTTTTAATCAAAAGGAGTTGAACATGAGACAAAGAAGATGGCTGTAATTATTGAAGGACTATGATTGTGATATCCAGTATCTTCTAGGAAAGGCTAATGTAGTTGTTGATGCACTAAGCAGAAAAAAGCAAAGATAAAATCTCAAGGAGAGGTTAACACAACTGCAGCAATGTGTACTATTGGAAAAGTATTCAATTACGATAATGAGCAGTTCGTGATAGATGCATCGGGTGAACAACCAACCAAAGGTTTATTCATCGGTTTTCAAATATGTTCGCAACGTTGAAGATTGTACCTGATATAATTGATGAAGTGAAAGCAACTATTAGATCAGATCCTTATCTAAGAATGGTACAAGAAGACAACGAAAAAGGTAGGACTTTTCTTGAGTTCACCTTAGATGATGAAAAGGTACTGAAGTACAAAGGAACAATATGTGTTCCTGAAACAAAAAATGTGGACATTAGACACCGACTAATGAAGGAAGCTCATACCACCGCCTATTCGATACATCCTGGAAGTACAAAGATGTATCATGATTTGAAGAAATTATATTGGTGGAGAGGAATGAAAGCAAATGTAGCTAAATTCATGTCTCAATGCTTAAATTGTCAGAGGGTGAAGGCTGAACGATAAAGACCTGCAGGACTATAGCAACCACTGCTAGAACCAGAGTGGAAATGGGACTGCATCACTATGGACTCTGTCACCGGGTTACCATTGACTCCTCGAGTAGTTGACGCGGTCTGGGTGATTGTAGATCGTCTGACCAAGATAGCTCGCTTTATAGCAATACGACCACAGTATACCCTGGAGAAGTTAGCCAAGCTATATGTGGATAACATTGTCAGATTACATGATGTACCTGAAAGCATTGTGTCTGACAGAGATCCAGACTTTAATTCAAAGTTTTGGGAAGGATTGCAAAAGGCTCTGGGTACAACATTGAAGTTTAGTACTGCATTCCATCCTCAGACAAACGGACAATCAAAGCGTAACATTCAGATTTTAGAAGACATGCTTCGAGCCTGTGTAATTAATTTTAAAGGATCAGGGATGAGAAACTACCATGATCGAGTTTGCCTATTACAACAGGTATCAGGTTACTATACAGATGTCACCTTATGAAGCACTGTATGGGAGGAAGTGTCGAACTCCTTTATTCTGGAATGAAATTTGTGAACGTAGCATCATTGGACCAAAATTTGTTGAAGAAAGGATCGAGTAGTCGACATCATCAAGGAAAGAGTTAGAACGACTTAGAATCGTCAGAAACAATATACAGATACTCGACGCCGAGACCTTGAATTTGTTATAGGTGATAAGGTATTTCTGAAGGTATCACCTATGCGGGGTTTAAAACGATTCAGACAGAAATGGAAGCTAAGTTCGAGATATGTTGGGCCATATGAAAATTTAGCCAAACCTGGAAAAGTGGCTTAACAGTTAGCACTACCACCATCTATGTCAAGTGTGCATGATGTATTTCATATCTCCTTATTGAATAAGTACGTTAGAGATCCAACACACGTTCTGACAGTAGATCCACCAGATCTAACTGATGATTTGACATTCGAAGTAGCACCAACTGAAATCACTAGTCAAAAGGTTCAACATCTACGTAACCATGACATATACTATGTTAAAGTCACCTAGAAAAGCCGCGATATAGAAGAGATCACATGGGAAGAAGAGAATGCTATGCAGAAGCAATATCCTCACCTTTTCGACTCGAAAGGTATGTATAAATTTCGAGGATGAAGTTTTAATAAGAGGGGGGGAGTTGTAAAACTCGTATTGAACTAACCGGTCTGACCACCTTGTACCAGGTCAACCTATCATGGTCGAGCCAAGTGGACCAAGTGCGTGGAGAAAATCACAAGATCAGGTATGAGTCTGACCCAAAAATAGTATATGTGAGGGTAGGGTCGCATCCCTAGATAAGTAGGGTTGATCGCACCTCAACAGAAGTCCAACCTATGATTTTTTAGTCGTTGTATCGCATGACTAGAAAAACGTAGGGTCGACGGATCCTGCGACCCTACGTTTGACCCTACGATTTCAGACAAAAATCGTAAATTATGAAACTTTCATAATTCCAAGGGGTTGCTTCCTAAACTCAATGGGACTTATTTTGGAGGGTTTTTTTTCTATAAATAGGACATCCCTTAACCTCTTTCACTCCTTTGAGAACCCTAATTGAAAGTGAGAAAAGAGAAAGAGAAGGAAAAGAATAAGAGAATTAAAATTAAATAAAAGGCTAAGGAAGAGGAGGAAGTTCAGAGAAACCTCTAAATCTCAGCCAATTTCAGCAATGAATAAAAATCCCTTCATAAAGTAAAAGCCTAGAATAGATTAAGAATATGTTAAGATTGAGAGAAACCCAAATCATCCATTCATGGACAAGTTCTAAAGGAATCAATGGAAGTAATCATCATAGGCAATGGAAAGTGTGTAAAAATCATAGTTATGAGTCATAGAACAATCTTAGAATAGACCTACAAGACCACAGGATCAATCACATGCCCTCGAGAAGTCCTAGCGAGGGTGTGGTCGCACCTACGGTCGATTGGTAACCGACCCCATGTCTGACCCTACACCTTAGGGCCGATTGGTAACCGACCCTAGGTGCTGCCCTACCTGCCACCCTACAATTTTAGCTAGTCTAAATTTGTTGGAATTAATTCTAATTAAAATCAATCGACTTGTTAAGCCTTTCTAATGATTTAAAGGTGATTCATAAAGCTTGAACGAGGATCTACACTCAATCAAAGGTGAGGGAAGAAGACCTAAACTAATTGGCTAATAATAAATTGTTTATTGAGTCCAATACCATGTATGATTCTATGATTGTATGATTGTAATATGCATATCACATGTCATCTACTATTCCTGTTATTTCTGTTCATGCATATTTAATTAAGTTTATTTACAACATGATGATGATGATGATGCAAGGAGTAGGCATGTGACTGTTTGTATGTGGTTAGTGTACTTGATGCGAGTGGGGCATCAAGGGAAGTGTCATGCGGTGCGGTCCTAAGCACTTTAGCCCTATCTCTACTCAAGTCTTGTCCACTGACATCATCATATCGACATTACCATAGCTGAACTATTACGTCATAGGGCATCAGGGGAGGTGGTCTCGGACCGTGTAGTCTCTGACTCTGCCGAGGGCCTTAGCTCTATCTCTATGGACGTATTGAGGGATGCTGGGGTGAGGCCTTGGGATACACTGTTTGACATTAGGATTGGTTAGTTGCGATCCCAATTTGCAAGCCGTTGCCAACAGGGCTTACGTGTTGGTATGGGTAGAGCATCAGGGGAAGTGTGATGCGGTGCGGTCCTAAGCACTTTAGCTCTATCTCTATTCCATGGTGGGGTGGATATGGACGACAATGGTGTTTGATCTGTTGGGTGGGCTTACACACCCTTTGTATTGAGGTGCGGCGGCCACCAATCCTTTCTATTCCACATTGCAAACTTATGAACCAGACCAAAGATATGAATTAAATGCATGCATATGTTTGTTGCATTGTTTTGTTTGCTCACTAAGCCATGATGTGTGCTCACCTTTCGACGTCGAATGCTTTTAGTTGATGATGCAGGTACCATAGTTGAAGACTATATGAATGCTCCTACGTATGGACATGCGGCGACGATGGACGGTGAAGGTATGGTGGAGTCGAATGATTCATCATGTGAGTGCAACTCTTGTGTTTTTTATTAGAATTTTATTCAATTTATAAAGACGATGTAATTGATTAAATATTTTATTTTATGTCTTATTCAATCGAGAATAATTAGATAATTTATTATTTTATAATTGTTAGACTCTCAGTTCATTAATATAAAAACTTCTGTTATTGTGTATTTACTCTGATTATTGTCATGGATGTGTATGGTTTAAGCAAACGGACAAAGCCTATTCGAGATCCTAGTTGAACCGTTGTTTAATTAGCGGTTCATCACACCATTCTGAATAATATCGAATTGGGGTGTGACAACTTGGTATCAGAGCTCTCAGGCCCTGTCTATTAAACTAGTATATTTCCACAAAAGTTTGTGAACTGAGTTAGGGGAAAATTTGAAAGCTTTAATTAGAACACACTGCAGGCACCTGTGTTGTTTGAGACAAAAATTATTAAAGGGAATAATGCATATATAAAAAGGAGAAACAAGTTTTATATACATCAAATAAAAAGCACGTTTATACATATCCAAAGCAGAGTGCAGTCCACAATTAGACAGTTACTCTGTAGTACAAAAGAAAAAGATAAAAAGAGAATATACATCATGGAGATGTAAGTGATGGAGGAGTAGGTGCCTCGCGATCTCTATCATATTCCTCAGCATATATTCTAGTGAACCAGGCTACCTGAGTCTGGGTCATCTGGAGACTAGCTGTCAACTCGGCCATCCACTGATCAGACGCATGCTGAGCATCTAGCAGCTCTCCCACTCTTAGGTCCGTCATGCATTGGGCCTCCCTGATCTCATGTAGTAATCGCATCACATCATCAGATGGTGGGTGTGAAGGACCAGCCAACTGTGACGGAGCCCGAGATGGACCAGCTCCAGTAGAATGTGGAGGTGATGGAGGAGGTATAGAATCTACACCCATATACATGCGATCCTCATCCTCAGCATCACCCCCGTGAACCCCTGCTCCGACTGCTGCTGCTGCTGTCGCCTCAGCGTCGGCTCTCTACCGGAGTACGAGGACGCACCAGAGCGGTCCACTCATCATCATTGACCGGATCATCCCGCATACCCATCCTACAGATGGCCTCCCCATTTAGAACCGATGAGAAGGTCTTCTCTTGAATCCTCTCATCCACTAAATCAACGCCTAGGCGGGTGAGCAGAGTAATGATCAGATGTCAGTAGGACAGTTTACCTATCTGACCAGGCAGCATAACACGGATCATCATCCTCAGGATAATGTAAGGTTGATAGACAGACTGCCTAGTGCAAATGCAGTAGAGGACATACTGGGTCAACTGGGAAATCCTCTCATAGTGTCTACTCTATGGTATCAGGTTGTGCTGGATGATCTTGCAGTACACCAGAGGCTCTGGATGTAGGTTGATCACTTTCATCTTCCAGCGATCATCTCTGATGAGCTGACTATCAATCTCAGCACGCATCTCCAAAGAAAGGAACTGGGGCTACCTGGGAGCACAATACAGCAAAGGACCATCATTTGATATGCCCAAAAGATCAACCAACTGCTGACAGTCAAAGGAAACCTCTACCCCTTTGATGTAGTTCGTGATCCTGAGCTCCCTACCCCTCTCTGTGTCATTGTGATCCCCCACTACCTGGAGATTGCAATAGAACTGTCTCACCAGATCCAGATGGGTACACGCGTCATAGGTGATCACAGGGAGCCAACCCATGTCACCAAATGGCCCCTCCATGTTGAACAAGGCCAAACTAGCCAAGTCTAAATAGCAACCCCCTTCTACTTTCTTACTCTCATAGCGAGCGTACTGAGCTTCGGCCTCATTGGAGCGGAAATGAACTGGGTCTTGAGCCCTAGGGACTTTGGTACGAGCCATGTTATCTGCCAAAACAAGGAAAAACAAATAATAAATCAGTAATGGTGAAAAACCCCAAATTTTTGGCATTATAACGACATAAATTGGTTAAAAGCCTCACTTTTCACCCATAAACTTGGGCATGAGGACTTACATAGGTTCTAAACCATCCTGCAAGGCTCATACAGTTGGAAATTTAATTTTAAAAGATCGAATTCAAAGAAATTTCAATAAATGCAAAAAATCTCGAAAATTATGTCAAAAATGGAAAATTTCAAGTTTCTCGATAAAATACCAATGAAACTCGAATATTTTTTAGGGCTTTCATCCATTAGGTGACCTATCACACCCCAATTCTACACCAACCAGAATGGTATGATGAACCATCAATAAACCAACGGTTCAACAAGGATCTCGTATAGGCTATCCCCATTTTTGTTAAACCAAAACACATTCCACATTAATCAGAGATAATAAAGTAAATAGCGAAAGTCTTACAGATAATAAACTGAGGTTTAATCATGATAAATAATTAATATTTCATTTATCTCCAAGTAACCAAAACATAATTTAATACATATTATAAATCTCCAAATATGAATGCTAAACACTAAGCGTATTCATAGTTGAACACTCACTTAACTAATCAAAATAGCCCTCCACAGCTTGCTCATCATAGTCGCCACCTGTTCATATGTTGGCATTTTGAAAAAATCTTCAACCGTAATACCTGCAACATCATAAACTAAAAAGAATTTTTTGCACGAAGGTCAGCTCTCCAACTTGAGCTCAGTGATTAAACAAAACAATGCAACAAAACATATGCATGCATTCAATTCATAACTTTGGTCTTGTTCATAAGTTTGCAATGTGCTATAGAAATGTTCTGTGGCCCCCTCACCTCTATACATAGGGTGTGTAAGCCCACCCAATGGATCAAACACCATTGTCGTCCACATCCACCCCAGCAAGGAATAGAGATAGAGCTAAAGTGCTTAGGGCCGCACCGCATCACACTTCCCCTGATGCTCTACCCATACCAACAGGTAAGGCCCTGTTGGCGTGGGCTTGTAAACTGGGTTCGCAACTAACCAATCCTATTGTCAAACAGTGTATCCAAGGCCTCACCCTAGCATCCCTTAATACATCCATAGAGATAGAGCTAAGGCCCCCCAACAGAGTCAGAGACTACACGGTCCGAGAACACCTCTCCTGATGCCCTACGACGTAATAGTTCTTCTAAGATAATGGCAATACGACGATGTTAGTGGACAAGACTTGAGTAGAGATAGGGCAAAAGTGCTTAGGACAGCACCGCATCACACTTTCCCTGATGCCCCACTCACATCAAGAACACTAACCACACACACACATTCACATGCCTATTTCTAGCATCATCATCATCATCATGTTGTAAATAAACTGAATTAAATATGCATGAACAGTAATAACAGGAATAATAGATGACATGTGATATGCACATTACAATCATACAATCATACAATCATACATGTTATTGGACTCAATAAACGAAAACAGTTTATTATTAGCCAATTAGTTTAGGTCTTGTTCCCTCACCTTTAATTGCTATTGGATCCTCGTTCAAGCTTCATAATTCACTTTTAAACCACTGAAAAGGTCTAAAAAGTCGATAGATTTTAATTAAAATTAATTTTGTTAAATTTAAACTAGCTGAAATCATAGGGTCACAGGGTAGGGTCGCACCTAGGGTAGCAGTTTCTGTGACCCTAGCGTATAGGGTTGCAGGTAGGGTCGGTTATCCATTAACCCTATGTACGACCCCACCCTCCCTAGAACTTCCCGAGGGCATGGGGTCAATCCTGTGGTCTTGTAGGGTCGGATATCATTCGACCCTATGTGTGACCACACGTATTCTGAGTCGACCATTCATTCTAAAGTCCATTATTTTATGTTTGGATCCTTTGGCTTACTTTCATGGTCCATTACATGATTGTTCTATGGCTCAAAACTATGAGTTATACACTATTCATAGTCCATAATGATTTTCTCCATGGAATCTCTTGAAACATGTCCATGGATGGATGATTTGGGTTTTTCCTAATCCTATGTTCTTCATAACTATTTAGAATCTCTTATTCAGGTAAGGAATTGGATTTATACCTTTATTCAGAGGTTTCTCGGAGATTCCTCCTCTTCCTTAGTCTTCTTCTTCAAGTTTCCTTCTCTTATTCTCTTCCTTCTCTTTCTCTTGCTCTCACTTTCAATTAGGGTTTTAAAGGAGTGAAAGAGGTTTAGGGATGTCCTATTTATAGAGGAAAACCCTCCAAAATAAGTTCCATTGAGTTTAGGAATGATCCCCATGGAATTAGAAAAGTTTCCTAATTTTTGGTTCGTGCTTTTTTCCTAAGGTCGGACCTAGGGTCAGATGTACTGAGACCCTACGTTTTATAAAACGTGAGACCCTATGGTGTAGGGTCCCAGGTAGGGTCAGATGTATGGTCGCATAATCCGAGACCCATGCGACCCCATGACTAAAAAGTCATGGGTTGGACTTCTGTTGAGGTGGGGTCGACCCTACCTATTTAGGCATGCGACCCTAACCTCATTTTGATTGTTTTTGAGTTAAATTTTATATTGGGTCTTGGGTTTCTTCACGCACTTGGTCCACTTGGCTCGACCATGATTTGTAGACTGGTTATGACACGAAATATAAGGTTAGACCGGGTTCGTGACGTCCGGGTCTTACAACTCCACCACCCTTAAAAGAAATTTCGTCCTCAAAATTTGAACGTACGGATCTTACAACTCCCCCCTCTAAAAATAAATTTTGTCCTCAAAATTTGAATTTACTTCGGAGTCAATAGGTGGAAATTCAGTTTTCGCATTACATCTTCTTCCTCCCATGTAATCTTCTCCATGTTTTGTCTTCGTCAGGTTACCTTCATATAATAATTATCTCAGCATTGGAGTTATTGTACCTTTCAATCCGTGAACTAGGCTGGTACCACTTCAATGGTTAAATCTTCTATCTAATCCAGTGGATCCATGGTCAATACCTTTGATATGGATCTCCAATGTACTTTTTTCAATAGACACGTGAAATACGTGATGCACACAAGACATGGATAGCGGTAACGCTAGTTGATATACAACTTTTCTACGTCTCTCCAAATTTTATGAGGTCCAAAACATATATCGGATACAACTTTCACTTCTCATTGAATTGTTTTTAATCCATGCATAAGTGATATCTTTAAAAATACTTTGTCACTTATGGCGAACTTGAGGTCTTGGTGTCTCTTATGAGAAACTTGAGCTATCTTAGCCCTTTTCTTTGACTTGTCTGCTACTCGACAGGTTTCTTCAACAGACTCAGTTCTTACAATTCCTTATTCACCAACTTTATTCCAAAACAAAAGAATTTGATATTTCTACCATACCATGCTTTATAGGTAACATCTACATAGTAGCTTGGTAGCAAATTCAATCCACATATAGCTTAGTTAGCCGCTCCAAAGCATACCGAGGTCGTATAGCAATGGAATGAGCTATCTACCTATGGCGATTAACAATCACCCAAACTGCATCAACGATCTGGGAGTCAATGGCAAATCAATGACATAGTTCATTGTAAAGCAGTTTCACTTCCAAACTGGCTCCGATAGTGGTTGTAGTAAGCCATGTTGGTCCTTGTCTTTCGACTTTTACTTGCTGATAATCCGGACACTGCAACATGATTCTAGCCACATTTGTTATCATTCATCTTTACCAGTACATTCTCTTAAGGTTAGGATACATATGTGTACTCCAAGATGTCCTGAATATGGAGTCCAATGGGCTCTTATCATAATCTTCTTCATGATATCAAAGTCCTTACCTTCAGGTATTCACAATCTACCTCTGTATTTGAGTACCGTTTCTACATCCAAAGTAAGTCAGGGTTAGGTTTTCCTTCTCTAAATCTTCTTACCCCGCTCTTAGATATAGATCTAACGAAATTACTACCTTTACTTCGTCTATCAATTCAGAGATGATCTTTAATGTTGTGAACGCAAGCGAGGAACTATTGCTCCATAAGTTTATCCATAAGTTCTCGCTTAATTAGATCATCATGAGTTTCTATTATATGTTACTCTCCTTTCAAATCTAAATCTATTGCTGTGAAACATAAGACAACATTTATATTGGGTCCTTCCTTGGACTTTATAATTTCTTTTTTCTTTAAGGCCTTAGCTACTACATTAGCCTTACTCGGGTGACACTTAATATAACAGCCTTAATCCTTGGGCAATTCCAGCTATTTTTATCCTCATGTTCAACTCTTTTTGGTGAAGAGATAAATAAAACTCTTGTGTTCCCATTTAATCTAAATTCTTCTCCGTATAGATAATGTCTCCAAGTCTTGATTGCATAATTCATCATCGGTAATTCCAAGTCATGAGTAGGATAATTCATTTAATGCTCCATCAATTTTCTTGAAGCATATGCAATCACTTATTTACCTTGCATCAACCCGCATCATAGATCCAATTAGAAAGCTTTGACGTATAGGGTAAAAGGTTTCCCTAGTATCGAAACGATCAAGATGGAAGCTGATATCAACCTTGTTTTTAGAGTTTGGAAACATTCTTCACACTTGTCACTCCAATTAAACTCCTCTCCCTTCCCGGTTTGCTTGGTAAGAGGTTTCACAATCTTAGAGTGGTCCTCTACAAATCGTCTGTAATAACCAACTAAACCCAAGAAATTTCTGATCTTTGCAATATTCTTTATGTGTTTTTCACCATATGATTACTTCTATCTTAATAGGGTCCATTTTTACCCCTTTTTATGATGCTATGTAATCTAAGAAGATCACTTCGTTTATTCAAGTCTCATATTTCTTGGACATGGCATAAAGTTTTTCCCTTCTCAGCTGTTGTGAAGCTGTTCTAAGATCCGTTGTATGAGTTGCTTCATTCTTGAACTAAACCAAAATATCATCTATTAAAACAACGACCAACATGTCCAACATGTCATGAAACACCCAGTTCATTGGTTCCATAAAATGTAAGGGCATTGGTCAACCAAACATCAAAATCAGGAACTCACAATGTCCAATCTCGATTCTAAAACTATCTTCGAGATATCGCTGTCCAAATTATTCAGCTGATGATATCTTGACTGAAGATCAATCTTAGAAAATATATTTGCTCCTTGCAACTGTTTAAACAAGTCATCGATTTGAGGTAGTAATTATCGATTCTTGATCGTAAGCTTGTTTAGTTCCCGATAGTCTATACATAATCTGACACTACCGTCCTTCTTCTTCACGAATTGGCACTCCCTGTAATACAATACTTAGCCGATTAGAACCCTTGTCTAATAACTCCCGTAGTTGAGTCTCAATCCCTTCAACTACATAGGAACTACTCTATAGGTGCCTTTGACATAAGTATCAACCTTGGTAACAAGTCGATGATGAACTCAGTCGTATGATCAAATGGTAACCTAGGTAAGTCTCCTGGAAACACATCGGAAATTTATGCATAACATCAATATCTTCCATTTGTGGTGGTTCTTTGGTAACGTATACCATAGATACCATATATCTAACTTCTTTCTCTTCAAAGCATCTCTTCACCTTTAACATAGAGAGGATCAGCTTTCACTTCTTAGCCAACATACTTCCAATAATACTAAATTATATTCCATCTTTATTCTTAAATGATAACCTCTTCTATGTACATAACAACTTTGTAGAGTCTTGAGACAACCAGTCTATTCCCAAGATGACGTCAAAGTCTGTCATCTCAAGTCGAATTAGGTTGCATCCAAATTCTATCCATCCCTATGATTCGAACATTATTCATAACACTCATCTAACACAACATCTAGTCCAGAAGGGTTTGAACTAGCAAAATCTGGTATAAAGGTCTTAAGAGCACATCTAGCTCCTTAATCTCCTAGTTTTTCAAAGACTATTGCTTAAAATCTCATATATCCCAAAAAAACTCATTAGCTTACACCTTCTTTATCATTGTTGTTCTACCCTGATCTCTCTTTCATATACCTCAAAAAATATCTTGTGATTGTTAATTACATTCTTGCTCAGGCACTCTTTTATAGACATGACCATATCCATCAATTCAGCAATCTCGAAACAGATCCTCCACTTCTTCATCTGAGGTTCCTTGGCTATAGAATCTAATCTGAATTTAATCATCATCTTTCAGATAATTTCATTATCACTAAACATCTTTATCAACAAAGGTCAGGGAGTGTATGAATCAAAATGTTCATCCAAAAGCAAATCTGTAAGACCCGCACTCTGAAAACCCGGTCTAACCTTGGTTTTGTGTCGTGACAAGTCTTCCGATCATCACCGGGCCAGACGGGGCAAGCGGATAACAAACAGGTACAAAATCGGACCGAAATCGAACAATTATATCTGATTTTAGGTATACCGGTCGATGGTACCGGTCGACCGGTATGGCCTGCACAGCTATGTGCGGGAATTTGGAAAATGGTCTCTGCAGGTCCCGCTTTCCTGATTTTGAATCCTAGAAGTTTCCTAATCCTAGTAGGGTTACTAAACCCTATTTTTAGCCTATAAATACACCCTTAACCCTCCTCAAATCCTTTCCATTGTCTCTCACAAACCCTAGAGAAGAGAAAGAGGAGGAAAAGGAGAAGGAGCTAGGAGGGAGAAGAAGGTGCCGCCATTACCGTTCGACGAAGCTCATGCTACACCTGTCAACGGTAAGTGTTTGAATCCCTCTTCTTACCCTATGATAGTTGTGTGGGTGGATCAATACCATGCAAAGTAGGTATTGATCTAAAACCCTAAATTGGCCAATAAACCCTAAGTTTCCGTCAAACCTTAGATTTGAGTTTCGAGATGATATTCATCGAAATAAGACTTGAATGAGTTGGGGATAACTCTAACTCAAAGCCTAGACTTATAATGGATAGGAGAAACCCTGAAAATCGATGGAGGTTGATCGTCGGTAGTCGAAAAACCCATGTATGGTCTTCCGGAGACATACCGGTCGACTATACCGGTTGCACATAGTGCGATCGGTATGTTGCGACCGCTATCTCTCGGGAGGTTGTCTGTGGGGACCGGCTGACCATACCGGTCACCAGTCTTTCCCACAGAGCTACGACCGGTACATGCCATTGGTCAGCTCTGTGAGGGTATTTTGTAATCCATGTTGGTTTCCGACCAACATGAAACCCTAAGAATGTTATTTTAATGAAACCCTAATAATATTGTAGGACTTTGTGACATATCGTTTGGATCTTGCGACGTGGAGCAAGCTATCGAATGAGCGTCAGGTAAGGGAATCTAACCTAAACCTAATAATTAATGGACAATAAATCATTGTTAATCATTGGATATCTATGATGTGATGTTTGTGCATATTCACAAGCCATCCTTTACTTCGAGTTATTATTATTGTTCATGCATTCATAGGATGTGATTGTTAGGCATGTGATTGTTTTCGTTGGTTTGTGGAGTGGGGCATGGGCCTGGGATCGCTCTTCACACTAGCACTTTTGTAGTATTCTATCTTAACATTCTTGGTACGGGTGGGGTATCAGGGGAAGGTCGTGGTACGGTGGTCTCCGATATTGATGTTGTCCCGGCCATTGTTATGTGGTACTGAGGATTCCGAGTCGACGCTGGCTTGTCCATGATGCTTTAGCTATATCTCTATGCCGTAGGGAGTTATGTTGGGATAGGGTCTACCTGCGTATTGTTTCTATCCTAGTGGGTTAGTTGCGGATAGGGTATCAGGGGGAGGTGAGGTATTGTGGTCTCCGGCCCGGCCTGCACGCTCTAGCTCTATCTCTATGCCGTAGACGGCTGTGCTGGGATAGAGCATACATTGTTGACATATAGGATTGGTTAGTTGCGAGCCCAGTTTGTGAGCCCTGGCCAGTAGGGGCTTAGGTACTGGTATGGGTAGAGTATCAGGGGAGGTGCGGGTATGCCTTAGCTCTATCTCTTTTCCATGATGGGTGCATGTGGGTTGGTGGTAGTGTGATCTACTGTGCGATGCCACATACTCGTGTATAGAGGTGCAGGGCCCAGAATTTTAATTCTGACCGGTCAACTATACCGGTCGCAGCATATTCCACAGGGGTGCGACCAGTACGCACCAAAGAGCCAGAAAAGTGAAATTTTAAAATTTTTAAAAATTGTGTAAATTGAAATGCTACTTCTCGACTACTTTCCCTTGCATTATTCAAGACTAACACTGCTATTATTGATGTTCTCACGTGTGATGTCTTCTTCTCAGATCCAAATAAATAGTCTGAGATGGCAGGTGGAAACGGTCGAAGGGGTCGGAAGCGTCATCAGGCCAGGATGCGCCTAGAAGAAGAGCAAGTTGAACACGACCAGGTTAGAGAACCCAGTCCTGATGTGGAGGAGGAACAGGTCCCGGAAGTACCAACAAATTTACTTGGCCCATCTCGCAGGAATTCTGAGACCATTGTTACAAACTTGGTCTATCAGATGCAGGCTCAACAGAAGGAATTTATGAGCGAAGTACTGAAGATGCTCAAGCCAACAGGTTCAGTTCCCACTGGAAACATGCCCGAGTCAGGAGGAAATAATACCACCCAACCGATGCAGAGTAGCCCAAGGCCGAGGGGCCAAGCTCAGAACATACCACCACCGCATCGGTTTCCGTCGCCTTCTGTGTACCCGGGAGCTTATCCGTATCCACCACCATGGTACGGAGCAGACACACAGGGACAGCATGATCTGAGAAGGTCAGTGGACAGATTCTTGAAGTTGAAACCTTCATCGTTCACGGGCAGGACAGGGAAACCATTGTGGCCAGCACAGTGGGTTTCTGAAATGGAAAAGAACTTCCGACTGATGACTTGCACTGAGGAGGAGAAGGTTCTATTTGCCACTCATATGTTAAGGGAAGACGCCAATGCTTGGTGGAATTCTACTCGGGCATATCTGTAGAATAAGTATACCCTAGTTGATTGGGAAGTGTTTAAAGCGGCTTTCTTCGACAAATACTTTCCGAAGAGCTTCAGAGATCAAATGGAGAGAGAGTTTCTCAATTTGCAGCAATCTCAGTCGACCGTAGATGCTTATCAGCAGAGGTACGAAGAGCTATTCTTCTTTGCACCAGCCAGTATGTAGGAGGAGGAGACCAAGACACGTAGGTTCACCATGGGACTACGTGGAAGCATCAGAGAGCACCTTTTGGGTCTGGACAAAAAGACCTACAATGACGCGGTGCAGGTTGCGAGGGTGATAGAGTCCAGTCAGAGGGATAGTTTCTTTGCTCAGAACAGGGGGGTGAAGAGATCCGCTGGTGAGAGCTCGGGTGGCGGTAATACTAGACCATTCCGCCCATACAGGGCACAGACCGCTACAGCACCTGCGAGAAACAACCTGGCACCACCTGTGCCACAGTTCGCTAGACCCAACCCAAATATTAAATGTTATAACTGTCAGCAGCTGGGACATGTTGCAAGGAACTGCACTCTACCTAAGAAGCAAGCTCCCCAGCAAGGAAGAGTTTATGCGGTCACCACTGAAGAGGCAGCCGCATCACCTGATGTGGTAACTGGTACGACTCTATCCCTTACTATTTGGTTTATTCTTTCAGTTGCATGAGCATGTAAAACTAAGGGGCAATACATTCCAGGGATTGTAAATGTAGCTGGTTTACCCGCTAGAGTATTATTTGACTCTGGGGCCACGCACTCCTTTGTTTCTATTTCTTTTGGGAAGCGAATGGAGTTACCAATCAAGCATATGAACCCAAGCTTGATAGTTCGCTCTCCACTAGGAGTCAAAGTGGTTTTGATCGAATATTATGGACCATGTATTGTATGTATTGAGGGCCGAGACTTAGAAGCAAGCCTAGTAATACTTGAGATGGCAGATTTTGATGTCATTTTGGGGATGGATTGGCTAGGCCATTATTCGGCCGTCCTTTTATGTGGTGAAAGGAAGCTTGTGCTTACTGACAAAGAGGGAAGGTAATATAGTTTCGCTGGGATCAAGCTATCCAGGAAGCGGAAGCTGATCCTCTCTGCCCTAAAAACTAAGAGATGCTTGGAGAAAGGGGGGGTGGGTTATCTCGTATCTGTAGTCGATCTCACGACAGAGTCTCTCAATATGGAAGATATAGATGTGGTTCGGGAGTTTCCAGATGTGTTTCCAGAGGAGCTTCCAGGTTTACCACCAGACAGGGCTACAGAATTTGTGATAGACCTTATGCCAGGTTTGGCACCGGTGTCTAAAGCACCATACAGGATGGCCCCGACCGAGTTAAAGGAGTTGAAGACCCAACTTCAAGAATTACTGGATAAGGGCTTCATACGACCTAGTATATCGCCTTGGGGAGCACCTGTATTATTCGTCAAGAAGAAGGATGGAAGTGTACGGTTATGTATTGACTACCGTGAGCTGAACAAGTTGACGATCAAGAATCGGTATCCTTTGCCTAGGATCGATGATCTGTTCGATCAGCTGCAGGGTGCAAAGGTTTTCTCGAAGATCGATCTCCGATCGGGGTATCACCAATTGAAGATCAAGGCCGGAGATATTCCGAAGACTGCTTTCAGGACGAGGTATGGGCATTATGAGTTTCTGGTTATGTCTTTCGGGTTGACCAATGCTCCAGCGTCGTTTATGGAACTGATGAACCGAGTGTTCCATGATATGTTGGACACTTCGGTCATCGTATTCATCGATGACATATTGATTTACTCTAAGGACATGGAGACTCATACAACGCATTTGAGGGCAGCCCTACAACGGCTGAGAGATGTGAAGCTTTATGCAAAAGTCAAGAAGTGCGAGTTTTGGCTGAAGGAGGTGGCTTTCTTGGGCCATGTTGTATCTAGAGACCGTATCAAGGTTGGTCCAAGTAAGATAGCTGCTATAGTAGGATGGGAAGCACCAAAATCTGTTGCGGAGATTCATAGTTTCCTTGGGTTGGCTGGTTATTATAGAAGATTCGTGGAAGATTACTCCAGGATCGCTGTTCCACTAACCAGATTAACCAAGAAGGGAGAGAAATTTATATGGACCGATGAGTGTGAGAAGTGCTTTCAGACTTTGAAGTCAAGACTTGCCTCTGTACTTATCTTGACCATCCCAGAACCAAGGGTACCGTTTACTTTATATACGGATGCTTTAGGGCTGGGAATCGGATGTGTCCTGATGCAAGGAGAACAGGTGATTGCTTGCGCATCAAGACAGTTAAAAGAGCATGAGAAGAACTATCCTACGCATGACTTGGAGCTAGCAGTGGTTATACATGCAATCAAGACTTGGAGACACTACTTGTACGGTGAGAAGTTTTAGATCAAGTCAGATCACAAGAGCTTAACTTATCTTTTCACTCAGAAGGATCTGAATATGAGACAGAGGAGATGGCTGGAATTGTTAAAAGATTATGATTGCGACATTCAGTACCATTAAGCAGAAAGTGGGCATCGAAACCTAAGGCAGGACCAAGTACAAATGCTGCATTGTGTGCTGCAGCCTCGAGTTCAATGGAAGTTGATGAAGAACATATTATCGAAACTGCAGAAGATCCAGTCGAGCAAGGCTTGATTCATAAGTTCACTATGATGTTCGCCGCATTGAAGATCTCACCGGGTCTAATTGATGAAGTCAAGGTAGCAATCCTACAAGATCCATATCTCAAGACAGTGCAGGAAGACTTAGAGAAGGGTACGTGCAATCCTGACTTTACCTTGGAATCAGACAAGGTACTCAAGTATCGCGGACGATTATGTATACCTGAGAGCAAAGACTGCGATATCAGAGGTCGAGTTATGACTGAGGCTCATTACACTCCATATTCGGTACATCCAGGAAGTACCAAGATGTACCATGATCTAAGAAGACTATATTGGCAGAGGGGTATGAAAGCAGATATAGCTCGTTTCGTGTTCCAATGTCTGAACTGTCAGTAAGTTAAAGCAGAAAGGCAGAGACCCGCAGGTTTACTACAGCCATTACTGGAACCTGCGTGGAAATGGGATTGCATTACTATGGATTTCGTCACTGGCTTACCTTTGACACCAAGGTCAGTGGATGCAGTTTGGGTTATAGTAGATCGACTCACCAAGGTAGCTCGATTTATTGCGGTCAGACCTCAGTATACCATGGAGAAACTGGCCAAGTTATATGTTGATAATATAGTCAGACTTCATGGCATTCCAGAGAGTATAGTATCTGACAGAGATCCCCGTTTTACATCGAAGTTCTGGGAAGGATTACAGAAACCTATGGGAACCAAGTTGAAGTTCAGTACAGCTTTTCACCCTCAGATGGACGGACAGTCAGAGCGAACTATTCAAATTTTGGAAGCTATGCTCCGAGCTTGTGCATTAGATTTCAAAGGAGCTTGGGATGAGAAGCTATCACTTATCGAGTTTGCTTACAACAACAGTTATCAGACTACAATTCAGATGGCCCCGTATGAAGCACCCTATGGGAAGAAGTGTCGTACACCTCTGTTATGGAATAAAGTGGGGGAAAGAAGAATTGTAGGACCGGAGTTTGTTGAAGAAACTTGCCAAGTGATTGATCAGATCAAAGAGAGAGTAAAGACAGCTCAAGTTCGATAGAAGCACTATGCGGATAATCAACGTCGAGATCTGGAGTTTGCAGTGGGTAACAAAGTGTTCTTGAAGGTATCACCGGTGCGAGGTCTGAAACGGTTTGGTAAGAAGGGGAAGCTATGCCCCAGGTATGTGGGACCATATGAGATATTGAATCGACGTGGTAATGTAGCATATCAATTGGCTCTACCACCATCTATGTCTAGCATTCATAATGTGTTCCATGTATCATTACTGAAGAAGTATGTCAGAGATCCATCGCATATCTTGACCGCTGATCCTCCAGACTTGACTGAAGACTTAACCTTTGAAGTGGTGCCTGTAATGCTCTCAATCCGAAAAGTTCAGCAACTTTGAACCAAGGATATCCACTATGTGAAGGTGCATTGGAGAAGCCAAAATGTGGAGGAAATTACTTGGGAAGAAGAGAGCACGATGAGGAAAGAGTACCCTAACCTTTTTGACGTTCAAGGTACATCCAAATTTTGAGGCCGAAATTTCTTTTAAGGGTGGGGGAGTTGTAGTACCTACATGCAAATTTTGGGACGAAATTTCTTTTAAGGGTGGTGGAGTTGTAAGACCCGCACTCGGAAAACCCGGTCTAACCATGGTTTTGTGTCGTGACAGGTCTTCCGATCATCACCGGGCCAGACGGGGCAAGCGGATAACAAACAGGTACAAAATCGGACCGAAGTCGACAAATTATATCTGATTTTAGGTATACCGGTCGATGGTACCGGTCGACCGGTATGGCCTGCACAGTTATGTGCGGGAATTTGGAAATTGGTCTTTGCAGGTCCCGCTTTCCTGATTTCGAATCCTAGAAGTTTCCTAATCCTAGTAGGGTTACTAAGCCCTATGTTTAGCCTATAAATACACCCTTAACCCTCCTCAAATCCTTTCCATTGTCTCTCGCAAACCCTAGAGAAGAGAAAGAGGTGGAAAAGGAGAAGGAGCTAGGAGGGAGAAGAAGGTGCCGCCATTACCGTTCGACGAAGCTCACGCTACGCCTGTCAACGGTAAGTGTTTGAATCCCTCTTCTTACCCTATGATAGTTGTGTGGGTGGATCAATACCATGCAAAGTAGGTATTGATCTAAAACCCTAAATTGGCCAATAAACCCTAAGTTTCCGTCAAACCTTAGATTTGAGTTTCGAGATGATATTCATCGAAATAAGACTTGAATGAGTTGGGGATAACTCTAACTCAAAGCCTAGACTTATAATAGATAGGAGAAACCCTGAAAATCCATGGATGTTGATCGTCGGCAGTCGAAAAACCCATGTATGGTCTTCAAGAGACATACCGGTCGACTATACCGGTTGCACATAGTGCGACCGGTATGTTGCGACCGCTATCTCTCGGGAGGTTGTCTGTGGGGACCGGCTGACCATAACGGTCGCCAGTCTTTCCCACAGAGCTGCGACCGGTACATGCCACCGGTCAGCTCTGTGAGGGTATTTTGTAATCCATGTTGGTTTCTGACCAACATGAAACCCTAAGAATGTTATTTTAATGAAACCCTAATAATATTGTAGGACTTTGTGACATATCGTTTGGATCTTGCGACGTGGAGCAAGCTATCGAACGAGCGTCAGGTAAGGGAATCTGACCTAAACCTAATAATTAATGGACAGTAAATCATTGTTAATCATTAGATATCTATGATGTGATGTTTGTGCATATTCACAAGCCATCCTTTACTTTCAGTTATTATTATTGTTCATGCATTCATAGGATGTGATTGTTAGGCATGTGATTGTTTTCGTTGGTGTGTGGAGTGGGGCATGGGCCTGGGATCACTCTTCACACTAGCACTTTTGTAGTATTCTATCTTAACATGCTTGGTACGGATGGGGTATCAGGGGAAGGTCGTGGTACGGTGGTCTCCGATATTGATGTTGTCCCGGCCATTGTTATGTGGTACTGAGGATTCCGAGTCGACGCTGGCTTGTCCACGATGCTTTAGCTCTATCTCTATGCCGTAGGGAGTTATGTTGGGATAGGGTCTACCTGCGTATTGTTTCTATCCTAGTGGGTTAGTTGCGGATAGGGTATCAGGGGGAGGTGAGGTATTGTGGTCTCCGGCCCGGCCTGCACGCTCTAGCTCTATCTCTATGCCGTAGACGGCTGTGCTGGGATAGAGCATACATTGTTGACATATAGGATTGGTTAGTTGCGAGCCCCGTTTGCGAGCCCTGGCCAGTAGGGTCTTAGGTACTGGTATGGGTAGAGTATCCGGGGAGGTGCGGGTATGCCTTAGCTCTATCTCTATTCCATGATGGGTGCATGTGGGTTGGTGGTAGTGTGATCTACTGTGCGATGCCACACACTCGTGTATAGAGGTGCGGGGGCCACCAAACCTTTCTATAGCACATTGCAATCTTAAAACCAGACCACAGCATAAAAATGATTGTTACTCATGCATAATATTGTGAAACTATCTGATTGCCTTACTGAGCTGTGTTGTGTGCTCACCCTTTCTACGTACATTGTTTTTAGATATTGATGCAGGTTACACTGTGGATGATTACGTGAATGCTCCGGCGTATGGAGGTGTAACTTCTTTGGATGTACAAGCAGGGGAGGACGAGCATGATGCTTCATGCGAGTGCCCTTTCTGCGTGTACCTGTGATGGATTTTTATTTAATTGTTTCAGTTATTTTTGCTTGGTATTAAGAGATGTAAAAGATTATTATTTTATGTGTTTGAATTTGAATAATGAGATATTTATTTAAATTATCAATAGATACTTAGTTCATTCTATTTAAAGTCTTCCGCTGTATATTTATGTTCTGATTGTGGTTATGTGTAATTGGTTTGTATGGGTGGACACGGCCTATTCGAGATCCTGGTGTGAATCGTTGGTTCAATGACGGTTCACTCACACCATTCTGGTTGGATCAGAATTGGGGTGTGACAAATTCACTTCCTTCTTTCAAATTTAGCATAATGAAAGACACTTGCTTTATTTAGTGAACTTAAGTTTAACGGATTAGGAGTAAATTTGTAGTAATCCAACCGGCATCAAAAGATCATCAAGTTGCATGATTGTCTAAATATATGAAAATAGAGGTTTTACAGTTCTTAACCTCATGGTTACAGGTTCTATCGAGTATATAATGTCATTGGTCAAGGCACTACAAGAGTAAAGCTGGAGAAAGTTTTGGTACTTCAATAAATTAGGTATAAATCGAAAAGATGTACGCTCAACATGATTAAACATTTAACTGTTCAATCAGTTCATATCTCTGTTCTTGTTGTCGATTATGAGAGTGGCTTAGGTTGGTATAATCAGGACTAATACTAAAGAAACAATATCTATAACTCCAATTGACAGGTTGAATCAAGAAGGTATCCTGTCAAGACACAAGAATTTAAAATTAGTTATGTCCATCCTCTATAATCATAAGAGTAAATCAATAATGCACCGCATCCTATATAACCTATTTAGTTATATTGCCATAATAGAATTAATCCTTTGCTGAAAACATTTGAGGCTTCATCTTCAGAAAATATTCCTTAATCCTTGTTGGATCATTCTGCCATGATGCAGCTATCCCCTACATCGGTTGCTGATAAGGGTAACCACCTTGATACACTGCTTGTTGTGCACCAAGATTCTACACTGGGGTGTGCATTACTGGGACTTATTGTATGGTAGGCACTGTGTTATAGCTAACAGGTGCTGGAGGTACAGTATTGCTACCAATCGATACCGTACATGGTTTGACCCGGAGGTGTTGATGTAGCATTGGCAACTTGGATAGTGATTCACATAGCAACTTGCATAGTCGGTCTCATCTGTTGTTGCTCTTGTACTTTTGTCTGGCCAAGTTTATTACAACCGTAGGCAAGGTACTCGATAGTCAGGTAGATTGACTGGAGTAGCCTGGTTGTTCACCTCCTTTGATTTGTTCCAATATGATTATCATTATTTAGCATCTTCTCAGATGAGTTTTCCTTATCCATTCTCGACCTAGGTGGTGGGGTCAAGTTACAACTCTTTTTAATACTCAGTGGGTAATGGATCAGCTTGTGGTGGATCTCACTTAAATTTTCCACATCACCCAAGAGTATAGCTTTTATCTTCTTTTATGGTTACTCTCATAAAAGAGATTTAGGCGTTACTAGCCATTTTCCTTCTTCTTTTGCCATACATCGAGTTTCACCTCTTGTGAGTACCAACTCGATATTCTAATTTCTCTGTTGTACAGATGCTTCCTTCTTCTTACTGTACTATATCCTTTGTATACTTAGGCAACTGCCAGACTTATAGATAGTACCCTATATTATTCGTTTATCGGCATAAGTTTTGAAGTTACTCTTTTTGTTTGTGTATATATATGGTTCCACCTTTAATATGTACATTATTGTCTTGTTTAATTCTTTCTCAACCAACACAGGTTCTTATGGTGTGTTTGTATTAAAGATTTTAATTTATCCTAACTCAGTTCATGGACTCTAGTGGAAGGTTCAGGTTTCATGGGAAAGTCTTGAGAGCTCTGATACAAAGTTGTCACACCCCAATTCTACACCAACTAGAATGGTGTGATGAACCGTCAATAAACCAATGGTTCAACTAGGAACTCGATAGGCTATCCCCATTTTTGTTAAACCAAAACACATTCCACATTAATCAGAGATAATAAATTAATAGCGGAAGTCTTACAGATAATAAACTGAGGTCTAATCATGATAAATAATTAATATTCCATTTATCTCCAAGTAACAAAAACATAATTTAATACATATTAAAAGTATCCAAATATGAAAGTTAAACCATAAGTGTATTCATAGTTGAACACTCGCTTAACTAATCAAAATAGTCCTCCACAGCTTGCTCATCATAGTCGCCACCTGTTCATATGTTGGCGTGTTGATAAAATCTTCAATCGTAATACCTACAACATCAGAAACTAAAAAGAATTCGTGCACGACGGTCAACTCTCCAACTTGAGCTCAGTGAGTAAACAAAACAATGCAACAAAACATATGCATGCATTCAATTCATATCTTTGGTCTGGTTCATAAGTTTGCAATGTGCTATAGAATGGTTAGGTGGCCGCCTCACCTCTATACATAGGGTGTGTAAGCCCACCCAACGGATCAAACACCATTGTCTTCTACATCCACCCCACCACGGAATAGAGATAGAACTAAAGTGCTTAGGACCGCACCGCATCACACTTCCCCTAATGCTCTACCCATACCAATACGTAAGCCCGTGTAGCTGAGGGATTGCAAACTGGGCTCGCAACTAACCAATCCTAAGGTCAAATAGTGTATCCAAGACCTCACCCCAGCATCCCTCAATACGTCCATAGAGATAGAGCTAAGGCCCCCCGATAGAGTCAGAGACTACACGGTCTGAGACCACCTCCCCTGTTGCCCTACGACGTAATAATGATGATACGATGATGTCAGTGGACAAGACTTGAGATAGGGCTAATGGGCTTAGGACTGCACCGCATCACACCTCCCCTGATGCCTGACACGCATCAAGTACACTAACCACACACAAGCATTCACATGCCTATTCCTAGCAACATCAGCATCATCATGTTGTAAATAAACTGAATTAAATATGCATGAACAGTAATAATAGGAATAGTAGATGACATGTAATTTTCACATTACAATCATACAATCATATATGGTATTGGACTCAATAAACGAAAACCGTTTATTATTAGCCAATTAGTTTCGATCTTGTTCCCTCACCTTTAATTGCTGGTAGATCCTCGTTCAAGCTTCATAATTCACTTTTAAACCACTGAAAATGACTAAAATGTCGATAGATTTTAATTAGAATTAATTCCGTTAAATTTAGACTAGCTGAAATCATAGGGTCGCAGGGTACGGTCGCACCTAGGGTAGCAGTTTTTGCGAACCTTGGGTGTAGGGTCGTAGGGAGGGATAGTTATCCATCGACCCTATGTGTGACCCTACCCTCCCTAGAACTTCCCAAGGGCATGGGGTCGATCCTGTGGTCTTGTAGGGTCGGATATCATTCGACCCTACATGTGACCACACGTATTCTGAGTCGACCTTTCATTCTAAAGTCCATTCTTTCATGTTTGGAACCTTTGGCTTACTTTCATGGTCCATTCCATGATTGTTCTATGGCTCAAAACTATGAGTTATACACTATTCATAGTCCATAATGATTTCCTCCATGGAATCTCTTGAAACTTGTCCATGGATGGATGATTTGGGTTTCTCCTAATCCTATGTTCTTCATAACTATTCTAGAATCTCTTATTCAGGTAAGGAATTAGATTCATACCTTTATTCAGAGATTTCTCTGAGCTTCCTCCTCTTCCTTAGTCTTCTTCTTCAAGTTTCCTTCTCTTCTTCTCTTCCTTCTCTTTCTTTTGCTCTCACATTCAATTAGGGTTTTAAAGGAGTGAAAGAGGTTTAGGGATGTCTTATTTATAGAGGAAAACCCTCCAAAATAAGTCCCATTGAGTTTAGGAAAAATCCCCTTGGAATTAAGAAAGTTTCTTAATTTTCGGTTCGTGCTATTTTCCTAGGGTTAGACCTAGGTTCGGATGTACTGAGACCCTACATTTATTAAAACGTGAGACCCTAGGGTGTAGGGTCGTAGGTAGGGTCCGATGTAGGGTCGCATAATCCGAGACCCATGCAACCCCATGACCAAAAAGTCATGGTTGGACTTCTATTTAGGTGGGGTCGACCCTACCTGTTTAGGCATGCGACCCTACCCTCATTTTGATTTTTTTTGAGTTAAATTTCATATTGGGTCTTGGGTTTCTTCATGCACTTGGTCCACTTAGCTTGACCATGATATGTAAACTGGTCACGACACAAAATGTAAGGTTAGACCGGGTTCTTGACGTGCAGGTCTTACATAACCAATAGCAGAAGCCCCCAAAAAAAATTAAATTTTCACTGTTAGAAAAAGTTTAATTTGAAGAAAGCAATGTAAATGGACAAAAACCTAGTTTAGAAAGCTTTAAAAATGTGAAACAGCAGAGAGCATACCAGAAGAGAAGGAGCGGGAGTCACGAACGGAAGATATAATCACTAAACAGGTAGGGGTCATTTCTGTAGCAACTTAGAGAAATAGGTTTAGTTGGAAGAAAGGAGAAAGAATGGGAAATGAATCCAAAATCGGGTTTAAAAACCTGATTCTGGATCGTTGGGTCACAGAATTTGACCAAAATGTGCGACCCTACGTCATACCCTACCATCGACCCTAGCCTCTCGGTGATCTGACAGAGAACCAGGGGTTGGACAATTACCGACCCTACCATCGACCCTAGGCTCTCGGTGTTCTAATAGAGAACCAGTGGTCGGACCTAGGGTCGGACATATACCGACCCTACCATCGACCCTCGGCTCTCAGTATGCTGACAGTGTTTATCAGGGTCGCTTACCCCGGGGTCGTATAAGGACCGACCCTACCATCGACCCAACGATGGAAAATACATTATTTTATTAGAATGATTTGAAAATTTTGAAATTTATAATGATTAGTTCGATTTTTGACTTGAGAACAACTTATATTGATTGCCTCACATGTGCTATGATTGTTTACAGACACTACCACCACCAGAACAGCAAATGGCTGGGCGAAGAGTGACCAGACAAAGCCATAACACAATTCCACCACCACCACCTATGGAGGAAGACATCCATATAAATCCTGAAGCACATGAGAATCTGAATACAGCACCACCAGTAGCTAGTGGCCAGGAAAATTCTACAAACAAACCAGCCCCACCTACGGATTTGGCCACAGTCGTAATGAACTTAGAACAACAGCTGCAGCAAATACAGCAGGTGTAAGTCAATATGCAGGCTGCTATAGGGATGGCTTTTCTAGCTACCCATACAACACCAATGCCAGTAGGGCAGGCCAGTAGAATACCAGGGGGAAGTAACATGGTACCCTACGCACCTCAAACACCAATCATGCAGGCCCAAGTACAGAATCCTAAGGTAGCTCAAGGCAGTTACAAGTATCAACCACCTATGTATGGGGCCTATGCATCGTATCAGTAGGACCACTCCCGACTGATCTAGAGTTTTTTGAAGATGAAGTCTAAAGAATATAATGGTAAGCCAGTAGATCCTTTGTGGCCAGTACACTGGATTGATGAAATGGAAAGGAATTTTCTGATGATGACGGTAAATGTGGAGGAGAAAGTATTGTGTGCAACCTTTATGCTGAAAGGCGATGCACACAACTGGTGGAAGTCCACTCGGACTTCTCTGTTATCTAAGCACAACCAATTGACCTGGGCTATATATAAAGAGTTATTCTTTGAGAAGTATTTTCCTAGAAGTTTTAGAGATTCTATGGAGAGAGAGTTCCTGAGTTTATGTCAGGGGTAAATGACCGTGGATGCATACCAACAGCGTTATGAGGAGCTACTTTTCTTTGCACCCGCAAGCATGCAAGAAGAAAATACTATGACCTGAAGGTTCGTCATGGGACTCAGGGGAAGCATCGGTGGGCATATTCTGGGCTTGGAAAAGAAAGTTTACAACGAAGCAGTACAGATTGCTTGAGTAATAGAGTCGAGCCAGAAGGAGAGCTACTTTGCTCAAAATAGGGGTATTAAAAGGCCAGACGGAAATTCATACAACGGAGGGAATACCAGGACATTCAAAATCATCCGTACTCAAGGCTTTAATGTTGCAGCCAAGACTAC
Source organism: Protea cynaroides (assembly GCA_028583415.1). NCBI lineage: Eukaryota > Viridiplantae > Streptophyta > Magnoliopsida > Proteales > Proteaceae > Protea > Protea cynaroides. The sequence continues at coordinate 43,272,763 of CM053276.1, read as the reverse complement.
TCCAGCAGCTCAACCGCAACAAAAACAAAATAATGAAGGAGTAAAATGCTATTGCTGCAATCAAGTGGGACATTATTCCAGAGAATGTCCTAAGCCGAGGAAGCAACTACAGCAAGGAAGAGTTTATGTTGTTACATCTGAGGATGCTGCCGCATCGCCTGATGTGGTCATAGGTATGACCTGAACCTTTGATTTTGTATTACATTGTGTGAGCAAGTAGACTAAATTAAAACAAATCACAGGTATCGTACCTATTAATGGCATACCCGCTAGAGTACTCTTTGATTCTGGAGCTACTCATTCTTTTATATCTATTTCATTTGAATAGAAACTGAATCTACGCCTCAAAACTTTAGAGTACAAACTGCTTGTACGATCGCCTATGGGATTAGATGTGGAATTAGAAAAGGGTTATGGACCATGTCCAGTTCTTATTGACGAGAAGAGTTTGGATGCAACCTTGATTCAACTTGAGTTGGCAGACTTTGACTTCGTCTTGGGAATGGACTGATTAGCTCGGCATTCTGCAAACCTATTATGTGTAGATAACAAGCTATCATTTAAAGACAGGGAAGGAGAGGAGTTTAGTTTTGTGGGAACCAAACTTTCCCGTAAATGAAAACTCATCCTCTCTGCATTAAAGGCTTGGAAATTCCTCAAGAAAGGAGGACTTGGGTATTTAGTATCGGTGGTCGACCTCACTAGGGAAGCACCACGAATGGAGGATATTGATGTTGTGCGTGACTTTCCAGAGGTATTTCTTGAATAACTACCAGGACTACCACCCGATCGAGCGACAGAGTTTGTTATAGACCTGATATCTGGAGCCACACCAGTATCTAAAGCACCATATCGAATGTCTCTTACTAAACTGAAGGAATTTAAGGTACAATTACAAGAATTATTGGACAATGGTTACATCAGACTAAGCATATCACCATGGGGAGTGCCAGTATTATTTGTAAAGAAGAAGGACGGTAGCGTTCGATTGTGTATAGACTATCGAGAATTGAATAAGCTTACAATCAAGAATCGATACCCATTGCCTCGGATCGATGACTTGTTCGATCAGTTGCATGTTGCCAAGGTGTTCTCCAAGATCGATCTTCAGTCAGGATAACATCAGTTGAATATTAAAGACAGTGTTATTTCCGAAGACACCATTCAGAACTAGATATGGACATTATGAATTTTTAGTCATGTCATTTGGATTGACTAACGAACCCGCAACATTTATGGAACTCATGAATCGGGTATTCCATGATATGTTGGATACGTCAGTCTTTGTGTTTATTGAAGATATATTGGTCTACTCCATGGATAAGGAAACCCATGTCATAAATCTAAGAGCCGCTCTGCAATGATTAAGGAAAGAGAAGCTTTACGCCAAATTTAGAAAGTGTGAGTTTTTGGTTAAAGGAGGTCACTTTCTTAGGCCATGTTGCATCCGCTGAAGGAATTAAAGTGGATCCTAGCAAGATTGAAGCCATTGTAAAGTGGGAAGCACCAAAGAGCGTTGCAGAAATTAGAAGTTTCCTAGGTCTAGCTGGGTATTATCGACAATTCATGGAAAACTATTCCAGAATTTTTGTACCTCTCACCAGTTTGACTAAGAAGGGAGAAAAGTTTGTTTGGACTGATAAATGTGAGAAGAGTTTCAAAACATTGAAGGCTAGATTGATATCTGCTTCGATCTAAACTACTCCTATTCCAGGACAGCCATTTATCTTGTATACAGATGCGTCGGGCTTGGGTTTAGGATGTGTACATATGCAAGGAGTACAAGTAATTGCGTATGCCTCAAGACAACTGAAGACACATGAGAAGAACTATCACACTCATGACTTGGAATTAGCGGCAGTAGTACATGTTGTCATGATATGGAGACATTACTTGTACGGAGAGAAATTTCAGATTAAATCAGATCATAAGAGTCTCACTTATCATTTTAATCAGAAGGAGTTGAACATGAGACAAAGAAGATGGCTGAAATTATTAAAGGATTATGATTGTGATATCCAGTATCATCCTGGAAAGGCTAATGTAGTTGCTGATGTGCTAAGTAGAAAAGCAATGATAAAATCTCAAGGAGAGGTTAACACAACTGCAGCAATGTGTACTATAGGAAAAGTGTTGAATTACGGTATTGAGCAGTTCGTGATAGATGCACCGGGTGAATCAACCAACCAAGGATTTATTCATCGGTTTTCAAATAAGTTCACAATGTTGAAGATTGTACCTGATATAATTGATGAAGTAAAAGCAGCTATTAGATCAGATCCTTATCTAAGAACGGTACAAGAAGACATCGAAAAAGGTACGACTATTCCTAAGTTCACCTTAGATGATGAAAAGGTACTGAAGTACAAAGCAACAATATGTATTCCTGAAATAGAAAATGTGGACATTAGACACCGATTAATGAAGGAAGCTCATACCACCGCCTATTAGGTACATCCTGGAAGTACAAAGATGTATCATGATTTGAAGAAATTATATCGGTGGAGACGAATGAAAGCAAATATAGCAAAATTCGTGTCTCAGTGCCTAAATTGTCAGAGGGTGAAGGCTAAATGACAAAGACCTGCAGGACTGTTGCAACCGCTGCCAGAACCAGCATGGAAATGGGACTGCATCACTATGGACTTCGTCACCAAGTTACCAATGACTCCTCGAGTAGTTGACGTGGTCTGGGTGATTGTAGATCGTCTGACTAAGACAGCTCGCTTTATAGCAATACGACCACAATATACCCTGGAGAAGTTAGCCAAGCTATATGTGGATAACATTGTCAGATTAAATGGTGTAACTGAAAGCATTGTGTCCGACAGAGACCCACGCTTTACTTCAAGGTTTTGGGAAGGATTACAAAAGGCTATGGGTACAACATTGAAGTTCGGTATTGCATTCCATCCTCAGACAGACGGACAGTCAGAGCGTAGCATTCAGATTTTAGAAGACATGCTTCGAGCCTGTGTAATTGATTTTAAAGGATCATGGGATGAGAAACTACCATTGATCGAGTTCGCCTATAACAATAGCTATCAGGCTACTGTACATATGTCACCTTATGAAGAACTGTATGGGAGGAAGTGTCACACTCCTTTGTTCTGAAAAAAGTTGGTGAACGTAGCATTGTTGGAGCAGAATTTATTGAAGAGACTTATCGAGCAGTCGACATCATCAGGGAAAGAGTTAGAACGGCTCAGAATCGTCAGAAATAGTACGTAAATACTCGACGTCGAGACCTTGAATTTGTTATAGGTGATAAGGTATTTCTGAAGGTATCACCTATGCAGGGTTTTAAATGATTCGGACAGAAAGGGAAGCTAAGTCCAAGATATGTTGGGTCATATGAGATTTTAGCCAAATGTGAAAAAGTGGATCAACAGTTAGCACTACCACCATCTCTGTCAAGTATGCATGATGTATTTCATATCTCTAAATTAAAGAAGTACGTCAGAGATCCAACGCACGTTTTGACAGTAGATCCACCAGATCTAATTGATGATTTGACATTCGAAGTAGCACCAACTGAAATCACTAGTCAAAAGGTTCAACATCTACATAACCGTGACATATACTATGTTAAAGTCACCTGGAGAAGCCGAGATATAGAAGAGATCACATGGGAAGAAGAGAATTCTAGACAGAAGCAATATCCTCACCTTTTTTACTCGAAAGGTATGTACAAATTTTAAGGATGAAATTTTAATAAGAGGGGGGGAGTTGTAAGACCCGTATCGAGCTAACCGGTCTTACCACCTTGTACCAGGTCTACCTATCATGGTCGAGGCAAGTGGACCAACTGCGTGAAGAAAATCACAAGACCAGGTATGAGTTTGACCCAAAAATAATAAATGTGAGGGTAGGGTCACATGCCTAAACCGGTAGGGTCGTGCCCACCTCAACAAGATTCCAACCCATGATTTTCTAGTAGTACTGTCGCATGACTAGAAAAACGTAGGGTCGATGGATCCTGCGACCCTACGTCCGACCCTACGATTTTAGACAGAAACCGTAAATTAAGAAACTTTCCTAATTCCAAGGGGTTCCTTCTTAAACTCAATGGGACTTTTTTTGGAGGGTTTTCCTCTATAAATAGGACGTCCCTTAGCCTCTTTCATTCCTTTTAGAACCCTAATTGAAAGTGAGAAAAAAGAAAGAGAAGGAAAAGAAGAAGAGAAGGAAAATTGAAGAAAAGGCTAAGGAAGAGGAGGAAGTTCAGAGAAACCTCTGAATCTCAGTCAATTTCATGTATAAATCTAATTCCCTTCATAAAGTAAGAGCCTAGAATAGATTAGGAAGAAGTTAGGATTAGGAGAAACCCAAATCTTCCATTAATGGACAAGTTTCAAAGGAATCCATGGATGTAATCATCATAGGCAAAGAAAAGTGTGTAAAAATCATAGTTATGAGTCATAGAATAATCTTAAAATGGACCTACAAGATCACAGAATCGACCACATGCCCTCGGGATGTCCCAGGGAGGGTGTAGTCGCACGTAGGGTCGATCGGTAACTGACCCCACGTCTGACCATATACCTTAGGGTCGATTGGTAACTGACCCTAGGTGCTGCCCTACCTGCGCCCCTACGATTTCAGCTAGTCTAAATTTGTTGGAATTTATTCTAATTAAAATCTATCGACTTATTAGGCCTTCTAGTGATTTAAAGATGATTCATAAAGCTTGAACGAGGATCTACACTCAATCAAAGGTGAGGGAACAAGACCTAAACTAATTGGTTAATAATAAATTATTCTCATTTATTGAGTCCAATACCATGTTTGATTCTATGATTGTATGATTGTAATGTGCATATCACATGTCATCTACTATTCTTGTTATTACTATTCATGCATATTCAATTCAGTTTATTTACTACATTGTAATGATGATGATGCTAAGAATAGGCATGTGAATGTTTGTGTGTGGTTAGTGTACTTAATGTGAGTGGGGCATCAGGGGAAATGTGATGCGGTGTGGTCCTAAGCACTTTAGCACTATCTCTACTCAAGTCTTATCCACTGACATAGTCGTACCGCCATTTTCTTAGCAGAACTATTATGTCGTAGGGCATCAGGGGAGGTGGTCTCAGACCGTGTAGTCTCTGACTCTATCGGGGGGCCTGAGCTCTATCTCTATGGATGTATTGAGGGATTCTGAGGTGAGGCCTTGGATACACTGTTTGACATTAGGATTGGTTAGTTACGATCCCAGTTTGCAAGCCCTAGCCAACAGGGGCTTACGTGCTGGTATGGGTAGAGCATTAGGGGATGTGTGATGCGGTGCGGTCCTAAGCACTTTAGCTCTATCTCTATTCCATGGTGGGGCGGATGTGGCATACTGAGCATACTGAGCTTCGACCTCGTTGGAGCAGAAATGAACTAGGTCATGAGCCCTAGGCACCTTGGTACAAGCCATGTTGTAAGATCCGTATGTTCAAATTTTGAGGAAAAAATTTCCTTTAAGGGTGGTGGAGTTGTAAGACATGCATGCCACGAACCCGGTCTAACCTTACATTTCATGTCGTGACCAGTCTACATAACATGGTCGAACCAAGTGGACCAAGTGTGTGAAGAAACCCAAGAACCAATAAGAAATTTTACTTAAAAACATTCAAAATGAGGGTAGGATTGCATGCCTAAACAGGCAGGGTCGACCCCACCTCAAAAAAAGTCCAACCCATGACTTTTTGGTCTGGGGTCGTAGGGGTCTCGGATTGTCTGACCGCCTCATCGACCCCCTAGGATCGACCCTAGGAAAATAACAAAAATAGCACGAACCAAAAATTAGAAAACTTTCCTAATTTCAATTGGGACCTTTCCTAAACTCAATGGGACTTATTTTGGGATGTTTTCCTCTATAAATAGGACGTCCCTAACCCTCTTTCACTCCTTTTAGAACCCTAATTGAAAGTGAGAGAAAGAGAAGAGAAGGAAGAGAAGAAGAGAAGGAAACTTGAAGAAAAGGCTAAGGAAGAAGAAGAAGTTCAGAGAAATCTTTGAAACTCGGACTACAGAAGGTATGAACCTCAATCCCTATCTGAATTGAAAGCTTAGAATAGATTATGATGAAGTTAGGTTAGGAAAAACCCTAATACCATCCATCCATGGATAAATTCCAATGGAAATCATGGAGGAAATCATTGAAAACTATGAAAGTGAGTAACATGGAGTTTTGAGCGATAGAACAATCATAGAATGGACTATCAAAGTAAGCCAAATGAACCAAACAAGAAAGAATAGACTGTAGAATGAAAAGGTCGACTCAAACCACGTGCGATCGCACATAGGGTCGATTGGGAATCGACCCTACCAGACCACAGGATCGACCCCTAGCTTACGGGAAGTCCGGGGAAGCTGTGGTTGCACCTAGGGTCAATGGAACATCCGACCCTAGCATCGACCCTATACCCTGGGGTCGCAGAAAACTACTACCCTACCTGCAATCCATCCTGCGACCGTAGCCTAATAGCAAGCCTAAAATTATCGGAATGAATTCTAACTAAAATCTATCGACTTATTAGGATTTCCTATTGATATAAAAGTGATTCTTAAACCTTGAAAGAGGATCTATACTCAAGCAAAGGTGAGGGAGCAAGACCTAAACTAATTGGCTAATAATAAACTATTTTTATTTTTTGAGTCCAATGCCATGACTGATTCTATGCGTGTATGCTTGTAATGTGCATTCAACATGTCATCCAATATTCCTGCTATTAATGTTCATGCATATTTAATTTTATTTTATTTATAACATGATGATGATGATGATGATGATGCTAGGAATAGACATGTAAATATATGTTTTTGGTTAGTGTGCTTGATGCGAGTGGAGCATCAGGGGGAGGACGTGACATTGTGGTTCAGCCTGGTCACCAGACTCTAGCTCTATCCCTACTTAAGTCTTGTCTGCTGATATTGTCGTATCGCCATTACCATAGTAGAACTATTACGTCGTAGGGTATCAGGGGAGGTGGTCTCGGACCCTCTACTCTTCGACTCTGTCGGGGGGCCTTAGCTCCATCTCTATGGACGTATTGAGGGATGCTGGGGTGAGGCCTTGGGTACACTGTTTGACATTAGGATTGGTTAGTTACTAGCCTAGTTTGCAAGCCCTCGCCAGCAGGGGCTTACGTGTTGGTATGGGTAGAGTATCAGGGGAAGTGTGATGCGGTGTGGTCCTAAGCACTTTAGCTCTATCTCTATTCCATGGTAGGAGCACATGGGACGACAATAAACGTTAACCTTTGGGCGGCTTCACACACTCGTTTATAGAGGTGAGGCGGCCATCGAACCTTTCTATAGCACATTGCAAACTTATATACCAGACCACAAATATGAATTGAATGCATGCATATATGTTTGTTGCATTGTTTTGTTTACTCAATGAGCTCAAGTTGGAGAGCTGACCCTCGCGTGCGTAATTCTTTTTAGTTTCTGATGTTGCAGGTATTACGGTTGAAGATTATGTCAACACGCCAACATATGAACATGTGGCGGCTATGATGAGCAAGCTATGGAAGACTATTGTGATTCGTCAAGCTAGCGTTTCAACAATGGATACGCTTAGTGTTTAATTTTCGTATTTGAATATTTATAATATGTATTAAATTATGTTTTGGTTACTTAAAGATAAATAGAATATTAATTATTTATCATGATTAGACCTCAGTTCATTATCTATAAGCCTTCTGCTATTTACTTTATTACCTCAGATTAATGTGGAATGTGTTCTACTTTAACAACGTGGGATAGCCTATATGAGATCCTGGTTGAACCATTGATTTATTGATGGTTCATCACACCATTCTAGTTGGTGCAGAATTAGGGTGTGATAACTTGGTATCAGAGCTCTCAGGCCTTCCCATGAAACCTGAATACTTCCACTAGAGTCCATGAACTGAGTTAGGATAATTAAAAGCTTTAATACGAACCCACATAAGCACCTATGTTGGTTGAGACCGAACTTAAACATGACAATAATGTACATATGAAAGGTGAAACCATATATATACACTCAAACAGATAGAGAAGACCAAAATTTATCCTGATAAACAAATAATATAGGGTACTATCTATAAGTCGGGCAGTTACCTAAGTATAGAAAGGATATAGTACAGTTAAAAGAAGGAAGCATCTGTAAAGCAGAAAAGTTAGAATACCGAGTTGGTACTCACAAGATTTGAAACTCGATGTATGATAGAGAAAGGAGAAAAATGGCTAGTAATGCTTAAATCCCTGTAGAGGAAAAGGGAAAAATCTTGGGCTGAATGCGACAGAGATAAGAAAATAATACCTATACACCAAAAATTAGGGTAACTATAAAAGAAGAAGATAAAGATATACTCCTGGGTGACATGGAGATGCAGAGTGAGATCCACCACAAGGTGATCCATTACCCGCTGAGCATTAAGAAGATGTTACAACTCGACCCCACAACTATCTAGGTCGAGAACAAGTAGTGAAAACTCATCTGAGCAGATGCTAAATAATGATAATCAGATTAGAGCAAATCAAAGGAGGTGAACAACCAGGCCACTCTAGCCAATCACCTGGACTACCAAGTACCTTGGCCACGATTGTAATAAATTTAGTTAGACAAAATACATGAGCAACAACAGACGACTCTGCAAGTTGCTATGTGAATCACTACCCAAGTTGCCAATGTTACATCAACAACTCCGAGTCAGGCCATGTACAGTACTAATTGGTATCAACACTGTACCCCCATCACCTGTTACTATAACACAGTGCCTACCATACAACAAGTTCTAGTAACACACACCCAGTGCAAAAGCTTGGTGCACAACAAGCAGTGTATCAAGGTGGTTACCATTATCAGCCACTGATGTATGGGATAGCTGCATCTTGACAGAATGATCCAACAAGGATTGAGAAATATTTTTTGAAGATGAATCCTCAAACGTTTTCAGCAAAGGGTCAAATCTATAGTGGCTTTATAAATAGATAGGTTTATATAGGATGTGGTGCATTATTGACTTACTCTTATGATTATAGAGGATGCACATACCTGATTTTAATTTCTCGTGTCTTGACAGGATACCTTCTTGATTTAACCAGTCAATTGGATTATAGATCTTGTTTCTTTAGTATTAGTCCTGATTATACCAAATTGAGCCACTCTCATGATCGACAACATGAACTGAGATATGAACTGAATGAACAGTTAAATGTTTAATCATGTTAAGCGTACATCTTTTTGATTTTACCTGATTTACTGATGTACAAAAACATTCTCCAGATTTATTCCTATAGTGCCTTGACCAATGGCATTATATATATACTCAATAGAACCTGTAACCCTGAGGTTAAGAGTTGTAAAACCTCTATTTTTATTTATTTGGACCACCGTGCAACTTGACGATCTCTTAATGCCGGTTGGATTACCATAGATTTACTCCTGATCCTTTAAACTGAAGTTCATTACATAAAGCAAGTGTTTGTCATTATGTTAAATTGAAAGAAGGAAATGAATTGCTTTTGGATAAACATTTTGATTCTTACGTTTCTCGACATCCATTAGTAAGACGTTTAGTGAATAAGGAATTAGTAAGATGATTAAATTTAGATTTGATTCTATAGCCAAGGAACCTCAGATAAAGAAATGAATGATCTATTTCGAGATTGCTGAATAGATGGATATGCTAATAAAAGAGTGCATGAGCAAAAGTAAAAACTTTCAAGAGTAACTAGGAAAGAGTAGATAGCACTCAAGTAAAGTTAAAGATAGCTATATCGGTATGAATTTTGACAAGGCAGAAGATTCCTAAAGGCAAATCTAAGAGTGGATACAAGGATAAAGTCAAAAATCATGGCATTGATAGTATTCAGATTAGTATAAATAATATTGGGTTATGCCAAAGGTCGAGTGAGATGATTAAGTAAAGACCAAAAGAGTTTGGTTAGATTAATGAATTTATAACCATATACCCTAATGCTTATAGATGGACTTGGGATATGAAATAACAATCATATGATATTTTTTTAAGGTATATGAAAGAGAGATCAGGATAGAACAGAAGTGATAAAGGAAATATAAGCTAATGAACTTTTCAAGATATAAGATTATTAGCGATAGTCTTTGAAAATCATAAGAGATGAAGGAACTAGATAAGCTCTTAAGACAGTTACACCAGATTTTCTAGTTCAAGCCCTTTTGGACTAGATGTTGTATGGGATGAGTATTACAATCATATAGATGGACAGAATTTGGATGCAACCTGAATCGACTTGAGATAGTAGACTTTACTGGTTGTCTCAACACTCTACAAAGTTGTTGTGTGCATAGAAGAGATTATCATTCATGAATAAAGATGACATATAATTTAGTATTATTAGGAGCATGTTGCCTAAGAAGTGGAAGCTGATCTGTGCTATGCTAAAGGCGAAGAGATGCTTTGAAGAGAAAGAAGTTGGATATATGGTATATGTGGTATATGCTACCAAAGGAGCACCACAGATGGAAGAAATTGATGTGATGCAATAATTTCTTGATGTGTTTCCTGGAGACTTATTTGGGTTACCATCTGATCATGCGACCGAGTTCGACATTGACTTGTTACCCAAAGACGATACTTGTGTCAAAGGCACCTATGAATGGCTCTTATAGAATTGATGGATCTGAGACTCAACTACAAGAGTTACTAGACTAAGGTCCTAATAGGCTAAGTATTGCATCACGGGGAGTGCCAATTCTTGAAGAAGAATGATGGTAATGCCAGATTATGTATATACTACCGAGAATCGAACAAGCTCACAATTAAGAATCGATATCTATCACCTCGGATCGATGACTTGTTTAAACAGTTGCAAAGAGAAAAGGTAATTTCTAAGATTGGTCTTTGGTCAAGATATCAACAGCTGAAGAATTTGGACAGCGATATCTCGAAGATACTTTTAGAATCAAGATTGGGCAATTTTGATTTCTCGATTATGACGTTGGGATTATCTAATGCCCCTACATATTTTATGGAGCTGATGAATTGGGTGTTTCATGACATGTTGGACACGTCGGTCATAGTTTTCATAGATGATTTTTGGTTTATTCCAAAAATGAAGCAACTCATACAATGGATTTTAGAACAGCTTCACAACAGCTGAAAAGGGAAAAGCGTTATGCCAAGTCCAAGAAATATAACACCCGATTAAACAAAGTGGTCTGCTTAGATCACATAGCATCGTAAAAAAGGATTAAAGTGGATCCTATTAAGATAGAAGTAATCATATGGTGAGAAACATATAAAGAGTATTGTGAAGATCAGAAGTTTCTTGGGTTTATCTGGTGATTATAAATGATTCATTGAGGACCACCCTAGGATCGCAATACCTCTTACCAAGCTAACCAGGAAAGGAGAGTTTAATTGGACTGACAAATGTGAAGAATGTTTTTAGATTCTAAAGTAAGGTTGATATCAACTTCAATCTTGATCATTCGGACACCAGGGAAACCGTTTACCCTAAAAATCGAAGCTTTTGGAGTGGATCTAGGATGCAGGTTGATGCAAGGTAAATAAGTGATGGCATATGCTTCAATAAAACTGAAGGAACATTAAAAGAATTACCCTACTCATGACTTGGAATTATCGGTGATGAATTATGTAATTAAGACTTGGAGACATTATCTATACGGAGAAGAATTTAGATTAAATGGAAACACAAGAGTTTTATTTATCTCTTCACCAGAATGAGTTGAACATAAGGATAAAAATAGCTGGAATTGCCCAAGGATTTAGACTGTGATATTGAGTGTCAACCGAGTATGGCTAATGTAGTGGCTAAGGCTTTAAAGAAAAAGGGAATTATGAAGTCCAAGGAGGGACCCAGTATAAATGCTACCTTATGTCTCGTAGCAATAGATTCATATTTGAAAGAAGAGTAACATATAATAGAAACTCGTGATGATCCAATTGAGCAAGAAATTATGGATGAACTTATGGAGCAATAGTTCCTCCCTTGCATTCACAACATTAAAGATCATCTCTGAATTGATGGATGAAGTAAAAGTAGCAATTTTGTTAGATCTGTATATAAGAACGGTGTAAGCAGATTTAGAGAAAGGAAAAGCAAACCCTGACTTACTCCGGATGCGAAAAAGATCTTATGATACAAAGGATGATTATGTATACCTGAAGTAAAAAATGCTGATCATAAGATATAAGATAAGGTTAAAAGCCCATTCTATTCCGTATTGGATACATTCTAGAAGTATAATATATACCAAAACATGAAGAGATTATTTTGGTAGAAGGGAATGGAAGTAGTTGTGGTTAGATGCATGTTTCAGTGTCTGAATTATCAGCAAGTCAAGGCTGAAAGATAAAGACCAACATGGGTTACCATAACCATTATCGGAGCCAGTCTGGAAGTGGAACTGCAGAACAATGAACTATGTCAATGATTTGTCACTAACTCCCAGATCTGTTGATATGGTTTGGGTGATTGTTGATCACCTTATAAAGATAGCTCAATCCATTGCTATACGACCTCGGTATGCTTTAAAGTAGCTAACTAAGCTATATGTGGATTGAATTTGCTACCAAGCTACTTTGTAAATATCACCTATATAGCATGGTATGGTAGAAATGTCAAATCCCTATATGTTGGAATGAAGTTGATGAATGAAGAGTTTTAAGACCTGAGTCTGTTGAAGAAACCTGTCGAGTAGTAGACAAGATCAAAGAAAAGGGCCAAGATAGCTCAAGTTTCTCAGAAGAGACACCAAGACCTCGAGTTTGTCATAAGTTATAAAGTGTTCTTGAAGATATTACTTATGCACAGATTAAAAACAATTCAATGAGAAGGGAAAGTTGTATCCGATATATGTTTTTGACCTCATAAAATTTGGAGAGACGTAGAAAAGTTGTATATCAAATAGAATTACCGCTGTCCATGTTTAGTCCGCATGACGTATTTCACGTATCTCTATTGAAGGAGTATGTGGGAGATCTATATCAAAGGTATTGACCACTGATCCACTGGATTAGATAGAAGATTTAACTATTGAAGTGATACCAGCCTAGTTCACTAGTTGGAAGGTACAACATCTCAAAAATTGGGAAAATTATTATATAAAGATAATCTGGCGAAGACAAGATGTGGAGAAGATTACATGGGAGGAAGAAGATGCAATGCAAAAACAGAATTCCCACCTATTGACTCCGAATTAATTCAAATTTTGAGGACTAAATTTATTTTAAGGAGGGGGGAGTTGTAAGATCCGTACGTTCAAATTTCGAGGACGAAATTTCTTTTAAGGGTGGTGGAGTTGTAAGACCCGCACGCCTCGAACTCGGTCTAACCTTACATTTCATGTCGTGACCAGTCTACATATCATGGTCGAGCCAAGTTGTCACACCCCAATTTCGCACCTTTCGGAACGGTGTGATGAACCATCAATAAATCAACGGTTCAACCAGGATCTCACAATAGGCTATCCCACATATGATAAACCAAGACACATTCCACGTTAATCAGAGGTAATAAAATAAACAGTGAAATTCTTACAGATAATGAACTGAGGTCTAGTCATGATAAATAATTAATATTCCATTTATTTCCATGTAACCAAAACATAACTTAATACATATTACAATATCCAAATACAAAAACTAAACACTAAACGTATCCACCGTTGAAACGCTCGCTTAACGAACCATGTTCATTTTCCACAGCTTGCTCAATCATAGCCTCTACCCGTTCATATGTTGGCGTGTAGACAAAATCTTTAATCGTAGTACCTGCAACATCATAAACTAAAAATAATTACGCGCGCGAGGGTCAGCTCTCCAACTTGAGCTCAGTGAGTAAACAAAACAATGCAACAATACATATGCATGCAATCAATTCATAGCTTTGGTCTGGTTTAAAGTTTGCAATACGCAATAGAAAGGTTTAGGTAGTCAAAGGTTAACATTTATTGACCCCGCCTCTATACACAACTGTGTGACGCTGCCCGAAAGTAACATTTATCGTCGACTCACAAGCACCCAATTCATGAACATTGTACAACAAAGGTTAACGTTTATTGCTGTACAGTGTCATACCAACACGTAAGCCCCTGTTGGCGAGGGCTACAAACTGGGCTCGCAACTAACCAATCCTAATGCCAAACAGTGTATCCAAGGCCCCACCCCAACATCCCTCAAAACGTACATAGAGATAGAGCTAAAGCCCCCCGATAGAGTCAGAGACTACAAGGACCGAGACCACCTCCCCTGATGCTCTACAACATAATAGTTCTACTAAAGTAATGGCGATACGACGATGCTAATGCACAAGACTTGAGTTAGAGATAGAGCTAGAGTGTTGAGGCCCAGCCTATGACACCCCTTGATACTCGCTCGCATCAAGTACACCAACCACACACACACATTCACATGCCTATTCCTATCATCATCATCATCATCATGTTATAAACAATAAAGTAATTATGCATGAACAAATAATAGAAATATTGGATGACATGTTGTATGCACATTACAAGCATATTCGCATAAAATCAAGCATAGCATCGGACTCAAGAAATAAAACAGTTTATTATTAACCAATTAGTTAAGGGTCTTGTTTCCTCACCTTTGCTTGTTTGTAGATCCACTTTCAAGCCTTATGAATCACTTTTATATCAATATTATATTGGTAGAATACCTAACAAAGTCGATAGAATTTAATTAGAATTTATTCTAATTCTTACAGCTTGTTGTTAACTGGGGGTCGATGCCTAGGGTCGCAGGTTCCATCGACCCTAGGTGCTACCCCTCCTTTCCTGAACTTCCCGAATGGTGTGGGTCGATGCTAGGGTAGGATGTTCCATCGACCCTAGGTGTGACCCCCCATGGTTTCAGTCAAAAATATCAAATTTCGTCTATTCATTCATGCTTGGGTCCTATGGCTTGCTTCTACAATCTATTCCACACATGTTCTATGGTTTAGAACTATTCCTTATTCACCTACATGGTTTCAATGATCTCCTCCATGGTTTCCATTGAAACCTAACCATGGATGGATGGTATTTGGGTTTCTTCTAAGTCATACCCACTTCATAAACCATTCTAAGGTCTTAAATAAATCATGGGGAATGTATTCATACCTTAGGTTTACTGAGATTCAGAGTTTCCTCTGAATTTCCTCCTCCTTTGTCTTCTTCTTCAATTCTTTTTCTCTTCTCCTTCTCTTCCTTCTCTTCTCTTTCTCTCAATCCAATTAGTGTTGTAAAAGGAGTGAAAGAGGCTTAGGGACGTTCTATTTATAGAGTAATACCTCCCAAAATAAGTCCCATTGAGTTTAGGAAAGTTTCCAATTGAAATTAGGAAAGTTTTCTAATTTTTGATTCGTGCTGTTTTTCCCGATTACCGGGGGTCGATGGAGGGTCGATGGGGGGGTCGGACAATTCAGAGACCCCTGCGAGCCCTGGTCACCGGTCGATGGTGGGGGTCGATGGGGGTTTCGGACCTGCCTGTTAAAACCTGCTACCCTACCCTCATTTTGACTATTTTTTAGTAAATTTACATATTGGGTCTTGGTTTTCTTCACACAGTTGGTCCACTTGGCTCGACCATCTCGACCATGACATGTAGACGGGTCGCGACACAAAATGTAAGGTTAGACCGGGTTCGTGGCGTGCGGGTCTTACAACTCCACCACCCTTAAAAGAAATTTCATCCTCGCAATTTAAGCGTACGGATCTTACAACTCCCCCATCATTAAAATAAATTTTGTCCTCAAAATTTGAATTTACTTCGGAGTCAATAGGTGAGAATTCTATTTTCGCATTGCATCTTCTTCCTCCTATGCACTCTTCTCCATGTCTTGTCTTTGCTAGGTTACCTTGATATAATAATTATCCCAGCTTTGGAAACATTGTACCTTCTAACTAGTGAACTAGGCTGGTACCACTTCAATAGTTAAGCATTCTATCTAATCCAGTGACTCCGTGGTCAATACCTTCAATATGGATATCCAATGTACTTCTTCAATAGAGACGCACGAAATACATCATGCATACTAGACATGGATAGCGGTAACGCTAATTGATATGCAACTTTTCTACGTCTCTCCAAAGTTTATAAGATCCAACACATATATAAATTATTACTTTCCCTTCTTGTCTAATCGTTTCAAACTGCGCAGAAGTGATATCTTCAAAAACAACACTTTGTCACTTATGGCGAACTCGAGGACTTGGTCTCTCTCCTGACAATCCTGAGCTGTCTTGGGCCCTTTTCTTTAATCTTGTCTGCCACTCGACAGTTTTCTGCAATTTACTTAGGTCTTAAAACTCTTCATTCACTAACTTCATTCCAAAAGAAAGGAATTTGACATTTCTACCGTACCATGCTTCATAGGTAACATTTACCTGGTAGCTTAGTAGCAACTTCAATTCATGATACCTTCTCAACTCAAGTTCCTTGAAATCAATTTTACAAGCTCGATCATATCTCTTAGGATCAGTATAGTCCGCTCCGACTATCCGTCGTTTTGAGGTAAAGTGTGGTACTAAACTTTAACTTTGTCCCCATTATTTTCTGTACATCCTCCCAAAACTTTGAGATAAGGCATAAGCCTCTGACTGACACGAAGCTCTCATGCATACCATTCAATCTGGCAATATTATCTACATATAGCTTATTTAGCCGCTCCAAAGTATACCGAGGTTGTATAGCAATGGAATGAGCTACCTTCATAAGGCGATCAACAATCCCCCAAACTACATCAACTACTCTGGGAGTCAGTGGCAAATCAGTGACATAATTCATTGTAATGCAATTCCACTTTCAGACTGACTCCGATAGTTTTTATTGTAAGCCATGGTGGTCTTTGTCTTTCAGCTTTTATTTGCTGATAATTCAGACACTAGAACGCACTAAGCCACATTTGTTATCTCTTCAAGTCATGATACATATTGGTACTCTAGGATATCCCGAATATGGAGTACAATGGGCTCTTATCCTTATCCTCTTCATGATATCTGAGTCTTTACCTTCATGTATTCAGAGTCTACCTCTGTATCTGAGTACCGTCTTCGCATCCAAAGTAAGTCAGGGTTCGGTTTTTCTTTCTCTAAATCTTCTTGTATCATTCTTATATACAGATATAACAAAATTACTATTTTTTCTTCATCCCTAAGTTCTTACTCAATTGGATCATCACGAGTTTCTATTATATGTTACTCTTCTTTCAAATCTGAATCTGTTGTTGCAGAACATAAGGCAGCATTTATACTTGGTCCTTCTTCGGACTTCATAATTCCCTTTTTGCTTAAGGCCTTAGCTACTACATTAGCATTGCTCGGATGACATTGAATATCATAGTCTTAATCCTTCAAGTATTCCTAACCATCTCCTTATCCTCATGTTCAACTCTTTCAAATGAAGAGATAAATAAAACACTTTTAATCCAATCTATTCTAAAATTCTTCTCCGTTTAAATAATGTCCCCAAGTCTTGATTGCATGAATCATAATTGTTTACTCCAATCATGAGTTGGGTAACTCTTCTCATGCGCTTTCAGTTTTCTTAAAGCATATGAAATCGCTTATTTACCTTACATCAACCCGCATCCTAGATCCAATCCGAAAGCTCTGATGGATAGGGTAAAAGGTTTCCCTGGTGCCGGAACGATGAAGATGGGAGCTGATATCAATCTTACTTTAGAATCTGGAAATATTCTTTACCCTTGTCAGTCAAATTAAACTCCTCTCCCTTCCTGGTTAGTTTGGTAAGAGGTTTTGCGATCTTAGAGTGGTCCTCCAAAATCATTAGTAATAACCAGCTAAACACAAGAAACTTTTGATCTTCGTAATACTCTTTAGGTGTTTCTCACCATATGATTACGTCTATCTTAATAGGGTCCACTTGAATCCCTTTTTTTGATGCTACGTGATCTAAGAAGATCATTTTGTTTAATCATGTCTCATATTTCTTGGACTTGGCATAAAGTTTTTTCCCTTTTCAACTGTTGTGGAGCTACTCCAAGATCCGTTGTATGAGGAGCTTCATTCATGGAATAAATCAAAATATCATCTATGAAAACTATGACCAACATGTCCAACATGTCATAAAACATCCAGTTCATCAGCTCCATAAAAGATGTAAGAGCATTGGTTAATCCAAACGTCATAATTGAGAACTCATAATTAGCCAATCTCGATTCTAAAAGCTATCTTCGAGATATCGCTGTCCAAATTCTTCAACTGGTGATATCTTGATCGAAGATCAACCATAGAAAATATCTTTTCTCCTTGCAACTAGTTAAACAACTCATTGATCTGAGGTTGTAGATATTGATTCTTGATCGTGAGCTTGTTTAGGTCCTGGTAGTCTATAAATAATCTGACACTATCGTCCTTCTTCTTTACGAGTTGCATTGGCCCTCTCCGTGATGCAATACTTAGTTGATTAGAACCCTTGTCTAATAACTCTTGTAGTTGAGTCTCAGTTCCTTCAACTCCGTAGGAGCTACTCTATAGGTGCCTTTGACACAAGTATCGTCCTTGGTAACAAGTCGATGACGAACTCGATCATATGATCAGATGGTAACCCAAGTAACTTTCCTGGAAATACATCAGGAAATTTATGCATCACATCAATATCTTCCATCTGTGGTTCTTCTTTGGTAACGTATACCACAGATACCATAATTCCAACTCATTACTCTTCAAATCATCTCTTCGCTTTTAGCATAGAGAGGATTAGCTTTCACTTCTTGAGCAACTTACTTCCAATAAAACTAAATTATATGTCATCTCTATTCTTGAATGACAACCTCTTCTATGAACATAATCACTTGTAGAGTGTTGAGACAACCGGTCTATCCCCAAGATGATGTCAAAGTCTGCCATCTTAAGTCGAATTAGGTTGCATCCTACGTCTGTCCATCAATACTATTCAAACATTGTTCATAATACTCATCTAATGCACATCTAGTCAAAAAGGGCTTGAACTAACAAAATCTAGTGTAAAGGTCTCAAGAGCTTGTCTAGTTCCTTCATCTCTTATGATTTTTCAATGACTATCGTCAAAACCTCATATTGCACTCATTAGCTTATATCCCTTTTATCCTTGTTGTTCTACCCTGATCTCTCTTTCATATACCTCGAAAAATATCTTGTGATTGTTACTACATTACATATCCCAAGTCTAAGCATTAGGGTATATGCTCAAAATTTTATTAATTATGCCAAACTGTCTTGGTCTTTGCTTAATCATTTCCTTTAGCACTGGGTGTAACTCAGTATTACCTATACTAATCTGAAAACTATCAATGCCACGATTTTTGACTTTATCCTTGTATCTACTTTTAGATTTGTCTTTAGGAATCTTCTACCTCAAAATTCATACCGATATAACCATTTTTAACTTTACTTGAGTGTTATCTACTCTTTCCTAGTTAATCTTGATAGTTTTCACTTTTTTCTCATACACTCTTTTATAGACATGGCTCATATCCATCAATTCATTAATCTCAAAATAGATCCTCCATTACATCATCTGAGGTTCACTGGCCATAGCATTTAATCTGAATCCAATCATCTTTCTTCCAATAATTCCATTATCACTAAACATCTTATCAATGGATGTCAAGAAATGTAAGAATCAAAATGTTTATCCAAAACAATTCATTTCCTTCTTTCAATTTAGTATGATGACAAACACTTTCTTTATTTAGTAAACTTAGGTTTAAAAGATCAGGAGTAAATCTGTGGTAATATAACTGGCATTAAAAGATCGTCAAGTTACATGGTGGTCCAAATATATGAAAATAGTGGTTTTACAACTCTTAACCTCATGGATACATGTCCTATTGAGTATATATAATGCCATTGGTCAAGGCACTATATGAATAAATCTGGAGAAAGTTTTCGTACATCAGTAAATCAGGTAAAATTGAAAGATGTACGCTCAATGATTAAACATTTAACTGTTCATTCAGTTCATATCTCTATTCATGTTGTTGATCATGAGAGTGGTTCAGATTGGTATAATCAGGACTAATACTAAAGAAACAATATCTATAACTCCAATTGACAGGTTAAATCAAGAAGGTATCCTGTCAAGGCCCGAGAAATTAAAATCTGGTATGTGCATCCTCTATAATCATAAGAGTAAATCAATAATGCCTCGCATTCTATATAAACCTATTTAGATATATGGCCATAATAGATTTGATCCGTTGCTGAAAATGTCTGAGGTATCATCTTCAGAAGACATTCTTCAATCCTTGCCGGATCATTCTGTCATGATGCAACTATCCCATACATCGGTGGCTGATAAGGTTAACCACATTGATACACTGCTTGTTGTGCACCAAACTTCTGCACTGGGTGTGCCTTACTGGGACTTGCTGTATGGTAGGCACTCTGTTATAGCTAACATGTGTTGGGGTACAGTGATTCTACCAATTGGTACCATACTTGGTTTGACCCAGAGGTGTTGATGTAGCATTGGCAATTTGGATAGTGATTCACATAGCAACTTTTATAGTCAGTCTCATTTGTGGTTGCTCTTGTATTTTAATGGGCCAAGTTTATGACAACCATAACCAAGGTACTTATTAGTCTAGGTGGTTGGCTGGAGTGGTCTGGTCGTTCACCTCCTTTGATTCGCTCTAATCTGATTATCATTATCTAGCATCTGCTCAGATGAGTTTTTATTATCCATTCTCGACCTAGATAGTGGTGGGGTCAAGTTGTAACCTCATCTTAATGCTCAGTGGGTAATGGGTCAGCGTATAATGGATTTCACTCTAAGTCTCCATGTCACCCAAGGGTATAGCTTTATCTTCTTGTAGTTACTCTTATTCTTTATGTAGGGCCGTTATTCTCCTATCTCTGTTGGATTCGGCCCGAGATCTTTCCCTTTACCTTTGTAGGGAATTAAGCATTACTAGCCATTTTCTCCTTCCTTTGTCATACATCGAGTTTCACATCTTGTGAGTACCAACTCGGTATTCAATATTCTGCCTTACAGAAGCTCCCTTCTTGCTACTGTACTATATCCTTGTGTACTTGGATAACTACCCAACTTATAGATAATACCCTATATTATTTATTTATTAGGATAATTTTTTTTGGTCTTCTCTTTCTGTTTGAGTGTATATATATGGTTCCACCTTTTATATGTACATTATCGTCTTGTTTAATTTCTGTCTCAACCAACACAGGTGCTTATGGTTTGTTTGTATTAAAGCTTTTAATTTATCCTAACTCAGTTCATAGACTCTAGTAGAAGTATTCAGGTTTCATGGGAAAGGCCTGAGAGAGCTCTGATACTAAATTGTCACACCATAATTCCGTACCATTCGAAATGGTGTGATGAAACATCAATAAACCAACGGTTCAATCAGGATCTCACAATAGGCTATCCCACATATGATAAACCAAGACACATTTCATATTAATTAGAGGTAATAAAATAAATAGCGGAAGTCTTACAGATAATGAACTGAGGTCTAATCATGATAAATAATTAATATTCCATTTATTTCCAAGTAACCAAAACATAACTAAATACATATTACAATATCCAAATATGAAAACTAAACACTAAACGTATCCACCGTTGAAACGCTCGCTTAACGAACCATGTTCGTTCTCTACAGCTTACTCATTCATAGCCTCCACCCGTTCATATGTTGGTGTGTAGACAAAATCTTCAATCGTAGCACCTGCAACATCAGAAACTAAAAAGAATTACATGCACGAGGGTCAGCTCTCCAACTTGAGCTCAATAAGTAAACAATACAATGCAACAATACATACGCATGCAATCAATTCATATCTTTTGTATGGTTTAAAGTTTACAATATGCAATAGAAAGGTTTAGGTAGTCAAAGGTTAACGTTTATTGACCCCGCCTCTAAACACAAGTGTGTGACGCCACCCGAAGGTAACGTTTATCGTCGACTCAGAAGCACCCAATTCATGAACATTGTACAACAAAGGTTAACGTTTATTGTTGTACAGTGTCATACCAACACGTAAGCCCTATTGGCGAGGGCTATAAACTGGGCTCACAACTAACCAATCCTAATGGCAAACAGTGTATCCAAGGCCTCACCCCAGCATCCCTCAGAACGTCCATAGAGATAGAGCTAAAGCTCCTGGTAGAGTCAAAGAGTACAAGGACTGAGACCACCTCCCCTGATGCTCTACGACGTAATAGTTCTGCTAATGAAATGGCGATACGACGATGCTAAAGCACAAGACTTGAGTTAGAGATAGGGCTAGAGTGCTGAGGCTCAGCCTATGACACCCCCCCTGATACTCGCTCGCATCAAGTACACCAACCACACACATACATTCACATGCCTATTTCTATCATCATCATCATCATCATCATGTTATAAACAATAAAGTAATTATGCTTGAACAAATAATAGAAATATTGGATGACATGTTGTATGCACATTACAAGCATATTCGTATAGAATCAAGCATAGCATCGGACTCAAGAAATAAAACAGTTTATTATTAACCAATTAGTTAAGAGTCTTGTTTCCTCACCTTTGCTTGTTTGTAGATCCTCTTTTAAGCCTTAAGAATCACTTTTATATCAATATTATATTGCTAGAAGACCTAACAAAGTTGATAGAATTTAATTAGAATTTACCGAATGCTGGGGGTCGATGCTAGGGTCGGATTCCATCGACCCTAGGTGCGACCCCCCATGGTTTCAGTCAAAAATATCAAATTTTGTCCATTCTTTCTCGTTTGGGTCCTATGACTTGCTTCTACAATCCATTCCACACATGTTCAATGGTTTATAACTATTCTTTATACACCTACATGGTTTCAATGATCTCCTCCATGGTTTCCATTGAAACCTAACCATGGATGGATGGTATTTGGGTTTCTTCTAAGTCATACCCTCTTCATAAACCATTCTAAGGTCTTAAATAAATCATGGGGAATGTATTCATACCTTAGGTTTACTGAGATTCAGAGTTTCCTCTGAATTTCCACCTCCTTGGTCTTCTTCTTCAATTCTCTTTCTCTTCTCCTTCACTTCCTTTTCTTCTCTTTCTCTCAATCCAATTAGGGTTGTAAAAGGAGTGAAAGAGGCTTAGGGACGTTCTATTTATAGAGTAATAACTCCCAAAATAAGTCCCATTGAGTTTAGAAAAGGTTCCAATTGAAATTAAGAAAGTTTCCTAATTTTCGGTTCGTGCTGTTTTTCCCGATAACCGGGGGTCGATGGGGGGTCGATTGGGGGGTCGGTAAATTCATAGACCCCTGCGACCCCTGGTCATCGGTCGATGGTGGGGGTCGATGGGGGGTTGGACCTGCCTATTAAAACCTGCGACCATACCCTCATTTTAACTATTTTTGAGTAAATTTTCATATTGGGTCTTGGTTTTCTTCACACACTTGGTTTACTTGGCTCGACCATGATATGTAGATGGGTCACGACTCAAAATGTAAGGTTAGACTGGGTTCGTGGCGTGCGGGTCTTATACAAGTGGACCGAGTGTGTGAAGAAACCCAAGACCTAATAAGAAATTTTACTCAAAAATAGTCAAAATGAGGGTAGGGTGGCTTGCCTAAATAGGCAGGGTTGACCCCACCTCAAAAGAAGTCCAACCCATGACTTTTTGGTCGTGTGGTTGACCCCACCTCTTATGAGGGTAGGGTGGCATGCCTAAACAGGCACGAACCGAAAATTAGGAAACTTTCCTAATTTCAATTGGGACCTTTCCTAAACTCAATGAGACTTATTTTGGGAGGTTTTCCTCTATAAATAGGACGTCCCTAAGCCTCTTTTACACCTTTTAGAACCCTAATTGAAAGTGAGAGAAAGAGAAGAGAAGGAAGAGAAGAAGGGAAGGAAACTTGAAGAAAAGGCTAAGGAAGAAGAAGAAGTTCAGAGAAATCTTTGAAACTCGGACTACAGAAGGTATGAACCTCAATCCCTATCTGAATTGAAAGCTTAGAATAGATTATGATGAAGTTAGGTTAGGAGAAACCCTAATACCATCCATCCATAGATAAATTCCAATGAAAATCATGGAGGAAATCATTGAAATCTATGAAAAGTGAGTAACTTGGAGTTTTGAGCCATAGAACAATCATAGAATGGACTATCAAAGTAAGCCAAAGGACCCAAACATGAAAGAATAGACTGTAGAATGAAAAGGTTGACTCAAACCACGTGTGGTCGTACGTAGGGTCGATTGGGAATCAACCCTACCAGACCACAGGATCGACCCCCAGCTTTTGGGAAGTCCAGGGAAGCTGTGGTCACACCTAGGGTCGATGGAACATCCGACCCTAGCATCGACCCTACACCCTTGGGTCACAGAAAACTGCAACCCTACCTGCGACCTGTCCTGCGACCCTAGCTTAACAGCAAGCCTAAAATTGTCGAAATGAATTCTAATTAAAATCTATCGACTTGTTAGGTTTTCCTATTGATATAAAAGTGATTCTTAATGCTTGAAAGAGGATCTACACTCAAGCAAAGGTGAGAGAACAAGACCTTAACTAATTGGCTAATAATAAACTATTTTTATTTCTTGAGTCCAATGCCATGACTGATTCTATGTGTATATGCTTGTAATGTCCATTCAACATGTCATCCAATAATCCTGCTTTTATTTATAACATGATGATGATGATGATATTAGGAATAAACATGTGAATGTATGTGTGTGGTTAGTGTGCTTGATGCAAGTAGAGCATCAGGGGGAGGACATGACATTATGGTTCAGCCTGGTCATCAGACTCTAGCTCTATCTCTACTCAAGTCTTGTCCACTGACATCGTCGTATCGGCATTACATTAGCAGAACTATTACGTCGCAGGGTATCAGGGGAGGTGGTCTCAGACCGTGTAGTCTACGACTCTGTCAGGGGGCCTTAGCTCTATCTCTATGGACGTATTGAGGGATGCTGGGGTGAGGCCTTGGGTACACTGTTTGACATTAGGATTGGTTAGTTGCGAGCCTAGTTTGCAAGCCCTCGCCAGCAGGGGCTTACGTGTTGGTATGGGTAGAGTATCAGGGGAAGTGTGATGCGGTGTGGTCCTAAGCACTTAGCTCTATCACTATTCCATGGTGAGTGCATCTGGGACGACAATAAACGTTAACCTTTGGGCGACTTTACACACTCGTGTATAGAGGTGAGGCGGCCACCGAACCTTTCTACAGCACATTGTAAACTTTTATACCAGACCACCGATATGAATTGAATGCATGCATATGTTTGTTGCATTGTTTTGTTTACTCACTGAGCTTAAGTTGGAGAGCTGTCCCTCGTGTGCGCAATTCTTTTTAGTTTCTGATGTTGCAGGTATTACGGTTGAAGATTATGTCAACACGCCAACATATGAACATGTGGCGGCTATGATGAGCAAGCTATGGAAGACTATTGTGAATCGTCAAGCTAGCGTTTCAACTATAGATACGCTTAGTGTTTAATTTTCGTATTTGAATATTTGTAATATCTATTAAATTACATTTTGGTTACTTGGAGATAAATGGAATATTAATTATTTATTAAGATTAGACCTCCGTTCATTATCTGCAAGCCTTCCGCTATTTACTTTATTACCTCTGATTAATGTGGAATGTGTTTTGGTTTAACAACGTGGGATAGCCTATACGAGATCCTGGTTGAACCGTTGGTTTATTGACGGTTCATCACACCATTCTGGTTGGTGCAGAATTGGGGTGTGACACATATTATCTGTAAAAACAACGAAGACAAATAATAAATCAGTAATGGTAAAAAACCCATAAATTTTGGCATTATAACGGCATAAATTGGTCAAAAGCCTCACTTTTCACCCATACACTTGGGCAGGATAGGTTCTAAACCATCCTGCAAGGCTCATGCAGTTGGAAATTTAATTTTGAAAGATCAAATTTGAAGAAATTTCAATAAATACAAAAAATCATGAAAATTAACTCAAAATGGAAAATTTTAAGTTTCTTGATAACCAACTGATGAAACTCAAATATTTTTGAGGGCTTTCGTCCATTAAATGAACAATAGCAAAAGCCCCCAATAAAAATTAAATTTTTACGAGAAAAAAAGTTTAATTTGAAGAAAGCTATGTAAATGGACAAAAACCTAGTTTAGAAAGCTTTAAAAATGTGAAACAGTAGAAAGCATATCTGAAGAGAAGGAGCGGGAGTCACGAACGAAAGATATGATCACTAAACAGGTAGGGGTCGATACTGTAGCAACTCAGAGAAACGGGATTAGTTGGAAGAAAGGAGAAAGAATGGGAAATGAATCCAAAATCGGCTTTAAAAACCTGATTCTGGATCGTAGGGTCGTAGAATTCGACCAAAATGTGCGACCCTACGTCAAACCCTACCATTGACCCTAGCCTCTCGATGATCTGACAGAGAACCAGAGGTTGGACCTAGGGTCGGATAATTACCAACCCTACCATCGACCCTAGGCTCTCGGTGATCTGATAGAGAACCAGGGGTCTGACCTAGGGTCAGAGATATACCGACCCTACCATCGACCCTAGGCTCTCGGTAAGCTGACAGTGTTTATCAGGGTCGCATAAGGACCGACCCTACCATCGACCCTACAATGGAAAATGCAGTATTTTGTCAGAATGTCTGAAAAATTTGAAATTTATATTGATTAGTTGGATTTTTGACTTGAGAACAACTTATATTGATTGCCTCACATGTGCTATGATTGTTCATAGACACTACCACCACCAGAACACGAAATGGCTGGGCAAAGAGTAACCAGACAAAGCCGTAACGTAATTCCACCACCATCACCTGTGGAGGAAGACAGCCATATAAATCCTGAAGCACAGGAGAATCTGAATACCAGTAGCTAGTGGCCAGACAAATCCTACAAACTTGCCTGCCCCACCTATGGATTTGGCCACAGCCGTAATGAACATAGCACAACAGCTGCAGCAAATACAGCAGGTGCAAGTCAATATGCAAGCTGCTATAGGGATGGCTTTTCCAGCTGCCCATACAATACCTATCCTAGCAGGGCAGGCCAGCACAATACCAGGGGGAAGTAACACGGTACCCT
Organism: Protea cynaroides; assembly: GCA_028583415.1. NCBI lineage: Eukaryota > Viridiplantae > Streptophyta > Magnoliopsida > Proteales > Proteaceae > Protea > Protea cynaroides. Next base: position 43,245,727 of record CM053276.1, on the reverse strand, counting down.
ACGCTCCTCAAACACCAATCATGCAGGCCCAAGTACAGAATCCTGAGGTAGCTCAAGGCGGTTACCAGTATCAACCACCTATGTGTGGGGCCTATGCTCCATATCAACTGGACCACTCCTGACTGATCGAGCATTTTCTGAAGATGAAGCCTAAAGAATATAATGGTAAGCCAGCGGATCTTTGTGGCTAGCACACTGGATTGATGAAATTGAAAGGAATTTTATGATGATGACGGTAAATGAAGAGGAGAAAGTACTGTGAACAACCACTATGCTGAAATTCATTGCACACCACTGGTGGAAGTCCACTCAGACTTATCTGTTAACTAAGCACGACCAATTGACCTTGGCTATATATAAAGAGGCATTCTTTAAGAAGTATTTTCCTAGAAGTTTTAGAGATTCTATGGAGAGAGAGTTCCTGAGTTTATATCAGGGTTAAATGACCGTGGATGCTGATGCAAGTCAAGCGCAACCAAAAATAAATTACTCTACCTATAATGAATAGTAATGATAAGTAAAGGTCGATCCACAGAGACTAGTTAATCAAATTGTCTACTTACCAAGAAAAAGGGGGGGTTTCTTCTGCAATTTAATTGACAAGAAATTAAATAACAAAAAATTCAATGGAAGATGATGTCGATTCAAGGAAATTGTCTCACGGCTGCAAATTGATCACTGACCTCATATATATTATTCTCTATTCAAATATTTAACCAAGGATTATCAAAAAGCTAGACAATCCTTACCTTCCCTAATTTCATTAATTTGAGCCCAGCACACAATTTAATTCTTATCAATAAACCAATTGGTATTAAGCAATCCTCAGGAATTTACTGATAGCATTACACTCGTAGAGGGAGTTAAAGATGAACAACAATCTAACAAGCGTCAGATTATTTAATTCATTCTATGTTTCCTTTAAGCAAGTAATAAAAACTTGGATCATAATTGTTCTGCTCAATTGCTATTTTTCCTGAACTCCATAACAATTACGGATTATGGATTCAGGTTAGCAATAAACCACATAACTCAATCAATTAATAGGCCTCTTAATAAACTGAATCATACAGTCATTAACTTGAAAAATCAAGAAACACAGATACTTGAATAGAAGAATAATTAAAATTAAGAACAAAATTTCACACTTTTACTAACCGGATTGAATTCCCCTTGAATCGACTAAAGAACTTAGCTAGACATGATAGTGAAGAAAGACAAAAGAAATAAAACTATCTTCTCAATAATTCTTGGATGCTCTATTACGTAGCATTTACATTGCTTAAATAGCCAAAGTAGAGAAGATTAAAACTGGTATGTCTAGAATTGACAACCTTATTACATGGAAATAAAGATTAAACAAAATCTGCTTGCCTAGATTAGATAGAGAATCATTCCATCATTAACCAAATGTCACCTCTAGATTTGCCAATCTTTGTAATATTCCCTAGAGGTATATATTCTCCTCAAGATTTCTGACAATCAATCAAATCCTTCCAATAATAAACCTTCTATGTGTGGTAATCTTCTTTCTCTGATTTCAATTCAAATCAATTTTCTAGATCTGATTTTTGGACCACGTTTGATTTCTAGAATTCTTTCCACATTAAAAACCTGCATGAAATTCAAAAGATCATTATTGAAAATATCAGAATTTCTTTTATTTTAGACATAAATTACTAATACTTTCCACTAATGTCTTATATATAAGGAATCATCAAAATGAGTACCATACGACATATAATATGTTAAATAGACTAAATATAAGGAAAATAAATATATAAAATTATGAATCCTTCAGATGCATAGCAACAACGTTATGAGGAGCTATTTTTCTTTGCACTGGCAAGCGTGCAAGAGGAAAATACTAAGACCCAAAGGTTCGTCATGGAACTTTGGGGAAGCATCCGTGAGCATGTTCTGGGATTGGAAAAGAATATTTACAACGAAGCAGTACAGATTGCTCGAGTAATAGAGTCAAGCTAGAAGGAGAGCTACTTTTCTCAAAATAGGGGTATTAAAAGGCCAAACGAAAATTCATACAACGGAGGGAATACAAGGACATTCAAACCCTTCCGTAATCAAGGCTTTAATGCTGCTGCCAAGACTACTCCAACAGCTCAACCGCAATAAAAGCAAAATAATGAAGGAGTAAAATGCTATAACTACAATCAAGTGGGACATTATTCCAGAGAATGTCCTAAGCCCAGGAAGCAACTACAGCAAGGAAGAGTTATGCTATTACATTTTAGGATGCTGTCGCATCGACTGATGTGGTCATAGGTATGACATGAGCCTTTCATTTTGTATTACATTGTATGAGCATGTAGACTAAATTAAAACAAATCACAGGTATCGTACCTATTGATGGCATACCCGCTAGAGTACTCTTTGATTGGGGAGCTAGTCATTCTTTTATATCTGTGTCATTTGGAAAGAAGCTGAATCTACCCCTCAAATCTTTAGACTACAAACTACTTGTACAATCAGCTATGGGATTAGAAGTGGAATTAGAAATGGGTTATGGACCATGTCCAGTTCTTATTGACGAGAAGAGTTTGGATGCAATCTTGATTCAACTTGAGATGGCAGACTTTGACGTCATCTTGGGAATGGACTAGTTAGCTTGGCATTTTACAAACCTATTATGTGCAGAAAAAAAGCTGACATTTAAAGACAAGGAGCGGAGTTTAGTTTTGCGGGAACCAAACTTCTCCGTATATGAAAACTCATCCTCTCTCCATTAAAGGCTAAGAAATGCCTCGAGAAAGGAGGAGTTGGGTATTTAATATCGGTGGTCGACCTCACCAAGGAAGCACCACGAATGGAGGATATTGATGTTGTGCATGACTTTCCAGATGTATTTCCTGAAGAACTACTAAGACTACCACCCGATCGAGCGACAGAGTTTGTTATAGACCTGATACCTGGAGCCGCAACAGTATCTAAAGCACCATATCGAATGGCTCCTACTGAACTGTAGGAATTGAAGGTACAGTTACAAGAATTATTGGACAAGGGTTACATCAAACCCAGCATATAACCATGGGGAGCGCCAGTATTATTTGTAAAGAAGAAGAACGGCAGCGTTCGAATGTGTATAGACTCTCGAGAATTGAATAAGCTTACAGTCAAGAATCGATACCCATTGCCTCGGATCGATGACTTGTTCGATCAGCTGCAAGGTGCCAAGGTGTTCTCCATGATCAATCTTCGATCAGGATACCATCAGTTGAAGATTAAGAAGGATGGTATTCCAAAGACAGCATTCAGAACTAGATATGGACATTAAAAATTTCTAGTCATGTCTTTTGGATTGACTAATGCACCCGCAATCATTATGGAACTCATGAATCGGGTATTCCATGATATGTTGGATTTGTCAATCATTGTGTTTATTGATGATATATTGGTCTACTCCAAGGATAAGAAAACTCATGTAATGAATCTAAGAGCCACTCTACAGTGATTAAGGAAAGAGAAGGTTTACACCAAATTTACAAAGGGTGAGTTTTGGTTAAAGGTCACTTTCTTAGGCCATGTTGTATCCACTGAAAGAATTAAAGTGGATCCTAGCAAGATTGAAGACATTGTGAAGTGGGAAGCACCAAAGAGCATTGCAAAAATTAGATGTTTTCTAGGTCTAGCTGGGTGTTATCAACGATTCATGGAAGACTATTCCAGAATTATCGTACCTCTCACCAGTTTGACTAAGAAGGGCAAAAAGTTTGTATGGACTAAAAAATGTGAGAAGATTTTCCAAACATTGAAGGCTAGATTGATATCTGCTCCGATCTTGACTATTCCTATTTCAGGATAGCCATTTATCTTGTATACAGATGTGTCGGGCTTGGGTTTAGGATGTATATTTATGCAAGGAGTGCAAGTAATTGCAAAAGCCTCAAGACAACTAAAGACACATGAGAAGAACTATCCCACTCATGACTTGGAATTAGCGACAGTAGTACATGCTGTCAAGAGATGGAGACATTACTTGTACGGAGAGAAATTTCAGATTAAATCAGATCATAAGAGTGAGATATCTTTTTAATCAGAACGAGTTGAACATGAGACAAAGAAGATGGATGGAATTATTGAAGGATTAAGATTGTGATATCCAGTATTATCTAGGAAAGGGTAATTTAGTTGCTGATGCGCTAAGCAGAAAAGCAATGATAAAATCTCAAGGAGAGGTTAACACAACTACAGCAATATGTACTACAGAAAAAGTGTTGAATTACGGTAATGAGCAGTTCGTGATAGATGCACCAGGTGAATCAACTAACCAAGGGTTTATTCATCGGTTTTTAAATAAGTTCGCAATGCTGAAGATTGTACCTGATATAATTGATGAAGTGAAAGTAGCTATTAGATCAGATCCTTATCTAAGAACCGTACAAGAAGGCATCGAAAAATGTAGGACTATTCTTGAGTTCACCTTAGATGATGAAAAGTTACTGAAGTACAAAGCAACAATATGTGTTCCTGAAATAGAAAATGTGGACATTAGACACCGACTAATGAAGGAAGCTCATACCACTGCCTATTCGGTAAATCTTGGAAGTACAAAGATGTATCATGATTTGAAGAAATTATATTGGTGGAGAGGAATGAAAGCAGATGTAGCTAAATTCGTGTCTCAATGCCTAAATTGTCAGAGGGTGAAGGCTGAACGACAAAGACCTGCAGGACTGTTGCAACCGCTGTCAGAACCAGCATGGAAATGGGACTGCATCACTATGGACTTCATCACCAGGTTACCATTGACTCCTCGAGTAGCTGACGCGGTCTGGGTGATTGTAAATCGTCTAACTAAGATAGCTCGCTTTATAGCAATACGACCACAGTATACCCTAGAGAAGTTAGCCAAGCTATAGGTGGGTAACATTGTCAGATTACATGGTGTACCTAAAAGCATTGTGTCCGACAGAGACCCACGCTTTACTTCAAAGTTTTGGAAAGGATTGCAAAAGGCTATGGGTACAACATTGAAGTTCTGTACTGCATTCCATCCTCAGACAGACGGACAGTCAGAGCATAGCATTCAGATTTTAGAACACATGCTTCGAGCCTGGGTAATTGATTTTAAAGGATCATGGGATGAGAAACTACCATTGATCGAGTTCGCCTATAACAACAGCTACCAGGCTACTATTCAGATGTCTCTTTATGAAGCATTGTATGGGAGGAAGTGTCGAACTCCTTTGTTCTGGAATGAAGTTGGTGAACGTAGCATCGTTGGACCAGAATTTGTTGAAGAGACTTGTCGAGTTGTCGACATCATCAAGGAAAGAGTTAGAACGGCTCAGAATCGTCAGAAATAGTACGCACATACTCGACGCCAAAACCTTGAATTTGTTATAGGTGATAAGGTATTAATGAAGGTATCACCTATGCGGGGTTTACAACGATTAGGACAGAAAGGGAAGCTAAGTCCGAGATATGTTGGGCCACATGAGATTTTAGCCAAACGTGGAAAAGTGACTTAATAGTTAGCACTACCACCATCTATGTCAAGTATGCATGATGTATTTCATATCTCCTTATTGAAGAAGTACGTCAGAGATCCAACGCACGTTTTGACAACGAATCCACCAGATCTAACTGATGATTTGACATTCGAAGTAGCACCAATTGAAATCACTAGTCGAAAGGTTCAACATCTATGTAACTCTGACATATACTATGTTAAAGTCACATAGAGAAGCCAAGATATAGAAGAGATCACATGGGAAGAAGAGATTGTTATGCGAAAGCAATATCCTCTTCTTTTTTACTCGGAAGGTATGTACAAATTTCGAGAATGAAATTTTAATAAGAGGGGGGAGTTGTAAGACCCGTATCGAACTAACCGGTCTTACCACCTTGTACCAGGTCTACCTATCATGGTCGAGCCAAGTGGACCAAGTGTGTGAAGAAAATTACAAGACCAGGTATGAGTCTGACCCAAAAATAGTAAATGTGAGGGTAGGGTCGAATGCCTAAATAGTTAGGGTCGACCCCACCCCAACAGAAGTCCAACCTATGATTTTCTAGTCGTAGGGTCACATGACTAGAAAAACATTGGGTCGACGGATCCTGCGACCCTACGTCCGACCCTACGATTTCAGACAGAAACCATAAATTAGGAAACATTCCTAATTCCAAGGGGTTTCTTTCTAAACTGAATGGGACTTATTTTAGAGAGTTTTTCTCTATAAATAGGATGTCCCTTAGCCTCTTTCACTCCTTTTAGAACCCTAATTGAACGTGAGAAAAGAGAAAGAGAAGGAAAAGAAGAAAAAAAGAAAAATTAAAGAAAAGGCTAAGGAAGAGGAGGAAGTTCAGAGAAACCTCTAAATCTCAGCCAATTCCAGGTATGAATCTAAGTCCCTTCATAAAGTAAGAGCCTATAATAGATTAGGAAGAAGTTAGGATTAAGAGAAACCCAAATCATACATTCATGGAGAAGTTCCAAAGCAATCCCTGGAAGTAATCATCATAGGCAATGGAATGTGTGTAAAAATCATAGTTATGAGCCATAGAAAAAACTTAGAATGGACCTACAAGACCACAGGATCGACCACATCCCCTCGGGAAGTCCCAGGGAGGGTGTGGTAGCACGTAGGGTCAATTGGTAACCGACCCCACGTCTGACCCAACACCCTAGGGTCGATTGGTAATCGACCCTAGGTGCTGCCCTACCTGCGACCCTACGATTTCAGCTAGTCTAAATTTGTTGGAATTAATTCTAATTAAAATCTATCGACTTGTTTGGCCTTTCAAGTGATTTAAAGATGATTCTTAAAATTTGAACGAGGATCTACACTCAATCAAAGGTGAGGGAACAAGACCTAATCTAATTGGCTAATAATAAACTGTTTTCGTTTACTGAGTCCAATACCATGTATGATTGTATAATTGTAATGTGCATATCACATGTCATCTACTATTCTTGTTACTACTGTTCATGCATATTTAATTCTGTTTATTTACAACATGATGATGATGATGATGCTAGGAATAGGCATGTGAATGTTTGTGTGTAGTTAGTGTACATGATGCGAGTGGGGCATCAGGGGAAGTGTGATGCGGTGCGGTCCTAAGCACTTTAGCCCTATCTCTAGTCATGTCTTGTTCACTGACATCGTCGTATCACCATTACCTTAGCAGAACTATTACGTCATAGGGCATCAAGGGAGGTGGTCTCGGACCGTGTAGTCTCTGACTTTGCCGGGGGGCCTTAGCTCTATCTATATGGATGTATTGAGGGATTCTGGTGTGAGGCCTTGGATACAATGTTTGACATTAGGATTGGTTAGTTGCGATCTCAGTTTGCAAGCCCTCTCCAACAGGGGCTTACGTGTTGGTTTTGGTAGAGCATCAGAGGAAGTGTGATGCGGTGCTGTCCTAAGCACTTTAGCTCTATCTCTATTTCGTGGTGGGGTGGATGTGGACAACAATGGTGTTTGATCCGTTGGGTGGGCTTATATACCCTATGTGTAGAAGTGCGGCGGCCACTAATCCTTTCTATTGCATATTGCAAAATTATGAACCAGGCCAAAGATATGAATTTGAATGCATGCATATGTTTGTTACATTATTTTGTTTGCTCACTGAGCCATGATGTGTGCTCATCCTTTCGACGTCGAATGATTTTAGTTGATGATGCTGGCACCATCGTTGAAGACTATATGAATGCTCCTAGGTATGGACATGCGGCGGTGATGGACGCTGAAGTTATGGTAGGGCGCATGATTCATCATGCGAGTGCAACTCTTGTGTTTTCGATTAAAATTTTATTCAATTTATACAGACGATGTAATTGATTAAATATTTTATTTTATGTCTTACTCATTGGAGAATAATTGGATAATTTATTATTTTATAATTGTTAGACTCTTAGTTCATTAGTATAAAGACTTTTGCTATTGTGTATTTACTCTGATTATTATCGTGGATGTGTATGGTTTAAGCAAACGGATACAGCCTATTCGAGATCTTGGTTGAACCATTGGTTAATTAGCGATTCATCACACCATTTTGAATAGTACGGAATTGGGGTGTGACAGGGTCAGTCGTAGGGTCACACATTTTGGTCGAATTTTGCGACCCTACGATCCAAAATTAGGTTTTTAAACATAATTTTGGATTCCTTTCCTATTCTTTCTCTTTTCTTCCAACTCACCTCGCTTACCCTCAGTTGCTACAGTATTGACTCCTAGGGTTTGGTGATTGTTTCTTCCGTTCACGACTCCCACTCCATCTCTTCAGGTATGCTCTCTACTGTTTCCCATTTTTTAAGCTTTCTAAACTTGGTCTTCATCCATTTACATCGTTTTCTTCAAATTAAACTTTTTCTAACCATAAAATTTTAATTTTTATTGGGGGATTTTTCTATTGGTCACCCAATGGACGAAAGCCCTCCAAAATATTTTAGTTTCATCAGTTAGTTATCGAGAAATTTGAATTTTTCCATTTTTGACCTGATTTTTGAGATTTTTTGAATTTATTAAAATTTCTTCAAATTCGATCTTTCTATATTAAATTTCCAACTGTATGAGTTCTGTAGGATGGTTTGGAACCTATGTAAGTCCTCTTGCCCAATTTTTTTGGTGAAAAGTGAGGCTTTTGGCCAAATTATGCCGTTATAATGCTAGAATTTTTGTGTTTTTCACCGTTACTAATATCTTGATTGTTTTTCTATGTCTTGGTAGATAGTATGGCTCGTACCAAGGTTCCTAGGGCTCATGACCCAGTTCGTTTCCACTCCAATGAGGCAGAAGCTCGGTATGCTCACTATGTGCGTAAGAAGGTAGAGGGGGGTCACTGTGTAAACTTGGTTGTCTAGCCCTGTTTAACGTGGAGGGTGCTTGTGGTAACATGGGCTGGCTTCCTGTGAACACCTATAGGGCTTGTACTCGTCCTACATTGGTGAAGCAGTTCTATTTCAATCTCTAGGTAGTGGGGGATCGCAATGACACAGAGAGGGGTAGGGAGCTCAAGATCACTAGCTACGTCAAAGGGGTGGAGGTTTCATTTAACTGCCAGCAGTTGGCTGATCTTTTGGGCATATCAAATGATGGCCCATTAGTGTACTGTGCTTCCAAGAAACCCTAGTTCTTATCCTTGGCTATGCGTGCTGAGATTTATAGTCAGCTCCTTAGAGACGATCGCTGGGAGATGAAAGCGATCAACCTACGGCCAGAGCCTCGGGTGTATTGCAAGATCATCCAGCACAACCTGATTCCCCAAAGTGGACAGTATGATAGGATTTCCTAGTTGACTCAATATGTCCTCTACTACATTTGCACCAGGCAGCCTGTCTGCCTTCCTTATATTACCATCCGGACGATGATCCAGGCTACGTTGCCTGGTCAGTTAGGCAAACTGCCCTACGGACGTCTGATCACTACACTGCTCACGCACCTATACGTTGATTTATTGGATGAGAGGATTATGGAGAAGACCTTCTCATCGGACCTTGACTGGGAGGCCACCTGTAAGATGAGTATGCGGGATGCTCAGGTCAGTGATGATGAGAGGAATGTTCTGGTCCATCCTCGTACTCGAGTAGAGATGGTAGATGCCGAGGCGACAACAGCAGTAGCAGCAGCAGCAGGGGTCCATGGGGTTGATAGTGAGGATGAGGTTCATATGTTCATGGATGTAGATGCCATACCTCCTCTATCACCTCTACATTCTACTGGAGCCGCTCCATCTCGAGCTCCTTTATACACTGCTGGTCCTTTATGCCCACCCTCTGATGATATGATGGGGCTACTGCATGAGATTAGAGAGGCCCAGCGTGCGTCGGATCAGCGGATGGCCGAGCTGGCAGCTAGTCTCCAGGTGACCCAGACTCAGGTAACCTGGCTGACTAGAGTGTATGCGGAGGACTATGATCGAGATCGTGAGGCATCTCCTCCTCTAGCACCTCCAGCTCCATGATGTATATTTTCTTTTGTTTTTTCCTTGTACTATAGAGTAACTGTCCAGATTGTGGACGGTACTTTGATTTGGATATATATGTACGTTGCTTTTTATTTGATATATATAAAACTTGTTTCTCCTTTTATATATGTGTTATTCTCTTTCTTAATTTTGTCTCATACAACACAGGTACTTATAGTGTGTTATGATTACAGCTTTTTAAATTTTATCCTAACTCAGTTCATGAACTTTTGTGAAAGTATACTGGTTAATAGACAGGGCCTGAGAGCTCTAATAGCAAGTTGTCACATCCCAATTCCGTACTATTCAGAATGGTGTGATGAACCGCTAATAAACCAATGGTTCAACCAGGATCTCGAATAGGCTGTGTCCCTTTTCTTAAACCACATACATTTACAACAAAAAATTAGAAAAAAATACACAATAGCGAAAGTCTTTAATATTAAATGAACTAATAGTCTAGCTGTGATAAAGTAAATAAATTATCCAATTATCTCCCAAGAGGACTAAGATATAAATTAAAATAATTAAATCAATTACATTGTCTGTATAACTTAAACCAAATCAAATAAAAAACACAGGAGCTGCACTCGCATGATGAATAATGCGACTCCATCATCAATTCTGCCTCCATTGCCTCCGCATGCCCGTATATTGGAGCATTCATATAATCTTCCACTGTCAGACCTGCATCATCAACTAAAAATATTCAAATTCAAAAAGGGTGAGCACACATCACGGCTAAGTGAGCAAACAAAACAATGCAACAAACATATGAATGCATTCAATACATATCTTTGGTCAGGTTTATAAGTTCTAAATGTGCAATAGAAAGGATAGGTGGCCGTCGCACCTCTATACTCGAATGTGTGGAACCTCCCAATGGATCAAAAACCATTGCCTCCCCCACATGCTCCCACCATGGAATAGAGATAGAGCTAAAGTGCTTAGGACCGCACCACATCACACTTCCCCTGATGCTCTACCCATACCAACACGTAAGCCCCTGTTGGTGAGGGCTTGCAAACTGGGCTCGCAAATAACCAATCCTAATGTCAAACAGTGTATCCAAGGCCTCACCCCAGTATCCCACAACACGTCCATTGAGATAGAGCTAAGGTCCCTTGGCAGAGTCAGAGACTACACGGTCTGAGACCACCTCCCCTGATGCCCTACGACATAACAGTTCTGCTAAGATATTGGCAATACGACGATGTTAGTGGACAAGACTTGAGTAGAGATAGAGCTAGAGTCTGGTGACCAGGATAAACCACAGTGTCACATCATCCCCCTGATGCTCCACTCGCATCAAGTACACTAACCACGCACATACATTCACATGCCTATTCCTAGCATCATCATCATCATCATGTTATAATAAACGAAATTACAAATGCATGAACAATAATAACAGGAATAGTGGATGACTTGTGATATGCACATTACAATCATACAAGAATAGAATCATTCATAGTATTGGACTCAACAAACGAAAATGGTTTCTTATTAGCCAATTAGTTTTGTCTTGTTCCCTCACCTTTGATTGAGCATAGATCCTCGTTCAAGCTTTATGAATCATTTTTAAATCACTAGAAAGACCTAACAAGTCGATAGATTTTAATTAGAATTAATTTCGTTAAATTTAGACTAACAGAAACTGTAGGGTCGCTGGTAGGGTAGCATCTAGGGTAGCAGTTTCTGCGACCCCAGGATGTAGGGTCGCAGGTGGGGTAAGATACCATTCAACCCTACGTGTGACCACACCCTCCCTGGGACTCCCGAGGGCATGTGGTCGATCATTTGGTCTCGTAGGGTCAGATATCATTCCACCCTACGTGAGACCACACGTATTCTGAGTCGACGTTTCATTCATTCTAAAGTCCATCCCTTCCTGTTTGGATCCTTTGACTAACTATCATGGTCCATTCTATGATTGTTCTATGGTTCAAAACTACAATTTATATACCATTCATTGTTCATAATGATTTCCCCCAGAAATCTCTTGGAACTCGTTCACGGACGGATGATATGGGTTTCTACTAATCATATGTTCTTCATAACTATCCTAGGCTCTCTTGTACAGGTAGGGAATTAGGTTCATACCTTAATTCAGAGGTTTCTCTAAACTTCCTCCTCTTCCTTAGTCTTCTTCTTTAAGTTTCCTTCTCTTCTTCTCTTCCTTTTCTTTCTCTTTCTCTTTCTCTTACTTTTAATTAGGGTTCTAAATAAGTGAAAGTGACTATGGGACGTCCTATTTATAGAGTAAAATCCTCCTTAATGTGTCCCAATGAGTTTAGGAAAGAACCCCTTTGAATTAGGAAGGTTTCCTAATTTCTGATTTTTGTCTATCATCGTAGGGTTGGACGTAGGGTCACAGAATCCGTCGACCCTACGCCATCTTAGTCATGCGACCCCATGACTAAAAAGTCATGGGTTAGACTTCATTTGAGGTGTGGTTGATCGTACATGTTTAGGCATGTGACCCTACGGTCACATTTGGCTATTATTGGGTTAGACTTCATACATGGTCTTCTGGTTTCTTCACGCACTTGGTCCACTTGGCTCGACCATGATAGGTAGACCTTGTACAAGGTGGTAAGACTGGTTAGTTTGATACGGGCCTTACAGTCTTAGTCAGACGATCTACAATCACCCAGACCACGCCAACTACTCGGGGAGTCAATGGTAACCTGGTGACGAAGTCCATAGTGATGCAGTTTGATTTCCATGCTGGTTCTGGCAGTGGCTGCCACAATCCTGTAGGTCTTTGCCTTTCAGCCATTTCTCCCTGACAATTTAGGAATTGAGACATAAATTTAGCTACTTCCGGTTTCATTCCTCTCCACCAATATAATTTCTTCAAATCATGATACATCTTTGTACTTCTAGGATGTACCAAATAAGCAGTGGTGTGAGCTTCCTTCATTAGTCTGTGTCTAATATCCGAGTTTTTGGTTTCAGGAACACATACTCTTCCTTTGTACTTTAGTACCTTTTCAACGTCCAAGGTAAACTCAGGAATAGTCTTACCTTTTTCGATGTCTTCTTGCACCGTTCTCAAATAAGGGTCTGATTTAGTTGCGGCTTTCACTTCATCTATTATATCAGGTACAATCTTTAATGTTGTGAACATATTTAAAAACCGATGAATAAACCCTTGGTTGGTTGATCCACCTGGTGCATCTATCATGAACTGCTCATTACCATGATTGAATATTTTTCCTGTAACACACATTGCTGGAGTCATTTTAACCTCTTCTTGGGATTTTAACATTGCTTTTCTGCTTAGCACATCAGCAACTACATTAGCCTTCCCTGGATGATACTGGATATCGCAATCACAGTCCTTTAATAGTTTCAACCATCTTCTTTGTCTCATGTTCAACTCCTTCTGATTAAAAAGATAAGCGGGACTCTTATGATATGACTTAATCTGAAATTTCTCTCCACACAAATAATGTCTCCATATCTTGACAGCATGTATTACAGCTGCTAATTCCAAGTTATGAGTGGGATAGTTCTTCTCATGTGTTTTCAGTTGCCTTGAGGCATACACAACTACTTGTTCTCGTTGCATAAGCACACATCCTAAACCCAACCCAGACGCATCAGGGTACAAGGTAAATGGTTGTCCTGGAATAAGAATAGTCAAGATGGGAGTGGATATCAATCTAGCTTTCAATGTTTGAAAATCCTTCTCACATTTTTCGGTCCAAACAAACTTCTCTCCTTTCTTAGTCAAGCTAGTGAGAGGTACGGAGATTCTAGAGTAATCTTCCATGAATTGTCGGTAATACCCAGCTAGACCTAGGAAACTTTTGATTTTTGTAACACTCTTAAGTGCTTCCTACTTCACAATGGCTTCAATCATGCTAGGATCCAATTTAATTCCCTCAACGGATACTACATGGCCTAAGAATGCGACCTCAATCAGCCAAAACTCACACTTTCTAAATTTGGCGTAAAGCTTCTCTTTTCTTAGTCGTTGTAGAACGGCTCTTAGATTCATAACATGAGTTTCTTTGTCCTTGGTGTAAACTAATATATCATCAATAAACATAATGACTGACGTATCCAACATATCATGGAATACCCAATTCATGAGTTCCATAAAAGTTGTGGGTGCGTTAAGCAATCCGAAATACATGACTAAAAATTCATAATCTCCATATCTTGTTCTGAATGCTGTCTTTGGAATATCACCTTTCTTATTCTTCAACTGATGGTATCCTGACCGAAGATCAATCATGGAGACCACCTTGGCACCTTGCAACTGATCGAACAAGTCATCGATTCGAGGCAACGGGTACAGATTCTTGATTGTAAGCTTATTCAATTCTCTGTAGCCTATACACAGTCGAACGCTACCATCCTCTTCTTTAGAAACAATATTGGCACTCCCCATGGTGATATATTAGGTCTGATATAACCCTTGTCTAGTAATTCATATAACTGTACCTTTAATTCCTTCAGTTCAGTAGGAGCCATTCGATAAGGTGCTTTAGATACTGGTGCGGCTCCAGGTATCAGATCTATAACGAATTTTATCGCTCGATTGGGTGGTAGTCCTGGTAGTTCCTCAGGAAATACATCTCGAAGGTCATGCACAACATCAATATCCTTCTTTCGTGGTGCTTCCTTGGTAAGGTCGACCACGGATACTAAATTCCCAACTCCTCCTTTCTCGAGGCATTTTCTAGCCTTTAATTCAGAGAGGATGAGTTTTCGTTTACGGGGAAGTTTGGTTCCCGTAAAACTAAACTCTGCTCCTTCCTTATCTTTAAATGTCAATTTCTTTTCTGCACATAATAGGTTTGTAGAATGTCGAGCTAACCAATCCATTCCCAAGATAATGTCAAAGTCTCCCATCTCGAGTTGAATCAGGGTTGCATCCAATATCTTCTCGCCGATAAGAACTGGACATGGTCCATAACCATTTTCTAATTCCACTTCTAATCCCATAGGTGATCGTACAAGAAATTTGTTGTCTAATGATCTGAGGGGTAGATTTAGCTTCTTTTCAAATGATTCAGATATAAAAGAATGAGTAGCTCCAGAATCAAAGAGCACTCTAGCGGGTATGCCATTAAAGATACCTCTGATTTATTTTAATTTAGTCTACAAGCTCACACAAGGTAATACAAAATGAAAGGTTCAAGTCATACCCGTGACCACATCAGGCGATGCGGCAGCATCCTCAGATGTACATGCAAAAACCTTTCCTTGCTATAGCTGCTTCCTGGGCTTAGGACACTCCCTTGAATAATGTCCTATTACATTACAGTTAAAGCATTTTACTCCTTTATTATTTTACTTTTGTTGCTGTTAGGCTGTTGGAATAGTCTTGGCTGCAGCATTAAAGCCTTGAGTATGGAAGGGTTTAAATGTCTTTGTGTTCCCTCCGTTATAAGAATTTCCATTTGGCCTTTTTATACCTTTATTCTCAGCAAAGTAGCTCTCCCTCTGGCTCGACTCTATCACTCGAGCAATCTGCATTGCTTCATTATAAACTTTCTTCTCTAGTCCCAGAACATGCTCATGAATGCTTCCCCTAAGTTCCATGATGAACCTTCGGGTTTTAGTATTTTCCTCCTGCGTGCTGGAGGGTGCAAAGAAAAACAGCTCTTCATAATGCTGTCGATATGCGTCCACGGTCATCTGTCCCTGATAGAAACTCAAGAACTCTCTCTCCATAGCTTCTCTGAAACTTCTGGGAAAGTATTTATCAAAGAATGCCTCTTTATAGATAGCCCAGGTAAATTGGGCGTGTTTTGTTATCAGAGAAGTCCGAGTAGACTTCCACCAGTGGTGTGCATCTCCCTTCAGCATAAATGTGGTGCACAACACTTTTTCTTCCTCATTAACTGTCATCATCATAAAATTTCTTTCCATCTCGTCGATCCTATGAGCTGGCCCTAAAGGATCTGCTGGCTTGCCATTATATTCTTTAGGTTTCATTTTCAGGAAGTGTTCAATCAGTCGAGAGTGGTCCAACTGATACTGAGCATTGGCCCCATACATAGTGGTTGGTAGTGATAGCTGCCTTGGGCTACCTCAGGGTTCTATACTAGAGCTTGCACAACTGGCATTTGAGGTGTTTGGGGTACTGTATTGCTTCCCCTTGATACTGTGCTAGCGTGTCCGACTGGCATAGGTGTAGTATGTGCAACTGGAAAAACCATTCCTATAGCAGCTTGCATATTGGCTTGTACCTGCTGTATTTGCTACAGCTGTTGTGCCAGGTTCATTACTGTTGTAGCTAAATCTGTTGGTGGGGCTGGCAAGTTTGTAGGATTTGCCTGGCCATTAGCTCCTGGTAGTGCCATATTCGGATTCTCTTGTACTTTAGGAATTTCATGGCCAGACTCCTCCATAGGTGGTGGTGGTGGAATTGGGTTACGACCTTGCCTAGTTACTCTTCGCCCAGCCATTTCCTATTCTGGTGGTGGTAATGTGTGAAAAAAAATCATAGAACATGTGAGGCAATCATAATATACGTCATTCCTATGTCAAAATCCAACTAATCAATGTAAAATTCCAATTTCCAAGTCATTCAGATAAAATACTGTATTTTCCATCGTAGGGTTGATGGTAGGGTCACTCTATGTTCTACCCCATGGTATGCGGCCTCAACAAACCCTGTCAGCTGTTAGACCCGTGTCAATCTAACCCGGTCTTACCACCTTGAACCAGGTTTACCCATCATGGTCGAGTCAAATGGACCAAGGGCGTGAAGGAGATCGAGATCCCAGGTATCAAATCGACCCAAAAATACTTAAAATAGGGGAAGGGTCGCATACCCAGCTAAGCAGGGTCGGACCTCCCAAAACAGAAAGTCAGACCCTCAGTTTTGAAGGGAGGGTCGGACAGCTTAAGACCCTAGGGTCGACGGGATCATCGACCCTCGGTTTCTGCCGAATATAGAAATTAGGAAATTTCTATATTTTTCGATTGGGATTCTTTCCAAATCTCAGAGGGACTTATTTAGGATGTTCCTAGTCTATTTAAAGGACGTCCCTAAGCCACTTTCACTCCTTTCACAACCCTAATTGAATTGAGAGAAAGAGAGGAGAAGGAAAAGAGGAAGAAGAGAGGCAAGCAAGAGAACTTAGCAAAAAGGAGAAGAATTTCAGAGAAGGAGTAATCTTCTCAGGTATGGATACTAATTCCATGAATTTCTACAGACCTTAGGTTAGTAATTGTTGAGAGGGTGATCTCGAAGAAACCCAAACCACCAATCTATGGTTAGGTTTCCATGGAAAACCATAGAAGAATGCATGAAAGCTATCTAGGTGGGTTATACATGGTTTCAGACCATGGCATGAATGTAGAATGGAATGTAGGAGCAAGCCATAGGATCCCAAACACGAAGAATGGATTAAAAGAGGGAATTGGACCAAAGTGCACCAAGGGTCGCACCCAGGGTCGATAGACCATCCGACCCTAGGTATTCCTGACCATCGACCCTCAGCATTCGGGAAGTCCAGAAAGAGGGAAGGGTCGATAGACCCATCGACCCTAGCATCGACCCTACCTCCGACCCTCAGTTAACAACATAGTTTTTAATTTTGAATAAATTCTAATTAAATTCTATCGACTTTGTTAGGTCTTCTAGCAATATAATAACACTGTAAAGGTGATTCTAAAGCCTGGAAAAGTATCTATTAGCAAGCTAAGGTGAGGAACCTTAACTCCAAACTAAATTGGTTAATAATAAACTGTTTTCTATTTTCTTGAGTCCTATGCTATGATTGATTCTATGCGAATATGTTTGCAATGTGCATACAGCATGCCATCCAATATTTCTATTACTTGTTCATGCATATTTACTTTATTATTTATAACATGATGATGATGATGATAGGAATAGGCATGTGCTTGTATGTGTGTGGTTGATGTGCTTGATGCGAGCGAGTATCAGGGGAGGTGTGATGAGAATGTCAATAAACGTTAACCTTTGGCGGGTCTCAACACTTTAGCTCTATCTCTAACTCAAGTCTTGTGCATTGGCATCGTCGTATCGACATTACTTTAGCAGAACTATTATGTCGTAGAGTATCAGGGGAGGTGGTCTCGATCCTTGTAGTCTCTGACTCTACCGGGGGCCTTAGCTCTATCTCTATGGACATTCTGAGGGATGCTGGGGTGAGGCCTTGGATACACTTTTTGGCATTAGGATTGGTTAGTTGCGAGCCCAGTTGGCAGCCCTTGCCAATAGGGGCTTACGTATTGGTATGACAATATATAGCAATAACCGTTAACCTTTCTTATATAGTGTTCATGATTGGGTGCATGTGAGTTGACGATAAACGTGATCTTCGGGTAACGTCACACACTCGTCTATAGAGGCGGAGTCAATAAACGTGACCTTCGGCTACCTAAACCTTTCTATTGCATACTGCAAACTTTAAAACCAGACCAAAGATATAAATTGACTTTTTGCACGCATATGTATTGTTGCATTGTTTTGGCTACTCACTGAGCCGTGTTGTGTGCTCACCCCTCGAAGTCGAATATTTTTAGTTGATGATGCAGGTTATATGGTTGAAGATTTTGTAAATGGTTCTGCATACGGGATGGTAGCAGCAATGGAAGCTGAAGCTGAAGTGGATACACACGACTCCT
Organism: Protea cynaroides; assembly: GCA_028583415.1. Classification (NCBI taxonomy): domain Eukaryota; kingdom Viridiplantae; phylum Streptophyta; class Magnoliopsida; order Proteales; family Proteaceae; genus Protea; species Protea cynaroides. Next base: position 43,227,169 of record CM053276.1, on the reverse strand, counting down.
CTTGCGAGTGCAACTCGTGTGTATTTGATTAGACATTTTATAGGTTTCTTTATTGGATTTATTTAGACATGTATTTGATATTTCATATTTATGTCTCAGTTGAATACAAAATAATTTGCTATTAAATTATTAATATCATTTAGTTTCTCAGTTCATCTTATTATAAGACTTCCGCTATTGTGTATTACTCTGATTATGATTACGGATGTGTGTAAGTTGTATAACGTGGGGATAGCCTATTTGAGATCCTAGTTGAACCGTTGGTTATTTAGCGGTTCATCACACCATTCTGGTTAGACCAAAATTGGGGTGTGACAACTTGGTATTAGAGAATCTCAGGCCTTGCCCGCCGACTAACATACATTCGAGACAATTGTGAACTGAGATAGGATAAACTAAAAGCTTTAATACAAACACATTGTAAGCACAAGTGATGATTGAGACCAAATTTAAAAAGAGAATAATGCATCAATAAAAGGGAAACAAGTTACATACAATGAGTGAGAAAACAAAACGTATATACATAACTAAAGCAGAGTACAGTCCACAACCCAGACAATTACTCTGTAGTACAAGAAAATAAAAGTACACTCAGGAAGCTAGAGGCGAAGGAGGAGGCGGTGCCTCATGATCTCTGTCGTAGTCCTCAGCATAGACTCTAGCCAACCAAGCTATCTGAGTCTGGGTCGTCTGTAGACTAGCTGTGAGACTGGCAATCCTCTGATCAGTCGCACGCTGCACCTCTAGGAGCTCTCCCATCCGCACATCTGATGGGTGCTGAGCAGCCAACAGCTCATCCATCCTCAGATCAGATCTGCGCTGAGCATCCCTGATCTCCTGCAGCATCTCCATCATGGCTGAAGGTGGAAGTGAAGGATCAACCGAATGGGAAGGACCAGCCTCAGGAGCAGGAGCCTCCGCAAAAGAAGTACCAACTCCAGCCGCATGTGTAGGTGAAGGCGGTGGTATCGAGTCGACGTCCATATACATACGATCGTCATCGTCGACCGGATCCACACGAGCTCTAGCAGCAGCAGCAGCAGCCTCAGCATCAGCCATCTCGACCCGAGTGTGAGGGCGCACCATCGCGTTCCTCTCCTCATCACTAACCTCAGCATCTCGCAGCCCCATCTTGCAGATAGCTTCCCAATCTAGAGGCAATGAGAAGGTCTTCTCCTGGATCTTCTCATCTACCAGATCCACCCCCAGACGGGTCAGTAGCACTGTAATCATGCGTCCATAGGGTAGATTACCCCTATGACCGGACAATGTAGCACTAATCATCGTCCGCATGTTGATGTAAGGAAGGCAGACCGACTGGCGAGTGCAGATGCTATAAATCAGAAACTATGTCAGCTGAGAGACCCTCTCATAGTGCCCACTCTGTGGGATCAGATTATGCTGGATAATCTTAGAGAAGACCCGTGGAGCTGGATGCAAGTAACAGGCTCTCATCTGCCAACGATCAGGATGGAGCAACTGGTTGTCGATCTCTGCCCTCATCTCCATCTCAACAAATTATGGCTCTCCCGGCGCACAGTATACCTTGGGGCCATCATAGGGAATGCCCAACAGATCGGCCAGCTGCCGATAATCAAAGGAAATGTGCACCCCCTTGACGTAACTGGTGATGCGCAACTCCTGACCATGCTCAACGTCGTTGTAATTCCCCACCACCTGGAGATTACAATAGAACTAGCGCACCAAATCTGGACATGTGCACGCGTCGTATGTGATGACAGGGAGCCACCCCATATCACCAAATGCTCCCTCTACATTGAACAAGGCTAGCTCAGCCAAGTTCACCATGCGACCCCCTTCCACTTTCTTACGGGCATAGTCAGCATAGTGTGCCTCAGCTTCATTCGAACGGAAGCGAAGTGGATCACGCACTCTGGGTACTTTGGTACGAGCCATAGTATCTGCAAAACAAGAAAGAGAAAGGAAACAAGGAGTTAATAGGATAAAAATCTGAAACTTGATTTTAATAACGACGTAAGTTGACCATAAAGCCCATTCCTCACCATACAAGTGGGCATAAGGACTTACAAAGGTTTAAACATATCCTACGACCCACATGCAGTAGGAAATTTTAACTGACGATGACCAATTTGAAGAAATTCAAGAAAAATCAAAATTATCGACAAATTAGGGCAAAAAGAGAAAATTTTAAGTTTCTCGATAACCAACCGATGAAACTCAAAAATTATTGAGGGCTTTCATTCCTCAAGACACCAATAACAAAAGCCCCCAATAAAAATCGAATTTTTACGATTGGAAAAAGTTTAATTTGAAAAATACAAGTTAAATGGACAAAAACCTAGAAATGGAAACCTAAAAACAGGTAAAAATGGGAATACATACCTGTAGGGATGAAGTGGACGTTGAAACCCGGACTAAAATCGACCCACAACACTAGAGTAGCACTGTAGCAACTCAGAGAGGAGAGACGAGTCAAAACGGAGGAGGAATAGTGAGAAATGACCCAGAATCGGATCTTAAAAATCTGATTTTTGGTCCGAGGGTCAGACAATTTGACTAGCACAATCGACCCTCGAATTGACCTTCCCATCGACCCTCGGCGCTCGGGAATCTGACAGAAAACTAAGGGTCGGAACTGAGGGTCAGATACCCATCGACCCTCGCATCGACCCTCAGCTCTCGGGAAGAACAGGTCATTCCCAGGGTCGGAAACTAAAGGTCGGACATACCAGCGACCCTCACCATCGACCCTGCATAGAAAAGACAGCATTTTTTTTTATAAAATGAGCTAGAATTGGAATTGATTATTGGTTAGCGTGCCTACATGAAATATAAATGACTTCTCACATATTTTGATGATTTCTAGGCACCACCAATTAGCGAAAGAAATTATGTCTGGACGTAGGGTAACCCGACAGACCCGAAACGCAGTTCCACCCCCACAACCAGTGGAGGAGACTAGTCAAGAGAATAACTATGCACCGGGAAATCCAGAACCGGTAAACCCTACAAATTTGCCACCTCTACCACCAGAGCTAGCAACAGTGGTGATGAACCTGGCACAGCAGCTGCAGCAGATGCAACACGCACAAGCTCAGATGCAGGTCGCCATGGGAATTATGTTCCAAGCCACTCAGGCCGCACCCATGCACACTGGACAAGCTAGTGCAGCCCCGGTGGATAACCACCCAGCTCATCAGACACCTCAACAACCGGCTGCATAGATTCCAGTGTAGGTAATAGAAGCAGCTCAAGGGAATTACCACAATCCACCCTATATGTTTGGGGCAAACCCCCATAATTAGCTGGACCACTCCCGACTAGTAGAGAGATTTTTGAAGACGAAACCCAAAGAATTCAACGGCAAGCCGTCTGATCCATTGAGGCCAGCCCACTAGATAGACGAGATGGAGAGAAATTTCCTCATGATGACTATCACAGAGGAAGAGAAAGTACTATGTGCCACCTTCATGCTCAAGGGCGACGCACACCATTGGTGGAAATCCACGAAGACATATTTACTGACCAAGCACGCCCTACTGACTTGGGCTATATATAAAGAAGCATTCTTTGAGAAATATTTTCCACGAAGCTTCAGAGATTCGATGGAGAAGGAGTTCCTGAGCTTGTACCAGGGACAGATGACTGTAGATTCATACCAACAGCGTTACAAAGAGCTGTTTTTCTTTGCACCGGCTAGCATGCAAGACGAAGATACCAAAACCCGTAGATTCATCGCGGGACTAAGAGGAAGCATCATAGAAAATGTTCTGGGCTTAGAGAAGAGAATCTACAATGAAGCTGTCCATATTGCTCGAGTGATTGAATCGAGCCAGAAGGAGAGTTACCTTACTCAGAATAGAGACATCAAGAGACCAGCCGAAAACTCCTACAACGGAGGCAATAATAGGACGTATAAACCTTTCCGTCCTCAGAATTTTAATTCTGCAACCAAGACTACTCTAGCAGCTCAACCTCAGCCAAAGACAAATTCTGAAGTCCTGAGGTGTTTTAACTGCAACCAACCAGGGCATATGGCAAGGGAGTGCCCAAAGCCCAAGAAGAAATTCCATCAGGGACGTGTTTATGCTGTCACGTCCGAGGATGCGGCCGCATCACCCGATGTGGTCACAGGTATGACTAAAACTTTTAAAGTTGTAATTACATTGAATGAGCACGTAGACTAAGTAAAGATAAATCACAGGTATTATACCTATAAATGGCGTACCCGCCAGAGTACTCTTCGATTCCGGAGCTACTCATTCATTTATATCTGTGTCATTTGGAAAGAAGACCAAATTACCCATCAAAACGTTAGACTACAAATTACTTGTACGGTCACCGATGGGGTTAGAAGTGGAATTAGAGAAAGGTTATGGACCATGTCCAATTCTCATTGGAGAGAAGACTTTAGATGCAACCTTGATACAACTTAAGATGGCAGATTTTGATGTCATCTTGGGAATGGACTGGTTAGCTCGGCATTCTGCAAATCTATTATGCGCCGAAAAGAAGCTAACGTTCAAAGACAAAGAAGGAGCAAAATTAAGTTTCTCGGGAACCAAACTTCCCCAGAGACGCAAGCTCATACGTTCAGCATTAAAGGCTAAGAAGTGCCTTGACAAGGGAGCAGTCGGGTATCTAGTGTCACTGGTCGACCTAACCAAGGAAGCACCACGAATGGAAGACCTTGACGTCGTGCGGGATTACCCTGACGTATTTTCGGAGGAACTACCCGGATTACCACCCGATCGAGCCACGGAGTTTGTAATAGACCTTATACCTGGAGCCGCACCCGTATCAAAAGCACCCTATAGAATGGCTCCTACGGAACTGAAGGAACTGAAGGTGCAACTACAAGAATTGCTAGACAAGGGTTATATTCGACCTAGTATATCTCCATGGGGGGCACCGGTGTTGTTCGTAAAGAAGAAGGATGGTAGCGTTCGATTATGCATCGACTATCGTGAGTTGAATAAAATGACAATCAAGAATTGATATCCACTACCTCGGATCGATGACTTGTTCGATCAGTTACAAGGGGCAAAAGTATTTTCAAAGATCGATCTTCGATCAGGCTATCATCAGCTGAAGATTAAAGAAGGTGATATTCCAAAGACAGCATTCAGGACCAGATATGGACATTATGAATTTTTGGTTATGTCTTTCGGATTAACTAATGAACCGGCAACGTTCATGGAACTTATGAACCGAGTTTTCCACGATATGTTGGATACGTCGGTTATATTATTTATTGATGACATATTGGTATATTCCAAGGATAAGGAAACTCATATCAAGAACCTAAACGCAGCCCTACAGCGTTTAAGGAAAGAGAAGCTATATGCCAAATTTTTAAAGTGCGAGTTTTGGCTAAGTGAAGTCGCCTTCCTAGGCCATGTAGTATCCGCTGAAGGAATCAAAGTGGATCCCAGTAAAATCGAGGCTATTGTAAAGTGAGAAGCGCCAAAGAGCGTTTCAGAAATCAGAAGTTTTCTGGGTCTAGCTGGTTATTATCGGAGATTCGTAGAAGACTATTATCGGATTGCCATACCTCTCACCAGTTTGACTAAGAAAGGTGAAAAGTTTGTGTGGACCGATAAATGTGAGAAGAGTTTCCAAACACTGAAGACCAGATTGATATCCGCTCCAATTTTGACTATTCCTATTCCAGGACAAACGTTTACCTTATACACCGATGCGTCGGGACTGGGATTAGGATGTGTGCTTATGCAAGGAGAGCAAGTAATTGCTTATGCTTCAAGACAGTTAAAGGTACATGAGAAAAATTACCCCACTCATGATCTGGAGCTAGCGGCAGTAGTACATGCTGTCAAGATATGGAGACATTACCTATACGGGGAGAAATTCCAGATTAAGTTGGACCATAAAAGTCTTACTTATCTATTTAATCAGAAAGAGTTGAATATGAGACAAAGAAGATGGCTGGAATTATTGAAAGACTATGATTGTGATATCCAGTATCATCCGGGAAAGGCGAACGTGGTAGCAGATGCATTGAGCAGAAAAGCAATGATCAAATCTCAAGGAGAAGTCAGCACGACTGCAGCAATGTGTACTACCGGAATGGTATTCAATCACGGCAACGAGCAGTAAGTGTTAGATACAAGGGATAAATCAGCCAACCAAGGGTTTCTTCATCGATTTTCAAATATGTTCGCGACATTGAAGATTATACCAGATATAGTGGATGAAGTAAAGACAGCTATCAAAGCAGATCCTTATCTGAGAACAGTACAATAAGATATTGAGAAAGGTAGGACTAACCCTGAGTTCACCTTGGATGACGAGAAGGTACTGAGATACAAAGGAAGAATATGTGTACCTGAAACAGAAAGTATGGACATTAGACACCGACTGATGAAAGAAGCCCATACCACCATCTACTCGATACATCCTGGAAGTACAAAAATGTATCATGATCTGAAGAAATTATATTGGTGGAGGGGAATGAAAGCAGATGTAGCCAAGTTCGTGTCTCAATGCCTAAATTATCAGAAAGTAAAGGCTGAACGACAAAGACCCGCAGGATTGTTACAGCCATTACCGAAACCAGCATGGAAATGGGACTGCATCACTATGGACTTCGTCACAGGACTACCATTGACTCCTCGAGTAGTTGACGCAGTTGGGTGATTGTGGACCGTCTGACTAAAACAGCTCGCTTCATACCTATACGACCTCAGTATACACTGGAAAGGTTAGCGAAGTTGTATGTGGATAATATTGTTCGGTTACACGGTGTACCAGAAAGTATTGTGTCCGATAGAGATCCACGATTTACTTCCAAATTTTGGGAAGGATTACAAAAGGCTATGGGAACAACGCTAAAGTTTAGTACAGCATTCCACCCACAGACAGATGGACAGTCAGAGCGTACAATTCAGATTCTAGAGGATATGCTACGAGCATGTGTGATTGATTTCAAAGGATCATGGGATTAAAAGTTACCATTGATCGAGTTCGCTTATAATAACAGCTATCAGGCCACAATACAGATGTCACCATATGAAGCACTGTATGGCCAAAAGTGTCGAACTCCCTTGTTTTGGAATGAAGTTGGAGAACGTAGTATTGCTGGACCGGAATTTGTTGAAGAGACTTGTCGAGTGGTCGACATCATCAAGGAAAGAGTGAGAACAGCTCAGAACCGTCAGAAGCAATATGCAGATACTCGACGAAGAGATCTGGAGTTCGTAGTAGGTGATAAAGTATTTTTGAAGGTATCGCCCATGCGAGGATTGAAGAGGTTCGGACAGAAAGGGAAACTAAGTCCAAGATATGTCGGGCCGTATGAAATTCTAGCTAAGCGTGGAAAAGTAGCTTATCAATTAGCAATACCACCATCTATGTGAAGTGTACAAGACGTATTTATCAAAGAATGCCTATTTATATATAGCCTAGGTAAATTGGGCGTGTTTTGTTATCAGAAAAGTCCGAGTAGACTTCCACCAGTGGTGTGCATCTCCCTTCAGCATAAATGTTGTGCACAACACTTCTTCTTCCTCATTAACTGTCATCATCATAAAATTTCTTTCCATCTCGTCGATCCTAAGAGCTGGCCCCAAAGGATCTGCTGGCTTGCCATTATATTCTTTAGGTTTCATTTTCAGGAAGTGTTCAATCAGTCGAGAGTGGTCCAACTGATACTGAGCATTGGACCCATACATAGTGGTTGGTAGTGATAGCTGCCTTGGGCTACCTCAAGGTTCTATACTAGAGCCTACACAACTGGCATTTGAGGTGTTTGGGTTACTGTATTGCTTCCCCTTGATACTGTGCTAGCTTGTCCGACTGACATAGGTGTAGTATGTGCAACTGGAAAAACCATTCCTATAGCAGCTTGCATATTGGCTTGTACCTACTGTATTTGCTACAGCTGTTGTGCCAGGTTCATTACTGCTATAGCTAAATCTGTTGGGGGGGTTGGCAAGTTTGTAGGATTTGCCTGGCCATTAGCTCCTGGTAGTGCCATATTCGGATTCTCTTGTACTTTAGGAATTTCATGGCCAGACTCCTCCATAGGTGGTGGTGGTGGAATTGGGTTACGACCTTGCCTAGTTACTCTTCGCCCAGCCATTTCCTATTCTGGTGGTGGTAATGTGTGAAAAAAAATCATAGAACATGTGAGGCAATCATAATATACGTCATTCCTATGTCAAAATCCAACTAATCAATGTAAAATTCCAATTTTCAAGTCATTCAGATAAAATACTGTATTTTCCATCGTAGGGTCGATGGTAGGGTCACTCTATCTTCTACCCCATGGTATGCGGCCTCACAAAACCCTGTCAGCTGTTAGACCCGTGTCAATCTAACCCGGTCTTACCACCTTGAACCAGGTTTACCCATCATGGTCGAGTCAAATGGACCAAGGGCGTGAAGGAGATCGAGATCCCAGGTATCAAATCGACCCAAAAACACTTAAAATAGGGGAAGGGTTGCATACCCAGCTAAGTAGGGTCGGACCTCCCAAAACAGAAAGTCAGACCCTCAGTTTTGAAGGGAGGGTCGGACAGCTTAAGACCCTAGGGTCAACGGGATCATCGACCCTCGGTTTCTGCCGAATATAGAAATTAGGAAATTTCTATATTTTTCGATTGGGATTCTTTCCAAATCTCAGAGGGACTTATTTAGAATGTTCCTAGTCTATTTAAAGGACGTCCCTAAGCCACTTTCACTCCTTTCACAACCCTAATTGAATTGAGAGAAAGAGAGGAGAAGGAAAAGAGGAAGAAGAGAGGCAAGCAAGAGAACATAGCAAAAATGAGAAGAATTTCAGAGAAGGAGTAATCTTCTCAGGTATGGATACTAATTCCATGAATTTCTACAGACCTTAGGTTAGTAATTGTTGAGAGGGTGATCTTGAAGAAACCCAAACCACCAATCTATGGTTAGGTTTCCATGGAAAACCATAGAAGAATGCATGAAAGCTATCTAGGTGGGTTATACATGGTTTCAGACCATGGAATGAATGTAGAATGGAATGTAGGAGCAAGCCATAGGATCCCAAACACGAAGAATGGATTAAAAGAGGGAATTGGACCAAAGTGCACCAAGGGGTCGCACCCGAGGTCGATAGACCATCCGACCCTAGGTATTCCTGACCATCGACCCTCAGCATTCGGGAAGTCCAGAAAGAGGGAAGGGTCGATAGACCCATCGACCCTAGCATCGACCCTACCTCCGACCCTCAGTTAACAACATAGTTTTTAATTCCGAATAAATTCTAATTAAATTCTATCGACTTTGTTAGGTCTTCTAGCAATATAATAACACTGTAAAGGTGATTCTAAAGCTTGGAAAAGTATCTATTAGCAAGCTAAGGTGAGGAACCTTAACTCCAAACTAAATTGGTTAATAATAAACTATTTTTTATTTTCTTGAGTCCTATGCTATGCTTGATTCTATGCGAATATGTTTGTAATGTGCATACAGCATGCCATCCAATATTTCTATTACTTGTTCATGCATATTTACTTTATTGTTTATAACATGATGATGATGATGATAGGAATAGGCATGTGCTTGTATGTGTGTGGTTGATGTGCTTGATGCGAGCGAGTATCAGGGGAGGTGTGATGAGAACGTCAATAAACATTAACCTTTGGCGGGTCTCAGCACTTTAGCTCTATCTCTAACTCAAGTCTTGTGCATTGGCATCGTCGTATCGCCATTACTTTAGCAGAACTATTATGTCGTAGAGTATCAGAGGAGGTGGTCTTGGTCCTTGTAGTCTCTGACTCTACCGGGGGGCCTTAGCTCTACCTCTATGGACATTCTGAGGGATGTTGGGGTGAGGCCTTGGATACACTTTTTGGCATTAGGATTGGTTAGTTGCGAGCCCAGTTTGCAGCCCTTGCCAATAGGGGCTTACGTGTTGGTATGACAAATATATAGCAATAACCGTTAACCTTTGTTATATACTGTTCATGATTGGGTGCATGTGAGTTGACGATAAACGTGATCTTCGGGTAACGTCACACACTCGTGTATAGAGGCGGAGTCAATAAACGCGACCTTCGGCTACCTAAACCTTTCTATTGCATACTGTAAACTTTAAAACCGGACCAAAGATATAAATTGACTTTTTGTCTGCATATGTATTGTTGCATTGTTTTGGCTACTCACTGAGCCGTGTTGTGTGCTCACCCCTCGACGTCGAATATTTTTAGTTGATGATGCAGGTTATACAGTTGAAGATTTCGTAAATGCTTCTACGTACGGGACGGTAGCGGCAATGGAAGCTGAAGCTGAAGTGGATACACACGACTCCTCTTGCGTGTGCAACTCGTGTGTATTTGATTAGACATTTTATAAGTTTCTTTATTGGATTTATTTAGACATGTATTTGATATGTCATATTTATGTCTCAGTTGAATACAGAATAATTTGCTATTAAATTATTAATATCATTTAGTTTCTCAGTTCATCTTATTATAAGACTTCCGCTATTGTGTATTACTCTGATTATGATTACGGATGTGTGTAAGTTGGATAACTCGGGGATAGCCTATTTGAGATCCTGGTTGAACCGTTGGTTATTTTGCGGTTCATCACACCATTCTGGTTAGACCAAAATTGGGGTGTGACTGTCAGCTCACCGGGAGCCTAGGGTCGGTCGTAGGGTCACACATTTTGTCAAATTTTGCGACCGCACGACCCAGAAATAGGTTTTTAAACCTGATTTTTAAGTCATTTTTTACTCTTTCTTCTTTCCTCCAACTCAACTCGCTTCCCCTAAGTTACTACAGTATCGACCCCTAGTGTTTGGTGATTATATCATCCATTCACGACTTCCGTTCCTTTCCTTCAGGTATGCTCCCTACTGTTTCTCATTCTTAGGCTTTCAAAACTAGATTTTTCTCCATATACATCATTTTCTTCAAATTAAACTTTATCTAACCGTAAAAATTTGATTTTTATTGGGGGCTTTTTCTATTAGCCACCCAATGGACAAAAGCCCTCAAGAAAATTTGAGTTTCATCGGTTGGTTTTTGAGAAACTTGAAATTTTCTTCTTTTGACCTAATTTTTGAGATTTTTCCAATTCGTTGAAATTCCTTCAAATTAGATCTTCCTAGTTTAAATTTCCAACTGCATGAGCTTTGTAAGATTGTTTGGAACATATGTAAGTCCTCCTGCCCAGCTGTTTAGGTGAAAAGTGAGGTGTTTGGCCAAATCATGTTGTTATAATGCCGAAATTTTGAGTTTTTCACCATATCTAATATCTTGTTTATTATTCTGTGTCTTTACAGATATCATGGCTCATACTAAGGTTGCCAGAGCTCATTATCCCATTTGTTTCCGTTCTAACGAGGCAGAGGCTCAGTATGCTCGTTATGAGAGTAAGATGGTGGAAGGGGGTTGCTGTGTAAACTTGGCTAGTCTAGCTTTGTTTAACGTAGAAGGTTCCTTCGGTGACATGGGTTGGCTTCCCGTGATCACATATGAGGCTTGTACCTGTCCAACATTGGTGAAGCAGTTCTATTACAAACTCCAGGTAGTGGGTGATCGCAATGATACAGAGAGGGGGGAGCTCAGGATCACCACATATGTGAAAGGGATGGATGTTTCCTTTAACTGCCAGCAGTTGGCTGATCTTCTGGGTATATCAAATGACGGCCCCTTGGTATACTGTGCTCCTAAGGAACCCCGGTTCCTGTCCTTGATGATGCGTGCTGAGATTGATAGCCAGCTTCTTAGAGGTGATCGCTGGGAGATGAAGGCAATCAACATACGGCTAGAGCCTCGGGTGTACTACAAGATCATTCAGCACAACCTGATTCCCTATAGTATCCATTATGATTGGATTTCTCAGTTGACTCAGTATGTCTTGTACTATATTTGTACTAGGCAGTCGGTCTGCCTTCCATACATTATTATCCAGACGATGATCTGTGCTACGATGCCTAGTCATATAGGCAACCTACCCTACGGATGTCTGATCACTACTCTACTCACACACCTATACGTCGACTTATTGGATGAGAGGATTCATGAGGATACATTCTCTTCTGACCTGGATTGGGAAGCCATTTGCAGGATGGGGATGCGAGATGCATAGGTCAGTGATGATGAGAGGAATGCACTGGTGCATCCCCGTACCCAGGTAGAGGTGGCAGACGTCGAGGCGACAGCAATAGCAGCAGCAGTAGTAGGAGTCCATCGGGGGTGATGCTGAGGATGATGATCATATGTATATGGATGCAGACGCCATACCTCCTCCATCACCACCGCATTCTAATGGAGCTGGCACATCTCGGGTTCCTTCACATGCAGCTGGTCCTTCGCACCCACCATCTGATGATGTGATGGGGCTGCTGCGTGAGATTAGAGAGGCTCAGCTCGTGACTGATTGGAGTCTAGGAGAGCTTCTAGATGCCCAGTGCGTGTCAGATCAGCGGGTGGCCGACCTGACAGCTAGTCTCTAGGTGACCTAGACTCAGGTAGCCTGGCTGACTAGAGTGTATGCTAAGGATTACAATAGTGATCGTGAGGCATTAACTCAGTTCACGAACTTTTGTGAAAGTATATTGGTTTAATAAACAGGGCCTGAGAGCTCTGATACCAAGTTGTCACACCCCAATTCTACACCAACCAGAATGGTATGATGAACCATCTATGATCCAATGGTTTAACCAGGATCTCGAATAGGCCGTGTCCCTTTTGCTTAAACCATATACATCCACAACCATAATCAGAGTAAATAAATAATAACGGAAGTCATTAATATTAATGAATTGAGTATCTAACAGTGATAACATAAATAAAGTATCCAATAATCTCCAAAAGACTAAGACATAAAATAAAATAAATTAATCAATTACATCTTCTAAATAATCTAACAAATAATCTAATCAAAGACACATGAGTTGCACTCGCACGACGAATCATGCAACTCCATCATAGCTTCTGCATCCATTGCTGCAACATGCCCGTACATTGGAGCATTCATATAATCTTCTACTGTAGGACCTGCATCATCAACTAAAAATATTCAACGTCAAAAGAATGAGGACACATCCTGGCTCAGTGAGCAAACAAAACAATGCAACATACATATGCATGCATTCAATTCATATCTTTGGTCTGGTTCATAAGTTTACATTGTGCAATAGAAAGGATAGGTGGCCGCTGCACTTCTATACACGAGTGTGTGAAGTTGCCCAATGGATCAAACACCATGCTGTCCCACATGCACCCATCATGGTATAGAGATAGAGCTAAAGTACCCGGATCAAACACCGCATGACACTTCCCCTGATGCCCTACCCATACCAACACGTAAGCCCCTATTGGCGAGGGCTTGCAAACTAGACTCGAAACTAACCAATCCTAATGTCAAAAAGTGTATCCAAGGCCTTACCCCAGCATCCCTCAATAAGTCCATAGAGATAGGGCTAAGGCCCCCCGACAGAGTCGGAGACTATACGGTCTGAGACCACCTCCCCTGATGCCCTACGACATAATAGTTCTGCTAAGGTAATGGCAAAACGACAATGTCAGTGGACAAGACTTGAGTAGAGATAGAGCTAGAGTCTGATGACCAAGATGAACCATAGTGTCACGTCCTCCCCTTGATGCCCCACTCACATCAACTATACTGACCACACACAAACATTCACATGCCTATTCCTAGCATCATCATCACATCATGTTATAAATAAACTGAATTAAATATGAACGAACAGTAATAATAAGAATATTGGATGACATGTGAAATGCATAATAATTGCATACAACCATAGAATCATTCATCGCATTGGACTCAACAAATAAAAAGTGTTTATTATTAGCCAAGTAATTCAGTTCTTTTTCCCTCACCTTTGATCGATAATAGATCCTTGTTCAAGCTCTGTAATTCACTCTTACACCACTTGGAGACCTATCAAAATTATATATATTGTATTAGAATTAATTCCCTTAAGTTTAGACTAAGAGAAGCTGAGGGGTCGCAGGTGGGGTAGCACATGGGGTCTCAGTTTCTGCGACCACAGGGCATTGGGTCGCAGGGTGTGGTCGCATATCCTGTGACCATACTGGCTACCACACCCTCCCTGAAAACTTCCTGAGGGCATGTGGTCGGACATGTGTGTCTTGTTTGGTCGCACATCATGCGACCACACCCTCGACCTCACATACGATGGTCGACCTTTCACTCTCAACTCCATTCCTCCATATTTGGATCTCTTGGCTTATCATCATGGTCATTCCTATGATTGTTCTATGGCTCAAAACTAGTATTTTACAATAATCCATTGTCCACATAATTTCCTCCGATGGTTGCACTTAGAATTTATCCATGGATTGATGATTTGGGTTTCACCTAAATCCTATCTCCATCATGAACTATTCTAGGTATTCAATTTAACATGGGGAATGTTTTCATATCTTAAGCTCATTGAAGATTCAGAGTTTTCTCTGAATATTCTTCCTTCATAGTCTTCCTCTTCAATTTTCCTTCTCTTCCTTCTCTTCTTTTTCTCTCACTTTCAGTTTGAGCTCTAAAAGAGTGAAAGAGGCTAAGGGACATCCTATTTATAGAGGAAAACCCTCCATAATATGCTCTACTGAGTTTACGAAAGAACCTCCTTCGGATTAGGAAGGTTTCCTAAATTCGGTTTATGGCTGGGTTCATGTGGTTGGAGGTGGGGTCGTAGAACCTGTTAACTACACCTTCTGAAACATGCGGCCACACGACTAAAATTCATGTGGTTGCACTATTTTGAGGTGTGATCAGTCACACCTATTTAGGTATGCGACCACACGCTCATAGTTGACTATTTTTGGGTTACATTTCATACCTAGTCTTGTGGTTTCTTCATGAACTTGGTCCACTAGGCCCAACCATGATAGGAAGACCTGATACAAGGTGGTAAGACCGGTTAGTTCGATATGGGTCTTACAAATCTATTGGCTACATCAAAGCACAATGGAAGAACCATACTAAAGATGAAGCGTTGTGGGAGAAGGAAGATGAAATCCATGAGAAATACCCAAACTTATTCAAATAACAAGGTAAGAAAATTTCAAGGATGAAATTATTTTTAGTGGGGGCGGGGGGGGATAGTAAAACACGCACATAAAAATATGGGCTAATTTAAATTTTTCTCACATAATAGGTTCTCCTACTAACACAAGTCAAGCATCTGTATCCTCAATAGTGTGTATGGAACTCTAGGTAAGAGTCAAAACCCTTTATTTCATTGTATAGAAACTTTATTTGGGAAGAATCAATCGAACCAACCGAGGTCTGGCTATTCTGAGTCAATCAGAGTAGGCACTCGACTAAGGAGGTTGACCAAATTGAGTTAATTGATTACCCTTGTTCGATCAAACGCATGAACCCGGAATTGGGGCAATCTATGTCTAATTTAGTTGGGCTTAGTTCCAACTAGTTTTTAACCACCCATGATAGTCCCAAATCATGTGGTACTTACTTGTGAATGTGTTGGAGTGTCAATTAACAACCTCCAAGCCTCCTTCATTACACTTATACTAGGAATAGGACTTTCAAGAGAGGAGTTGCAGTGCAACTCCAACTCTTAAATAAATTCCTTAATAAGAACTCTCTATGAACCCTAATTGAGAATACTAGAGCCTCTGACATGTTTGGAGAGAGAGAGAGTGTGTTAATTAGATAAAATTAAAGGAAGAAGATGAAGAAGAATAACCATTGAAGGACCTCTCACAAGCTTCTCTCTACAACTGTAATAGAATAAGCATTGAGGTAAGCCTAACAACTATTCCTACCTTAATTATATTGAAACTTGATGATCACACATGGTAAAACCCAGTCTCTGATCATGCTGGAACAAGATTCCAGAAGACCCTCCTTGAATATCAGGTAAAATTTATCAAGAATGCTTATAATGGATAAATCGATACAAGTAATTAATATAGGACTTTAGGATGATGTAGAACATTCAATTACGATTAGAATATGTTTACCAATGTTGTACAAATACTTAGAAACCCCCTGGAGTAGCTCTTGACCCCTTGCCAAGGAGAATAGAGTGAAGTAAGTTATGTTCGATCTCTCTAGTACGAGGTGATCGACCAAACTGAGTTGATCAACCGCCTCTTCTATGATCGACTACCTGGTCCCAAGTGAGTTGTATTTTTGGTATTTTCCTTCTTAATTGCTTATTTAGGTTATGTTAGTAATCCTACACCTCAAGAATGATATAATAAACATGTTTGATTGGTTAGATAAGAATGTGCTCCCAAGTGTGTAAGCACGTATGGATGCAAAGACGACATTCATTGTCATGAACCATACATGCATATAACCTATGGGAATAGGATTCTATCCTGACCAATGACTTAAACCCATCATAAAACATCTATATAAGTGACCCTATAGAGGTGTAAGCATCTAGAACTCATCTATGCTAAAATTACCTAGGCGGTTGATAAAACTGGGATGATCAACCACAATAGCTGATCGACCACCTTGTTATAGCAAGCCTGCTTTGGTTGTATTTTCAACCATGGACTTTGAGACTTAACCAAGTGACCCAAGGACATGTTCTTAGGACTAATGAGGATACCCTAGACCTAACGAAGTGAGAATAATCAATCACAAGTAACATTCATGCCTCGATTGTAATAGGTAAGCCGGCATAGGAAAACAAGGAAAAAGACTCTGTTTGTAACGGAGTAAAGATTAGCTCACCAGATTTAGGTGAGGGATTACTATATGTTTTATATTTCTTGTTTATGTGCATATTTATTTGCTATTTGTTTGGATTACTGTGTGATAATGTGTCATCCAATAACTGTGATAACTGTTCATGCGTTTGCATATTTTAACACTATTATTAGATTGGTTGATTATAGAATGTTTGATAACATATAGATGTTTCATAACATAATTGTTTGTCATTCCCTTCTCTCCAAGTGGATTAGGATAACTGGAATGGGATGGTTTATCTTGGTCCATTAAGCTACGATACGGGTACTTGCATTAGTTATATTTCTTGGTTTAGGTTCATTATCTGATGATAGGTAACCCTTGCCAATAGGGGTTAGGTATTAACATAGGCACATTGTGGACCAACTTTGGGTATGCCCCTTTCATAGCTGGAGTAGGGAAATAGATAGGGATGGGAGGTAGCCTCTTGTGTGTCAGGTCAAAGCTAGGGATGAGTCTATTCTATGTGATTAACTATCAGGGATTGGGCGGTTTGTACCCAATGAAGTGGTTAAACCATAGAATAAGATGCCAAGATGAATCCTATGATGGGAGAATACTGGTATGATGCCAGGATTGTGTGTTCCTGGGTTGTATCTTTATTCTTTGGGTATTGTATCACATGAGGTGAGGAGCCAAGTGTATTGCATTCACCTCACCTAGGCTTGAGTATTCTTTATCAGTATTTACGGTGATGCTACTTAAACCATTTGGACTTAATAATATATCATGCATTGTGTGCTTAAGTGTGCTAATTTCTTACTGACCGTGTGGTTTTGCTTACCCTTTATACGTATACCTTTTTTTTTCAAATTCTTGTATAGATTATTTAGTTGATAATGATATGATTGGAGATGAAGAACTTGAAGGTGATTCTCGTGATTCTTCATGTAAATGTGATGATTGTCTTTATGGTTAGAAGACAATGATTCTGAAGGAAAGAAGACTTCTCTGTCTGAGAGAAAAGATTACTTTAGTAGTATTTTACTTAGGACAAAGTACAATTCGTTTATTTGTTTGTTCAGGGTGTTGTTTGACCCATGGGTTTTTATTTAATTATTTAGTACTTTGTATTATGTTATTTATGTCTTGGTTTGAAAACAGATAAACTTTTATTAAATATAGCACAATTAGACTTGGTCTGATTGGTTTTTAGTATTTGATTCTGCTATTATTTGATTTGCACTTTGAATTTCTCGTGATATGTGTTGTGATTAACAAAAAAGTTATGTTATGTTATGATTTTGAATGGATCTTAGTATGGTAGTTCTTACACAGTGAGGAAACCATGGTCACACCAAAATGCCAAGAATTTGGGGTGTGACAACCTCATTCCAGTATAGTGGAGTCCTACATTTCCTTCCATATAGGGTTTCATAGGGAGTTGTACCTATCGTAGCATGGTAGCTATTATTGTAGGCAAATAGCATTAATGATAGATTCACATCCTACTTGGTCTTAAAATCCATGATGCAAGCCCTTAGCATATCTTCCAATTTTTAATTGACCATCAGTTTGTGGGAGATATGGAGTACTAAATTTTAATTGGGTACCCATGGCATTCTTCAATCCTTCCCAGAAGCAAGAGGTGAAACGAGGGTCTCTATCCAAGACTATTTTAACGGGCACACCATGTATCCTAACAATGTTGTCTATGTAAAGTCTTGCCAAGTGATCAGACATGATTTTGATTGCACCCTCATATAAATAATGTCTCCATATCATCAATGAGAAGACTATCACTACCAATTCAAGATCATGCATGGGGTAGTTCTTCTCATGCTCCTTCACTTATCGTGATGCATACACAATGACTTAGTTGTGTTGCATCATTACACATCCCAAACTTATGTTAGAGGCATCTTCCACTTCGTATGATTAGCACTACAGCTATAACAAACTTCTGCTTCAATTTCAGGAAGCTTTCTTCATGCATTGTAGTCCACTCAAATTTTTGTCTTGGTGAGTTGAGTTAAGGGTATGATGATTTGGGAGTAGTCCTTTATGAGTTGGTGGTAGTATCCTACCAAGCGTGGTAAATTTTGACTTTGGTTACTGTCTTTGGGGCTTCCCAATCTAACACTACTTGGACATTGCTCATAACCACAGCTATCCCTTCACCAGAGACTACATGACCAAGGAATGTTACCTTCCTCAACTAGAACTCACATTTCATGAATTTTGCATAAAGCTTTTCTTCCTTTAGTAGATGCAAGACCTTCCTTAGGTGTTCATCGTGATCTTCATAGTAGCATGAGTACACAAGAATGTCGTCAAAAACTCAATGATGAAGCGGTCTAAGAATTCATGGAATACCCTATTCATCAATTCCATAAATGATGCAAGAGCATTAGTTAACCTGAATGACATGACTAGAAATTCGTAGTGGCCATGTTGGGTCCTAAAAGCTATCTTCGGGACATCTTTCTCTTTGATTTTTAGTTGATGGTAGCTGGATCAATGATTGATTTTTGAAAATATAGAGGCTCCTTGCAACTGATCGAACAAGTCTTCGATCCTAGATAAGGGGTATCGATTCTTGATAGTGAGCTTGTTTAATTCTTGATAATCGATAATAACCTTATACTTCCATCCTTTTTCTTGGCAAATATGATAGGTCCTCCCCAATGTGATATGCTTGGTCGAATGAAGCCCTTGTCTAGCAATTCCTGCAATTACACTTTGAATTCCTTCAATTCTATGGGTGCCATCTTGTAGGGTGCTTTGGACAGGGATGCTGACCCTCAGAGTAAATCAATCACAAATTTTGTCTCTCTATCTGGGGGTAGACCCTATAAGTCTTCAACAAATACTTATGGAAATTCATTTACCATCCTAATGTCTTCTATTTTGGGGGCCTCAACGGTAGTGTCTACTACAAATGCTTTGTACCTGGTACAACCTTAAGTTAATAACTTACGGGCGGTCAAGGATGATATAAACAACTTCTTTTGTTTATTTGGCTTGTCTCTTGTGAATTGGTTTGCCACCATCAACATCGAACAACACCTTCCTCACTGCACAAATCACACTGGCCTTGTGGGTGTACAGCTAATCCATTCCCAAAATTGCATCGAAATCAAACATATCTATGAGGATCATGTTAGCATCCATTTTCCTGTAGCCAACTTACAATGAGCATTGCCCATGGTAGTAACATAGTCGCACTTGGTATCCCAATGGGGTACTAACCACAAGCTAAGATTCCAAGGGTTTTGGGGGTGTTCCCAGCTTTTCGATGAACGCAGGAGATATGAACAAGTGGGTCGCACCAGAGTCAAAGCGGAATTGAGCCAACAGTCCAGATATTTTTAGTATACTATCACCACACTAGTTGACTTCCTTGCATCCTCCACTGTAGTGGCATAAACCTCCCTTGCTGAAATCCCTACTTTAGAAGATGGGGACAATACCTGGATATGTATCCCTCTTTGCCACAATTAAAACACCTCAGTGGACCAGGAGCTATATCAAAAGAAGCATGGGTAGTAGTCTTTTTAGCAGGTACCGTGGTAGCTATCTTCTTTCCAACAATGGTTCTGAATTGATTCTTAGCCACACGAGCACTAGAGAATGTGCTTTCACCCTTCACACCAAAACTCACTTGTCTATCTCATTGTCGAGCATGGTAGCTGTCCCTCTAACTATTTTCGACCACTTTGCCTATTTGAAAGATGCTGGCATGTATGGTGTGACCTTGAGCTTTTACTATAGCCCTTATGCCTCTCTTCAATCCGTCTACAAATATTTTGGCCTTTAGCAAATCCATATACATAGTGGGGTTTGCAAAATAGTACAACCTTTCGAAGTCTTGCTGGTATTATGTGACTTACCTCTAGGCCTGGCAAAAGGTCAAATACTCGCCTTCTTTTTATCTATGTAAGTCTAAGGGAAATGGTTACCAAATAAGGCCTCCATCAAGATTTCCCAAGTGATGGGACCATGTCATGCTTCAAGCATTGATCTGGTTGACTCCCACCAATTATCAGGCTCCTATTTAAACATAATCAAGGTGCAAAGAATCTTCTATTCATCAGGGCATGACATCATCCTCAATGTCTTCTCAATTGTATGCATCTAGATGGTAGGGCGTAAGGGATTATCTCATACACCGGTGAGCTTAGGAGGTTTCATTTTATGGAATTCTTCTACCACCTTTGCCATGTTGGTCAGAATGGGTAGAGGCACCTCTTGGGCAGAATGTATAGCCATTATTGGTATTGGGGTGGGCACATGAATAGTAGCAGCTGCCATTGGTATAGGAGCAGGTGTTGGCGTTTGTTGTTATGTCGCAAGAGGCTGTACTAGCACTAGAGCTGGTGCTGGCACTGGTACATATGTAGCGGGAAGAGTAGGTCCTACTCTCATGACTGTATTAGCTCCATCAGGAGCTAGTGTTGTTGATTGTGAATGTCACAAGTGAATTTGCCCCTGATGGCCGTTATGTCTGTAGCTGTCAATACCTGTGGTGGTGGCTGTACAATGGGAACTGTTTTGACTTATAGCTTAGGTGGTTGCACAAGGTCAGCATCTTGTTCTTGCATCAGCATGTCAGGTGGGGTGACACTCTCAGGGGTACGAGGCACCCATGGCCCTATGCGAGTACTAGGAGCCATATGTATGGTCAATACCTAAAACCTAAATATTTAAACTATCAATTGCCTCATGAATTTGAATGTTACAAAGAAACATCATGCAATCAAATTGGAGAACTCAAAACTAAATGGGATTGTATCAGCATGAGCATTGCAGATGTAAACGGTGAGTAAGCATTCAAAATAGAGCAAATAGCAGCATTTTAAGGTGTGCAGTTGGTGGATACGTCCGGCTTATGCTTGCAGCTGCAATGTCCGACCGCACGTAGCTTTTCCGATTTAAATATAGGCATGACTTTTCTTTATCTCATTTCACTTGTACAGTAGTCTCGTGCAGCTACAGGAGCAACTACCTCTACCACACGACATTCTTGAGGGCTTCCTTGGTGATTCCAAGCTTCATTCTTGTTTCTCATCATTCCTACAAATTGTCAAGGTGGGTTCCATATCAAATTTTTGTTTTTCACCCTAACTGAAGCTAGGTTTCTAAAGTTTCTTGTTGTTTGCTTCTCAAAATGGTTTGAAAATATGGGATTTTATCAATCAATCATGCTAAGGACTTATTTATATGCCTTTCCCTACATTCAATAACTTTTTCATCGATTGATATTGGTTTCCCAAGCAACAATTGAGTTTTTCTCTATTTTCCCAAAACAAAAATTGGGTTTTTGCTTATTGCTTGGTTTCTAATAAATATATAGTGTTGAGATGTTCAAATCCTTCACACACCATGTTTATGAAGGTTCTCTAAGTGTTAAACACTCACTGAATCATTCGGTTACGATTTTCAACCTTTCTCCTAAACACCCACTACCAACCTTCGTTTTTTCCCAATTTATTGTATCCTTTAATTGGATTGTTTACCTCCAATCATTGTAGTATATTGGTAAAATTTCTTTATACACCACTCAATTTTTAATGTTAAATTCTTCTTCTATAGGTGAGCACTCTGTTGATTTACGCCTACCATGACTTCTCCAATTCTTCATGTGCCCACTTGGGAGGAGTCATCTGTTGTAGGGGCAGCGAGACAAGCATCACCCCACTTACTAGGGTATGACCGACGACTCTTTCGGTCAGCAGTGGTGGCCGATGTTGGCACATGCAATAAGTCAGGTCATTTCATTATTTGTGATGAGTTTGAAAGGTTAGTTGTACGTAAGGCGTTTACTGATATAGGCTGGTTAGAAGTTCCCGAGTATGATTTAACCATGCCGCCCAATCTTGTGAGGCAATTCTATTGCAACCTTTAAGTAGACCAAGGTATAGAGGAAGACTTAGATTGTTAGACTTTACAGATTTCCAAATGGATACTGGGATGGGAGATCATTTTGGACATTCACAGCTTAGCCCACTACTCAAATGTTTCTTCAGAGGGAGAGTTGGTATATGTCTAACCCAAAACTCCAGTGGTAGACGAGTGGGAGCTGGTCTTGATATGGGAACAGACGATGTTAGGTCTTAAACTGAGGGATAGTAATTGTTGACTGGTTCCCAGAATGTATAATCCCATTATTCAGCATAATATTGTACCCAGGAGAAGGCACAGGGATGCAATTGTGCATTTCTATGAGTTTGTAGCATATTGCATCACCGTACGACGAAAGATTTGTCTACCTTATTTGATATTGAGGACACTGATTACTACAACGCTCTATACTTGAACTAGCAGCCTTCCTTATAGGAGATTACTCATACACATATTCTTTTGACTGGGAATAGACATCTCTAGGGATGAGAGTGTGGAGGGGTCACTCCATTCTGATTTTGGCTGGGAGTCACTGGCCAAGCTTCATCTTTAGGACATTGTTTTCAGCGATGATGAGTTAGAGAGTACTGCTCGACCACATATACAGCTGAGATGACAACCATCTAGAAGAGTTCATTATGCCAAGAGGGTTTGACGTAGAGTGGCCCAAGTTTCTTCTGAGAGCGTGTCAACATTGGCGAGTATTAGTAGTAGTCTGACTCTTATTCCAGTAGGTTCTAGGGACGATGCACCCCTTGCTCAAAATTCAGAGGGCATGGCACCATTAGCCGTTGGGAGAGGGAGAGCGCGACCGTTGCGAGGTACTGATGACGATGTACCACCTGTAATGGTTCCTCAGGCTCGGGTTGTTGAGATTGCTAAGCTATGAGACATAGTGGTTGGGGCTCGTACCTTCTTGGAGGATTTACAGGAGGACCATCAGAGTACTCAGATGGGTTTGGCTGTATTTAAAAGATGTATGCTGCAGAATATCTTAGGTGTGGCGCAGTGTGTGATAGCTACAGAGCAATGCATTTGCAGTTGCAAGACGGTCTAAAGGCTTCTAGATAGAAGGTTTCTTTTATGAGGACTGCGATGACTATCGTAGGCATACTACCACCCATTCCAAATGAGACCGTGGCCAAGGCTACAGCTGAGCTTAAGAGGGCTCATTAGCAAAGGGTTAGAATAATGCCTATAGTACAACCTACTTATTCTACAGACAGTCTGAGTCATCAGGAGGTGCAGTCAACTTAGCAGGCAGATTCGTAATTTTTGTTTTATTTTAATTACCTCATTTTATTTATGGGTAAGGTTTTGACCTATGATTACCTACCCATCTCTTCTTGTATATGGCTTACTTTTTTTTTTAAATTGCTTTTAAAGTTTATCTCTGTTCGTTTGTGTATTATGTTCTTCAGTTACAATGTTTGTTCCATAGTCTACACCAATAGCTTATCCTCATTTTTATGCATTATCTTTGTTCACCTAGTGTCAGTATATATGTTTTTCTATATGGGTAGGGTTGGTAGTTGATATAGCTTGACTTGCTTTGATACCAACTTTTGTCACACCTGGTGTCTAATATGTCGAAACCATGAAATGTAACTGGATTCCTTGCAAGCAAAAACATCCCCTCTAGGATCACATGTCATAGTATAGCCATCTATAAATCCATTAATTAACCCTCACAGATAATTATCAAAGTAAATAAAAGAATTTAATAAACCAAACTATCTCAATTAAAGCAGAAGACTTATCGTTAAAGTATTCAAAGCAGACCTCTAAAGTTCATAATTGAAATATTCAAATATTATTCCAAACTTAAAAGTATTTAAAGCATTATTCACGTTTAATTCCTTGGGACAACATGTCCCTCCAATAAAATAATCCAATAACCAAAAGTAAAGAGAATAGTGAACTACGCCTATGCGTAAACAGAATCGCCACACTCATACGTACGACAGTGAACTTCCTCTTTAGGCTCACTATCATCATCCTCTACACCAGATGGATAACAACTTGAGGCATCGATAGAAGCATCAAACGTTATTAATTGCATCATCTAAAATATTTGTGTGCACAAGGATAAGCTCAACCACCAATTTCAGTAAGAAAATTAAACAAGCAACATACAAATGCATAATATTACATACTATGGTCAGGTATTATAACTGTAAGTATCAACTCGTGGACGACAACTCCAGTGCTTTAGGATACATGATCACTCCCAAAAGATGAAAGAAGCTTCCCATGGAGTGAGTCAACTTCCTCCATGTATAGGTCCGAAATCTTAGTTCCTTGACCGGAATTCATCCAAAGTTCACCCATCTGACACTTGAGGAGATGGTAATTTCACTAGTCGACTCGCCCACCCATTCACAATACTTCGAAATTAGGGGCCATCACAGCTATGATCATCCTACCTTTTTATTGAACCTATGCCAATACACATCCCCCTATTGGCTAGGGGTATAGTTATACGGGTAAGTGCAACTAGACAATTCCACCTAATTACCATATTATTGAACCGTAACATAGCCAAGCTTCCAACCCTATCTGTCCTTCCACCTAGGACGTCGTGAGTCGACTAGGTTACTATTTGTCAATGCAAAGAAATGCTGGTAAGAGATGGTGTAAGCATCCATTTCACCCACCTTACCTCTTACCAAGCATAACCAAACATCATGAACTGTCCAAACCAGCACTACCTTTTGTGGAGATGTTGTGAAAGATCTCATTCCACCCCCTTACAAACCACTACAGGCATTGCTGATCGCATACAATTTAATAATGCATATGCATGGACAAGGAGAATAGTTTGTTGGAAGGCATGTTATCAAACTCACAATAAAGTATATTAATAATGAATTAATAAACACTTGCAACCAAGGGGTATGATTCTCTGAGCTAAAAAGTAACTAGAAGATAACTAATGTAGCACAGTTCGAATATGCTTGGCGAAGTTTCATTGTTTTTCTATCAAAGTCATACCATTTAACTGTTATTCTTCATCCTTATTTAACCATTCGTCTTAGCATTGCATTAAGTATTGGTCACCATTTTAATTCCATACGTCAAATCCATCTTATGACAGGCTTGCTATCAACGTGAGGTAGGGAGCGTGTGGACGGATGCCAACTTAATTGTCCATCCTCACCCCTCATCTCATATAATACTAAGAAGGACTTCTATGAACAAAGGTATAGGGTTTCTATGTCCAAAACATAGCCTGTATAAGCTGCACATCAGCCTACCAGATGGAACCACCATGTGCAGCTAGTAGTAGAGTGCGGTTAGGTGCTCCAACCGCACCACTAAATAAGATGCGGTTGGTGGTCTTGGTCGCACTTCGTAGCCTGATCTTAGGGTCCAACTACTCCTTTTGATGTTGTTAGACCCTAAGCAAGTTGGTTTTCTAACCGGTGTGGGTGCTTGGGGTCTCCTTCCACACTTCCATCCAGACAACCCTCTATCTAGTTGGCGCTCATCACAAACTAGATCCGTGGATCAGTCTTCAGAATTACATGGGATCTGTGGATCTAACCCCTTATGGTCTTTCACGATCACCAAGGGGTCATGGGTGGTCTCCTACTCATCCATAATCAGTCTTCCATTCTAAATCATTCTTGTGGACTACTTCTTACGTTTGGGATACGTGAACAGTAATTCCTATGCTAAAGACTACCCCATTAATGGTGATTGATGGTAGTCCTTCTATGCAACCGAGTATGGATAAACACCGCATCATAGGTCATTCAAAACATAGGATAGTAACGTAGTTACTTTCGATGATCATCTAACATTGAAGCTTTCCAAGAGTACTTGCATTAGAGATACGTTCCCCCTGCTTCTCCTTCCTTCCTCTCGAAGATTCTTCTCTCTTCTTCTCTTCTCCATTTTCAGAGCTTCCTCTCCTAAGGTGCGGAACAGAGAATGAGGTTTCTTTCTCAAATCATTCCTTTGATTTGATAGAGATCTAAAAAGCAATCCCTTCTTGTTGAACATGGTAAGGACGAAAATCCTTGAATCCCATTATGGCAAGTGGAAGGATTTCCTTCCCTGGTTACCAAAGAATAAATCCATGCAATGTCACGTCACCTTCTCTGTTTAGAGAATGGTTGTCAGTTGGTGGGTCCCGTAGCAGTTAGACACCAACTCGATCGGTGATTGTGTATGGCTAGAGAAGCGTGCAGCTAATGGACACAACCGAACCAATTATCCAGCCGTACCCCATTATTTTATTTTACTATGAAACGCTGGTAATGGGGGGTAGTTGGTAGTCCATTCGCCAACGTGATTGTCCATCCACACCACTCCTAAGTGTAAAACTCTAGATTTATTCACATTGAAGGTTCAAGGTTGGGATTATGTTACATCCATTGGATTTTGTTGTCCTTGGTCGTGTCGGTCCAATACGTTCATCGTGGGAAACCTGTTACAGACCAAAATTTTCAAATCATGATAGAAATTTGGGTAGGAGCCTTACACCTTGAAGGAGTTTTTGGAACCTGACGGCAAGTTGTTGAACCACATTCTGTAGGCATCCAACAAAATAGAAGGGAATAACTGGCAGTAGATAGTGTCATGGTAGCTATGGAGATGCATCCCTGTTTTAAAATTGTCAAGGTGCTTCTTTGGGTCCTTAGTGCCATCGTAATGGATGATCACCAGTGAAAACATATCCCACAGGGAGTGGGAAATGCATAATCTGGTCGAACAATGCTATCTCAATGTTGAATGTTGGTTGGAGGTAGAGGTGAAGGCCTTCCTAGATCTGCTAGAGCTATCGAGTCAACTCCTATAGCTACTGCTGCAAGTCATCTGTCGAAGGCTGGCAAACTAGAAGGACGACCACAATAGATGCAGCTCACTGTTGCCAAGTTGCATTTACACGGGCCTACACATCTCCTTCTAGTATATTTTATTCTCTTAATAGGCTGAGTCGATCCAGGACTAAGAAGCATTGGGAACTGCAATGGGGATTGTGGCTACTAGACGCTACCATAGTCTAAGTGTAAGACCCACACCCAAAATTTTGGTCCTAATTTGAAATATTGGCATTGTAATAAAGCTTACAACGATGAACGAGTCAAACCAACGTGAACCAAACCTATGAAACCCAATAGAGGTAACCTTGCTACATACTGGCACATAGATGTTCAAATAGGACTTAATTAAGGGGTCTGACATGACACCACTAAGGTGTGGTCGGACACGTATCGCACCCAAGTACCGTACTTCTTGGACCGAGAATGGTTTAGTAACAAACCCAAGTTTGGACCAGCGATTTGTTTGGTCTGCAATCTAGACTGTCCCCAAGGCCATTTAAATTAGGGTCTAGGTTCATTTTCCTTTTGAAACTAGTAGGAAGGAGGGAATTCTTGCCTTTCCTTGTTTAGAAACCAATCACAACCGTGAATAGAGTCTCCACTTTATTTACTGTCTAATTTTTACCATCATTTTGACAAAAATGAGAGAGAGAGAGAGAGAGAGAGAGAGAGAAAGAATGGAGCTTTGTCAATTCTAGAAGAGAAAGAATGCAAGAGGAAGAGAAAAGGGGAGGAAGCCGGTTACTATTATCGACAAAGAAATCAATATCGGTAACAATCCCTTACACTCTCTTGACCTTCCTTCAAATCAAATCAAACCAGAAGATCCATGGAGGGATGTTAAATCAAAACTCCCAGGCCGTAGTCTCCTTTCTCCATCTCCAATACACACTCAAGTACCAGCCAGGGTGTGGATGAAATTTGATAAGAAATCAAAAACCTAGATGTTGATGATGAATCGATAAATATGATGAATAAATAGATCAAAATATTCTGGCTATAAGATTTATCGTGATAGATCCATTTGATTATCAACCTTTTGGACTAAAGTGGAAGTTAGATCAGAATCAACGAAGAACCGAGATCCTAAGAATAATGGAAAATGGATTTAAATGGACAAATGGTCGGATTGAAGTATCCAAGACCTTCGTAACAGTTTTAAATGACCTATTAAGAACTAAAGTCTAAAGAAAACCCCTCCTGGTATTGATAGAATCAGAACCAAGGTATTAATACCAGATCCAATAATATCGGTAAACATGGAAATGGAATCAATGCCAATAACCTAAGGTAGAATGGGATTTTTGAACCCAAACTTCTTATTTAGGCTTAATGAAAAAAAAAAAAAGATCACCGTGTCAAAATTAGCCAGTTTTGGTAGTGTTTTGACGTGCGGTCCATGATACATGTCGTACACTCGTGGTTAAGACCGTGCGGTCAATGCCACGTGCCGCATGGTGAATTGACCTATGTTGATGACCATTCTTGGACAGCATCTCTCTGGGATTTTTGTAAACCTGTCTATGGGCTTATATCCCTGAGATCCTATGTTTGCATAGGTTTTCTCTTTTGTTTTGTTTATAACCTATGCTAGTCACTATTGATTCTTGTTGTTTATGGTTCTATGTATTTAAAACCCCTGGGTAGCAAGTGTAGGATGTTTATTAATAATAACTAGACTTCGAGAAATGTAAATAAATCTCTAAAATGTGCTTCAGGAACTATAGATACAACTAATGAATTGATGGATTTAATATTATTACTTTTATTGATATTAAGGTATGGGATAAATCTAGGAGAAATTACTTGAGATCGTACTTTATAGTTTGTTGCTTACCATCTCAGGTAAGGAAATTAGACCTTGTTTGGTAGAATTAGATATATTTGATATGGTGTTTGATGCTATGCAATTGATAACATGTTTTGTGTGATAACATGTCATCCAATAAACTCTTTGTTTGCTCATGCATATGCATCCTTGAGATTGGGGTCAGTAGTACAGGTAAGGATTGGACGACGAGTGGTATGGGACACTAGCTATTTTACCACAAAAGTGACTGACCTATGTTTTGATTCGTAATGTCTGATTAAGTCAGTAAGGAGGAAAGTGGGCGGTATGGGACGCTTGAACCATTTCTTGTTGGCTCTACTTTGCAATGACAATGTGTAACTTAGCCAAGTCACGATGTCCTATGTGAAGGCTCAGATAGGGTCAGAAGCTTGGCAACATTACGATCCATTAATTTGTTTAATTAGGAGGACGCAGTTAGTTGAACTTAAATCACCCTAATAATTATATCCCTAGCCATTAGGAGGTTATGTAGTGGCATGGGTTTAATAAATGGTGGTATGATCATAGTTGTGATGCTCCCCATACCAGACATAGTGTGGATGGGAGGGCAATTCGACAAGTGGGATTATCACCTCCTCAAGTGGCTGGCACAATTCACGCTTGGGATGAGTTATGAGAAAGTGGCTAGCGAAATACAGGATTGTACCAAAATGATAGACCCATATTTGGGGGATGTTACTATACGCCGAGTTTGGTGGTATTCATTTTGATGGGAAAAGACCCATGCAGCAGGACACTCAATTTGTGGATTCTCTTGAGCTAGCACTTACAGTTATGTACCAGACCGTAGTTGTTTATTCTTGCATATTGTATGTTGCACATTTAATTTCCTTGCTAAGCTCAGTGGTTAAGCTTACCCTTGTGTATATAAATTCTTTTAGATGCATGTTTGACTGAAGTGGATTACAGCGATATGGACGTTAGTAATGATGATGTCCACGATGATATGTGCGAGTGTGACGACTGTGTCTATGGATAGGCACAATGAACAATTGGATAAACTTCCTTATTTAAATTTATTTTGTTTTGATTGGGGACATGTTGCCCAAAAAAATAATTGATTTAAGGCTTTATGAATTTAATTTATTTATTACAATTGTTTGGGGGATTTAATATAATTATCATTTGATTATTTCAGCAACTATAGTTTAATTATCTAAAACTTTTGCTATACTCTTGAATTAAAGTCTCTTTAATCTGGTGGTATGGATTTATTATTAAATCTTGTGATGTAAGGGTTTATTAGTTGTCATACCACATTCTGTAATCCTGGATGGAGATTTCCAATGCCCTTAATTAGGATGTGGAGATCTCATCCATTCCATAGTACCGATACGTCGGGACGGGGTGTGACAGAAGTTGGTATTAGAGCAAGAATATACCAATACAAATACACCCATAGATACACCCATTGATTACTGAACCATACCATAGATACACCCTACAAATACAGTAAGCTGAATTAGGAAACATAAACCATATACTTTAATAGCAAATTATTCTGTTTTCAAGCGAGACATAAATATTTAAATACCAAATACATGTCTTAATAAATCCAACAAAGAAACCTATAAAATATCTAATCAAATACACACGAGTTGCACTCGCAAGAGGAGTCGTGTGTATCCGCCTCGGCTTCAACCTCCATGGCTGCCCCGTTCCCGTGCGCGGGACGCATTCATATAGTCTTCAACGGTATAACCTGCATCATCAACTAAAAATATTCGGCGTCGAGGGGTGAGCACACATCGCGGCTCGGTGAGTAGCCAAAACAATGCAACAATACATATGCATGCACATCAATTTATATCTTTGGTCCGGTTTAAAGTTTGCGGTATGCTATAGAAAGGTTGAGGTAGCCAAAGGTCGCGTTTATTGACTCCGCCTCTATACACGAGTGTGTGGCGTTACCCGAAGATCACGTTTATCGTCAACTCACATGCACCCAATCATGAACATTATATAACAAAGGTTACGTTTATTGCTATATAGTGCCATACCAACACGTAAGCCCCTGTTGGCGAGGGCTGCAAACTGGGCTCGCAACTAACCAATCCTAATGCCAAACAGTGTATCCAAGGCCTCACCCCAGCATCCCTCAGAATGTCCATAGAGATAGAGCTAAGGCCCCCGGTAGAGTCAGAGACTACAAGGACCGAGACCACCTCCCCGATACTCTACGACATAATAGTTCCGCTAAAGTAATGGCGATACGGCGATGCCAATGCACAAGACTTGAGTTAGAGATAGAGCTAAAGTCTTTGAGACCCGCCAAAGGTTAACGTTTATTGGCGTTCTCATCACACCTCCCCTGATACTCGCTCGCATCAAGCACATCAACCACACACATACAAGCACATGCCTATTCCTATCATCATCATCATCATCATGTTATAAGCGATAAAGTAAATATGCATGAACAAGTAATAGAAATATTGTATGCACATTACAAACATATTCGCATAGAATCAAGCATGGCATAGGACTCAAGAAATAGAAAACAGTTTATTATTAACCAATTTAGTTTGGAGTTAAGGTTCCTCACCTTAGTTTGTTACAAGATACTTTTCCAAGCTCTAGAATCACCTTTATAATGTTATTATATTGCTAGAAGACCTAACAAAGTCGATAAAATTTAATTAGAATTAATTCCAGATTTAAAAACCATTACGTTGGCGAGGGTCGATGCTAGGGTCGATGCTAGGGTCGATGGGTCTATCGACCCTCCCTTCTTTCCGGACTTCCCGAATCCTGAGGGTCGATGGTCGGGAAACACCTAGGGTCGGATGGCCTGTCGACCCCGGGTGCGACCCCCTCGGTGCACTTTGGTCCAATTTCCACTTTTAATCTATCCTTCGTGTTTGGGGTCCTATGTCTTGCTTCTACATTCCATTCAACACTCATTCCATGGTTTGAAACCATGAATCATCCTCCTAGATGGCTTTCATGCATTCTCCTAGGGTTTTCCACGAAAACCTAACCATGGATGGATGGTTTGGGTTTCTCCGAGATCGCTCTCTCCCCAATAACTATCCTAAGGTCTGTAGAAACTCATGGAATTAGTATCCATACCTGAGAAGATTAATCTTTCTCTGCAACTCTTCTCCTTTTTGCTAGGTTCTCTTCCTTGCCTCTCTTCTTCCTCTTTTCCTTCTCCTCTCTTTCTCTCAATTCAATTAGGGTTGTGAAAGGAGTGAAAGTGGCTTAGGGGCGTCCTTTAAATAGGCTATAACATCCTAAAATAAGTCCCATTGGGATTTGGAAAGAATCCCAATCGAAAAATATAGAAATTTCCTAATTTCTATATTCGGCAGGATCTCGATCTCCTTCACGCCCTTGGTCCATTTGGCTCGACCATGATGGGTAAACCTGGTTCAAGGTGGTAAGACCGGGTTAGATTGACCCGGGTCTTACAACTCCCCCAACTTATAAAAATTTCGTCCCCGGGAGGTGTGCGTACCTTCGATGATCCCGTCGACCCTAGGGTCTTAAGCCCGCGACCCTCCCTCCAAAGCCGGGGTCGACTTTGCTTTGGGAGGTCCGACCCCCTGGCCGGGTATGCGACCCTTCCCCTAATTTAAGTGTTTTTGGGTCGATTTGATGCACGGGGATCTCGATCTCCTTCACGCCCTTGGTCCATTTGACTCGACCATGATGGGTAAACCCGGTTCAAGGTGGTAAGACCGGGTTAGATTGACCCGGGTCTTACAACTCCCCCAACTTATAAAAATTTCGTCCTCGAAATTGTGCGTACCTTGTGAATCAAATAAGTAAGGGTATTGCTTTCGCATAGCATTCTCTTCTTCCCATGTAATCTCTTCCATGTCTCTACTTTTCCAAGTGACCTTAACATAATAGATATCTCGGTTGCGTAGGCGTTGAACCTTTCGGCTGGTGATTTCTATTGGTGTTATTTCAAACGTCAAATCATCAGTCCAATTCCGGCAAATCCCTTTGTCAAGACATGCGTTGGGTCTTTGACATACTTCTTCAATAGGGAAATGTGAAATACGTCATGCACACCTGACATAGATGGTGGTAGTGCTAAGCCGATAAGCCACTTTTCCACGCTTAGCTAGAATTTCATATGGCCCGACATATCTTGGACTTAGTTTTCCTTTACAGTCCGAACCTCTTCAATCCTCGCATAGGCGATACCTTGGAAATACTTTGTCACCTACGGCGAACTCTAGATCTCTTCGTCGAGTGTCGCGATATTGCCCCGGCGGTTACGAGCCGCCGTTCTTACTCTTTCCTTGATGATGTCGACCCCTTTCGACAAGTCTCTTCAACAAATTCCGGTCCAACAATGCTACGTTCTCCCACTTCATTCCAAAACAAGGGAGTTCGACACTTCTCGCCATACGGTGCTTCATAAGGTGACATCGTATGGTAGCGATAGGTGTTATTGTAAGCGAACTTCGATCAATGGTAACTTTTCATCCCATGATCCCTTGAAATCAATTACACATGCTCGTAGCATATCTTCTAGAATCTGAATTGTGCGCTCCCTTCGTCCATGCGTGCGTGGGTGGAAGCGGTCCTGAACTTCAATGTTGTACCCATAGCCTTTTGCAATCCTTCCCAAAATTTGGAAGTAAATCGTGGGTCTCTATCCGGCACAATACTTTACGGAACACCATGTAATCGAACAATATTATCCACATACGGCCCCGCTAACCTTTCCGGTGTATCGGGAGGGTCGTATAGGTATGAAGCGAGCTGTTTTTAGTCGGGCGATCTACAATCACCCAAACTGCGTCAACTTCTCGAGGAGTCAATGGTAGTCCCGTGGCGAAGTCCATAGTGATGCGGTCCCATTTCCATCCTGGTTCCGGTAATGGCCGTAACGGTCCTGCGGGTCTTTGTCGTTCGGCCTTTACTTTTCGACAATTTAGGCATTGAGACCACGAACTTAGCTACATCCGCTTTCATTCCCCTCCACCAATATAGTTTCTTCGGATCATGATACATTTTTGTACTTCGGGGATGTATCGAATAGATGGTGGTATGGGCTTCTTTCATCGGTCGGTGTCTAATGTCCATACTTTCCACTTTGGGGGTACACATATTCTTCCTTTGTATTTCAGTACTTTCTCGTCGTCCAAGGTGAACTCGGGGTTGGTCCTACCTTTCTCAATATCTTCTAGTACTGTCCTCAGATAAGGATCTGATTTGATAGCTGTCTTCACTTTGTCCACTATATCCGGTATAATCTTCAATGCCGCGAACATATTCGAAAACCGGTGAATGAACCCTTGGTTGGCTGACTCATCCGTCGTATCTATCACATACTTCTCGTTGCCGTGATTGAATACTATTCTGTTGGTACACATTCTGCGGTCGTGCTAACTTCTCCTTGAGATTTAATCCCCGCTTTTCCGCCTAATGCATCCGCTACTACGTTCGCTTTTCCCGGATGATCCTTGGATATCACAATCATAGTCTTTCAATAGTTCCGGCCATCTTCTTTGTCTCATATTCAACTCCTTCGATTAAATAAATAAGTAAGACTTTTATGGTCCGACTTGATGCGGAATTTCTCTCCGTATAAGTAATGTCTCCATATCTTGGCGGCATGTACCCCACCTGCCGCTAGCTCCAAATCATGAGTGGGATAATTTTTCTCATGTACCTTCAAGCTGTCTTGGCGCATAAGCAATTACTTGTTCTCCTTGCATAAGCACACATCCTAGTCCCAATCCCGATGCATCGGTGTATAAAGTAAATGTCCGTCGGGGCAGGGGAATGGTCAAAATCGGGGCGGATATCAATCGGCCTTCAATGTCCGGAAGCTCTTCTCACATTTGTCGGGTCCACACAAACTTTTCACCTTTCTTAGTCAAAGCGGTGAGAGAGTGCGGCAATCCGAGAATAGTCTTCTTCGAATCTCCGATAATAACCAGCTAGACCCGGGAAAACTTCTAATTTTCGAAGCGCTCTTTGGTGCTTCCCACTTTACAATAGCCTCGATTTTCTTTGGGGTCCACTTTGATTCCTTCGGCGGATACTACATGGCCTAGGAATGCGACTTCACTTAGCCAAAACTCACACTTAGAAAATTTGGCATATAGTTTCTCTTTCCTTAAGCGCTGTGGGGCTGCGTTTAGGTTCTTGACATGGGTTTCTTTGTCCTTGGAGTATACCAATATATCATCAATAAATACTATAACCGGCGTATCCAACATATCGTGGAAAACTTCGGTTCATAAGTTCCATGAGCGTTGCTCGGGGCATTAGTTAATCCGAAAGACATCACCAAAAATTCATAATGTCCATATCCCGGTCTGAAAGCTGTCTTGAATATCCCCTTCTTTAATCTTCGGTCGATGGTAGCCCGATCGAAGATCGATCTTAGAAAATACTCTTGCTCCTTGTAGCCGATCGAACAAGTCATCGATCCGAGGTAGTGGATATCGATTCTTGATTGTCGGTTTGTTCGACTCCCGATAGTCGATACATAATCGAGCGCTACCATCCTTCTTCTTTTCTCGAACAACACCGGTGCCCCCATGGAGATATCTTTGGGTCGAATATAACCCTTGTCCGGTAGCTCTTGTAATTGCACCTTGGGTTCCTTCGGGTTCCGTAGGAGCCATTCTATAAGGTGCTTTTGATGCGGGTGCGGCTCCGGGTATCGGATCTATTACAAACTCCGTGGCCCGGTCGGGTGGTAATCCGGGTAGTTCCTCGGAAATACGTCGGGGATACTCCCGCCGCGGCGTCAATGTCTTCCATTCGTGGTGCTTCCTTGGTTAGGTCGACCCGCGATGCTAGGTACCCGGCTGCTCCCTTCTCAAGGCACTTCTTAGCCTTTAATGCTGAAAGTATGAGCTTGCGTCTCGGGGAAGTTTGGTTCCCGAGAAACCGAATTCTGTCCCTTCTTTGTCTTTGAGCGTTAGCCTCTTTTCGGCGCATAGCAGATTTGCGAGAATGCCCGAGCTAACCAGTCCATTCCCAAGATGACATCAAAGTCCGCCATCTCAAGTTGTATCAAGGTTGCATCTAAAATCTGTTCCCCAATGAGGGCCGGACATGGTCCATAACCTTTTTCTAATTCCACTTCTAACCCCATCGGTGACCGTACAAGTAATTTGTAGTCTAATGTTTTGATGGGTAATTTTGTCTTCTTTCCAAATGACCCGGATATAAATGAATGAGTAGCTCCGGAATCGAAGAGTACTCCGGCGGGCACGCCATTTATAGGTACAATACACGTGATTCATCTTTACTTAGTCTACATGCTCATTCAATGTATTTATAACTTTAAAAGTTTCGGTCATTCGCAGTGACCACATCGGGTGATGCGGCCGCATCCTCGGGCGTAACGGCATATACCGTCCCCGATGGAATTGTTTCTTGGGCTTTGGGCACTCCCTTGCCATATGTCCCGGTTGGTTGCGGTTAAAACGCCCCGGGCCTTGAATTTGGCTTTTCTTTGAGGTTGAGCTGCTTTGGGGTAGTCTTGGTTGCGGCATTAAAATTCCGAGGGCGGAAGGGCCTACACGTCCGTGTTATTGCCTCCGTTGTAGGAGTTTCCGGCTGGCCTTTTGATGCCTTTGTTACGGGTAAAATAACTCTCTTTTCAGGCTCGATTCAATCGCTCGGCGATCCGGACAGCTTCATTATAAATCTTCTTTTCTAAGCCCGAACATGTTCTCTTATGCTTCCTCTCGGTCCGTGACAAACCTACGGGTTTTGGTTTCTTCCTCTTGCATACTCCGTGGTGCGAAGAAAAACAGCTCTTCATAACGCTATTGAGTGCGCATCCCGCCAGACATCCGTCCCGATAAAGACTTCGGGAACTCCTTCTCCATCGAATCTCCGAAGCTCCGGTGGAAAATATTTCTCAAAGAATGCTTCTTTATATATAGCCCATGTCGGTAGGGCGTGCTTAGTCAATAGATAGGCCCGGGTCGATTTCCACCAATGATGTGCGTCGCCTTTGAGCATGAAGGTGGCATACAATACTTTCTCCTCTTTCGTAATAGTCATCATCGGGAAAATTTCTTTCCATCTCGTCTATCCGGGTATTGCCGGCCATAATGGATCGGACGGTTTGCCGTTAAATTCCCCGGGCTTCATCTTCAAAAACCTCTCGACCCGGTCGAGAGTGATCCATCCCGATTTTGATATGCCCCAAACATATGGGGTGGATCCGATAATTAGCGGTCTTCCCGCCCCGGGCCCTGCCCCGGAATGCGTGCGGCGGTTTGTTGAGGTGTCCGATGGGCTGGGTGGTTACCCACCGGTGCCGCCCCGGCTTGTCCCGTGTGCATGGGTGCGGCCCTGAGTAGTTTGAAACATAATGCCCATGGCAACTTGCATACCGGGCCCGTGCGTGTTGCATATGTTGTAGCTGCCGAGCTGGGTTCATAACCCCGGGTTGCTAGCTCCGGTGGTGGAGGTGGCAAATTTGTAGGGTTTACCGGTTACGGATTTCCGGTGCATGGTTATTCTCTTGACTAGTCTCCTCCGCCTGGTGGTGGTGGTGGGGCCGCATTTCGGCTCCGTCGGTTTACTCTTCTTCCGGACATATTTTCCTTCCGAGATGGGTGGTGCCCGAAAATCATCAAAATCGGTGAGAAATCATTTATACTTCATGTAGGCACGCTAACCGATATAAAATTCAAAATCCTCAATTCATTACGTGAAAAATACTGTCTTTTCTATGTAGGGTCGATGGTGAGGGTCGATGGTATGTCCGGCCCTTGGTATCCGACCACGGGAATGACCTGTTCTTCCCGGGGCGAGGGCCGATGGGAGGGTCGATGGGTATCCGGCCCTCGGTCCGGCCCTCGATTTTCCGCCGATTCCGGGGGAGGGTCGATGGGAGGGTCGATCCGGGGTCGATGGTGTCGGTCGGGTTGTCCGGGCCCTCGGACCAAAAATCAGATTTTTAAGATCCGGTTCCGGGTCATTTCTCACTATTCCTCCTCCGTTTCGACTCGTCTCTACTCTACGAGTTGCTTCGAGTGCCACTCTACTGTTTTTGGTCGGTTTAACTCCGGGTTTCGGCGTCCACGTCATCCCTACGGTATGTCTTCCCGTTTTACCTGTTTTTAGGTTTTTCTTTTCTAGGTTTTTGCCCGTTTAACTCCTATTTTTCAAATTAAACTTTTTTCAACCGTAAAAATTCGATTTTTATTGGGGGCTTTTGTTATTGGTGTCTCGAGGCACGAAAGTCCTCAAAAATTTTTGAGTTTCATCGGTTGGTTATCGAGAAACTTGAAATTTTCTCTTTTTTGCCCTAATTTGTCGACATTTTTGGATTTTTCTTGAATTTCTTCAAATTGGACATCGTCGGTTAAAATTTCCCTTCTGCATGTGGGTTGTAGGATATGTTTTAACCTACGTAAGTTCTCATACCCACTTGTATGGTGAGAATTTGAGGTTTTACGGTCAACTTACGTCACTATTAAATAAATTTTGGATTTTTATCCTACTAACTCCTTGTTTCTTTTCTCTTTCTTATTTTGCGAGATACTATGGCCCGTACCAAAGTACCCGGGGTGCGTGATCCGCCTCGCTTCCGTTCGAATGAAGCCGAGGCGCGGTATCGCGACTATGCCCGTAAGAAGGTTGAAGGGGTCGCATGGTGAACTTGGCTGAGCTAGCCTTGTTCAATGTAGAGGAGCGTTTGGTGATATGGGGTGGCTCCCTGTCATCACATACGGCGCGTGCACATGTCCGGACTTGGTGCGCCCCGTTTTATTGTAATCTCCGGTGGTGGGGAATTACAATGGCGTTGAGCGCGGTCGGGGAGTTGCGCATCACCGGTTACGTCAAGGGGGTGCACATCTCTTTTGATTATCGGCAACCGGCCGACTTGTTGGGCATTCCCTATGATGGCCCCATGGTGTCGTGTGCGCCGGGAGAGCCCCGGTTTGTTGAGATGGAGATGAGAGCGAGATCGACAACCCGGTTGCTCCGTCGCGATCGATGGCGGATGAGAGCACGCTACTTGCGTCCGGCTCCGCGGGTCTTACGCAAGATTATCCGGCATAATCTAATCCCGCAGAGTGGGCACTATGAGAGGGTCTCTCGGTTGACGCGTTTTTGATTTACGGTATATGCGCTTTCGGCGGCCCGGTGCGCCTACCTTACATCATCATGCGGGCGATGATTAGTGCTACATTGTCCGGTCGTAGGGGAAATCTACCCTATGGGCGCGCGATTACGGATGCTCCCGGCCCGTGCGGGGGTGGATCCGGTAGATGAGAAGATCCGGGAGAAGACCTTCTCGTCGCCTCTAGGTTGGGAGGCTATCCGCAAGATGGGGCTGCGAGATGCTTGAGGTTAGCGATGAGGAGAGGAGCGCGATGGTGCGCCCTCACGCTCGGGTCGAGATGGCCGATGCCGGGCGCTGCTGCTGCCTTGCCGCTAGAGCTTCGTGTGGATCCGGTCGGCGATGGCGATCGTATGTATATGGGCGTCGACTTCGATACCACCGCCATCACCCACACATGCGGCTGGAGTTGGTACATCTTCCGCGGCGGCTCCCGCACCCGAGGCTGGTCCTTCCCATTCGGCTGATCCTTCGCTTCCACCTTCAGCCATGATGGAGATGCTTTGCGGGAGATCGGGGATGCTCGGCGCGGATCTGATCCGAGGATGGAGGAGTTGCTAGATGCTCGGCGTATGAGGGTGGATGAGCTATTGTCGGTCCGGCGGGCGGCCGATGGGAGGGTAGCCGACCTAGCGGCTAGTCTCCGGGGCGACCCGGACCCGGGTGGCCCGGTTGACTAGAGTCTATCTTGAGGACTATGGCCCGAGATCGTGAGGCACCGCCTCCTCCTTCACCTCCGGCTGCTCTCATTGTTATATAAACTTGTTTCTCTTTTTAATAGATGCATTATTCTCTTTTAGATTTTGTCTCAAACATCACTGGTGCTTACAATGAGTTAATATTACTGTTTTTTATTTTTTTATCCTATCTCAGTTCACAATTGTGTTGAATGTATGCTAGTTCATTTCAAGCGAGACATAAATATTTAAATACCAAATACATGTCTTAATAAATCCAACAAAGAAACCTATAAAATATCTAATCAAATACACACGAGTTGCACTCGCAGGAGGTCGTGTGTATCCGCCCCGGCTTCGACCTCCATGGCTGCCCCGTTCCCGCATGCGCGGACGCATTCATATAGTCTTCAACGGTATAACCTTGCATCATCAACTAAAAATATTCGGCGTCGAGGGGGGAGCACACATCGCGGCTCGGTGAGTAGCCAAAACAATGCAACAATACATATGCATGCACATCAATTTATATCTTTGGTCTGGTTTAAAGTTTGCAGTATGCTATAGAAAGGTTGAGTTAGCCAAAGGTCGCGTTTATTGACTCCGCCTCTATACACGAGTTTGTGACGTTACCCGAAGATCACGTTTATCGTCAACTCACATGCACCCAATCATGATTATTATATAACAAATGTTACGTTTATTGCTATATAGTGCCATACCAACACGTAAGCCCCTGTTGGCGAGGGCTGCAAACTGTGCTCGCAACTAACCAATCCTAATGCCAAGCGGTGTATCCAAGGCCTCACCCGGGCATCCCTCGGAATGTCCATAGAGATAGAGCTAAGGCCCCCGGTAGAGTCGGAGACTACAAGGACCGAGACCACCTCCCCGATACTCTACGACATAATAGTTACGCTAAAGTAATGGCGATCCGGCGATGCCAATGCACAAGACTTGAGTTAGAGATAGAGCTAAAGTGCTTTGAGACCCGCCAAAGGTTAACGTTTATTGGCGTTCTCATCACACCTCCCCGATACTCGCTCGCATCAAGCACATCAACCACACACATACAAGCACATGCCTATTCCTATCATCATCATCATCATCATGTTATAAAGCGATAAAGTAAATATGCATGAACAAGTAATAGAAATATTGGATGGCATCTTTGTATGCACATTACAAACATATTCGCATAGAATCAAGCATGGCATAGGACTCAAGAAATAGAAAACAGTTTATTATTAACCAATTTAGTTTGGAGTTAAGGTTCCTCACCTTAGTTTGTTACAAGATACTTTTCCAAGCTCTAGAATCACCTTTATAATGTTATTATATTGCTAGAAGACCTAACAAAGTCGATAAAATTTAATTAGAATTAATTCCAGATTTAAAAACCATTTTGTTGGCGAGGGTCGATGCTAGGGGTCGATGCTAGGGTCGATGGGTCTATCGACCCTCCCTTCTTTCCGGACTTCCCGAATCCTGAGGGTCGATGGTCGAGAAACACCTAGGGTCGGATGGCCTGTCGACCCCAGGTGCGGCCCCTCGGTGCACTTTGGTCCAATTTCCACTTTTAATCTATCCTTCGTGTTTGGGGTCCTATGTCTTGCTTCTACATTCCATTCAACACTCATTCCATGGTCTGAAACCATGAATCATCCTCCTAGATGGCTTTCATGCATTCTCCTAGGGTTTTCCACGAAAACCTAACCATGGATGGATGGTTTGGGTTTCTCCGAGATCGCTCTCTCCCCAATAACTATCCTAAGGTCTGTAGAAACTCATGGAATTAGTATCCATACCTGAGAAGATTAATCTTTCTCTGCAACTCTTCTCCTTTTTGCTAGGTTCTCTTCCTTGCCTCTCTTCTTCCACTTTTCCTTCTCCTCTCTTTCTCTCAATTCAATTAGGGTTGTGAAAAGAGTGAATGTGGCTTAGGGACGTCCTTTAAATAGGCTATAACATCCTAAAATAAGTCCCATTGGGATTTGGAAAGAATCCTAATCGAAAAATATAGAAATTTCCTAATTTTTATATTCGGCAATCTCGATCTCCTTCACGCCCTTGGTCCATTTGACTCGACCATGATGGGTAAACCTGGTTCAAGGTGGTAAGACCGGGTTAGATTGACCCGGGTCTTAGTTTTTTTTTTTTTCCCCGGGTTATTGTTTTATATGTTTCCAATGATTATTTTTTTTTTTTTTTTTTTGGCCTAGGGGTTCTTGGGTTTGTTTTGGGTTTGTTTTTGTCTTTTTTTCGTTTATTTGTTTTTTTTTTTTTTTTTTTTTTTTTTTTTTGTTTTTTTTTTTTTTTTTTTTTTTTTTTTTTTTTTTTTTTTTTTTGGTTTTCCCTAGGGGGGGGGCGTTGGGGGGGGGTTTTTAAATTTCTCAGTGTTCGTTTCCTTGGGGGAAGGGGCCTTTTTTTTTTTTTTTTCCTTTTTTTTTTTTTTTTTTTTTTTTTTTTTTTTTTTTTTTTTTTTTTTTTTTTTTTTTTTTTTTTTTTTTTTTTTTTTTTTTTTTTTTTTTTATTTTTTTTTTTTTTTTTTTGTTTTTTCCTCTTTTTTTTTTTTTTTTTTTATTTTTTTTTTTTTAAAAAAAAAAAAAGGGGGGGGGGCCCCCTTTTTTTTTTTTTTTTTTTTTTTTTTTTTTTTTTTTTTTGGGGGGGGTGGGGGTTTTTTTTTTTTTTTTTTTTTTTAAAAAAAAATATTTTTTTATATTTTTTTTTTTTTTTTTTTCAAAAAATTTTTTTTTAATTTTTTTCTTAAGTTTAAAAAACCCCATATTGAAGAAGAACTAGGTGAGCAACCGGCCATATGGAAGGCTAGCAGTCCTATTGTACAGTGTTAAATGGATCATGGTCCAGATAGGGAATGAAAATCTGATGACCAATGGATATAAAATAGGCCAAGAACTCAAAGAAGTGTATGTTACACCCCAATTCTGCACCATTCAGAACGGTGTGATGAACCGCTAATAAACCAACTGTTCAACCAGGATCTCTAATAGGTGGTATCCATTAAAAATAAAACCATGCACATCCGCAACCATAATCAGAATAAATACACAATAGTGGAAGTCTTATAGTAAATGAACTGAGAACTATAAATGTAATAATCATGATTAAAATATCAAGTTATTGTTGTTTCAACTGAGACATAAATAAATAAAATATCAATTACATCCTTTTATAAATTTAAATAAAATCTAAATAGAATACGCATGAGTTGCACTCACATGAGGGGTCATGCGTATCCTCCAAGTCTTCAGCTTCCGTTGCAGCAACACGTGCATACACCGGAGCATTCATATAATCTTCAACTGTAGTACCTACATCATCAACTAAAAATATTTGCGTCGAGAGGGTGAGCACACATCATGGCTCAGTGAGCAAACAAAATAGTGCAACATACATATGCATGCATTCAATTCATATCTTTGGTCTGGTAAATAAGTTTACAATGTGCTATAGAAAGGATAGGTGGCCAAATATCACATT
Organism: Protea cynaroides; assembly: GCA_028583415.1. NCBI lineage: Eukaryota > Viridiplantae > Streptophyta > Magnoliopsida > Proteales > Proteaceae > Protea > Protea cynaroides. The sequence goes on along the minus strand of CM053276.1, from coordinate 43,183,693 downwards.
TATTGACGCCGCACCTCTATACACGAGTGTGTGAAGCCGCCCAAAGGTAACGATTATTGTCGACCCACATGCACCCACCATGGACAATGTACATGCAAAGGTCACGTTTATTGCTATACCCGTTGCCCATACCAACACGTAAGCCCCTGCTGGCGAGGGCTTGCAAACTGGGCTCGCAACTAACCAATCCTAATTCCAATCAGTGTATCCAAGGCCTCACCCCAGCATCCCTCAATACATCCATAGGGATAGGGCTAAGGCCCCCCGGCAGAGTCAGAGACTATACTGTCTGAGACCACCACCCCTCATACCCTACGACGTAATAGTTCTGCTAAGGTAATGGCGAGACGACGATGTCAGTGGACAAGACTTGAGTTAGAGATAGAGCTAGAGTGCTGAGGCCCCGCCTATGACACCTCCCCCTGATACTCACTTGAATCAAGCACATCAACCACACACATGCATTCACATCCCTATTCCTATCATCATCATCATCATCATGTTATAAACAATAATTTAAATTTGCATGAACAATAATAATAGAAATATTGGATGACATGTTGAATGCACATAACAAACATACACGCATAGAATCAATCATGGCATTGGACTCAAGAATAAAATAGTTTATTATTAACTAATTAGTTTAGGTCTTGTTCCCTCACCTTTACTTGATTGTGGGTCCTCTTTTAAACTTTAAGAATCAACTATATATCGATATTATATCACTAGAAGACCTAATCAAGTTGATAGAATATAAATAGAATTGATTCAAACTTTAAAAACCATGTTGTTAACTTGGGGTCGATGCCAGGGTTGGAGGTTCCATCGACCCTGGGTGGGACCACCCACAGTCTGGACTTCCCGAACACTGGGGTTCGATTGTTAGGGTCTGGTAGGGTCGATTGGCCATCGACCCCTGTGCGACCCCCGATGGGTTTCGTCAAATTTTTATCCTTCAGTCCATTCCTTCATGTTTGGGGTCCTATGGCTTGCTTCTACAATCCATTCCACACATGTTCTATGGTCTAGAACCATAGTTTATTCATCTATATGGTATTTATGATCTTCCCCATGGTTTTCCATGAAAATGTAACCATGGATGGATGATTTGGGTTTCTCCTAGATCATTCCCTCTTCATTATATATTATAAGGTCTGTAGAATTACATGGAGAGAGTATCCATACCTGAGAATTAGACTGGTTTCTCTGAAGCCTTCTCTTTGATCTTCTTCTCCACTTTACTTCTATTCTCTTTCTCTTCTCCTTCTCTTCTCTTTCTCTCAATCCAATTAGGGTTCTAAAATGAGTGAAAGAGGCTTAGGGACGTCCTATTTATAGAGTAGAAACTCCCAAAATAAGTTCCATGAGATTAGGAAAGAATCCCATTGAAATTAGGAATGTTCCTAATTCACAGATTCTGTAGGCAGACTGGGGGTCGATGAGGGGGTCGGGGATCCCGTCGACCCCTGGCTCTAAAATGTCCGACCCCCGATTAAAAACTCAGGGTCTGACTTTCTATCTTGGGGGGTCCGACCTTGCCTAGTTGGGTGTGCGACCCTCCCCCTATTTTTAGTTTTTTTAGGTCAGTTTAATACCTGGGATCGCGATCTCCCTCAGGTACTTGATCCATATGGCTCGACCATGATGGGTAGACCTGGTTCAAGGTGGTAAGACCGGGTTAGTTTGATACGGGTCTTACAACTCCCCCCTACTTACAAAAATTTGTTCCTCGAAATTGTACTTACCTTCCGAGTCAAATAAATGAGGGTATTGCTTTCCCATAGCATTCTCTTCTTCCCATGTAATTTCTTCCATATCTCTACTTCTCTAGATGACCTTGACATAATAAATATCACGGTTGCGTAGTCGTTGAACCTTTCGGCTGGTGATTTTAGTCGGTGCTACTTGAAATGTCAAATCTTCAGTCAAATCAGGTAGGTCTACTGTCAAAATGTGCGTCGGATTCTTGACATACTTCTTCAATTAGGAAATATGAAATACGTCATGCACATTTGACATAGATGGTGGTAGTGCTAACTAGTAAGCCACTTTTCCTTGTTTGGTTAGAATCTCATATGGCCCAACATATCTCGGACTTAATTTAACTTTCTGGCCCATCATATGGCGATACTTTAAGAATACTTTATCACCCACGATGAATTCAAGGTCTCGGCGTCAGGTATCTGCATATTGCTTCGGACGATTCTGAGCTGTTCTCACTCTTTCCTTGATAATGTCGACCACTCGATAAGTCTCTTCAACAAATTCTGGTCCAACAGTACTATGTTCCCCAACTTCATTCCAAAACAAAGGAGTTCGACACTTTCAGCCATACAGTGCTTCATAGGGTGACATCTGTATAGTAGCCTGATAGCTATTGTTATATGCGAACTCAATCAATGGTAACTTTTCATCCCATGATCCTTTAAAATCAATCACACATGCTCGAAGCATATCTTCTAGAATCTGGATTGTACGCTCTGAATGTCCATCTGTCTGCAGATGAAATGTGGTACTATACTTCAATGTTGTATCCATAGCCTTTTGCAATCATTCGCAAAACATTGAAGTAAATCGTGGATCTCTATCGGACACAATGTTTTTAGGTACACCGTGTAATCGCACAATGTTATCCACATACAGCTTAGCTAACCTCTCCAGTGTATACTGAGGTCGTATCGGTATAAAGTGACCTATTTTAGTCAGGCGGTCTTCAATCACCCAAACTGCATCAACTACTCGAGGAGGCAATGGTAATTCCGTGACGAAGTCCATAGTGATGCAGTCCCATTTCCATGCTGGTTCCGGTAACGGCTGTAATGGTCCGGCCGATCTTTGTCGTTTTGCCTTTACTTTCTGACAATTTAGTTAGGCATTGAGACACGAACTTAGCTACATCTGCTTTCATTCCTCTCCACCAATATAATTTCATTAGATCATGATACATTTTTGTACTTCCAGAATGTATCGAATAAATGGTAGTATGGGCTTCTTTCATCAATCGGTGTCTAATGTCCAAGCTTTCTGTTACGGGTACACATATTCTTCCTTTATACTTCAGTACTTTTCCTTCGTCCATGGTGAACTCAGGGTTAGTTCTACCTTTTTTGATGTCCTCTTGTACCATTCTTAGTTAAGGGTCTGATTTGATAGCTGTCTTCACTTCATCGACTATATCCGGTATAATCATCAATGCGGCAAACATATTTGAAAACTGATGAATAAACCCTTCGTCCATGGTGAACTCAGGGTTAGTTCTACCTTTTTTGATGTCCTCTTGTACCATTCTTAGTTAAGGGTCTGATTTGATAGCTGTCTTCACTTCATCGACTATATCCGGTATAATCATCAATGCGGCAAACATATTTGAAAACTGATGAATAAACCCTTGGTTGGCTGATCCATCTGGTGCATCTATCACAAACTGCTCATTACTGTGCTTGAATACCTTTCTGGTAGTACACATTGCGGCAGTTGTGCTAACCTCTCCCTGAAATTTTATCATTGCCTTTCTACTCAACGCATCGGCTACTACATTAGCTTTCCCTGGATGATACTGGATATCACAATCATAGTCTTTCAATAGTTCCAGCCATCTTCTTTGTCTCATATTCAGCTCCTTCTGATTAAATATATAAGTAAGACTTTTATGGTCTGATTTAATTTGAAACTTCTCCCTGTACAAATAATGTCTCCATATTTTGGTAGCATGTACTACTGCCGCTAGTTCCAAATCATGTGTAGGATAGTTCTTCTCATGTGTCTTCAGTTGTCTTGAGGAATAAGCAATTACTTGCTCTCCTTGCATAAGCACACATCATAATCCCAGTCTTGACGCATCGGTATACAAGGTAAATGGTTGTCCTGGAATCGGGATGGTCAAGATTGGAGCTGATATCAATCAAGCCTTCAAGGTTTGGAAACTATTCTCGCATTTATCCGTCCAAACATACTTCACGCCCTTCTTTGTCAAACTGGTAAGAGGTACGGCAACTCAGTAGTAGTCTTCCATAAATCTTCGATAATACCCAGCTAGACCCAGAAAACTTCTAATTTCTGGAATGCTCTTCGGTGCTTTCCACTTTACAATAGCCTCGATCTTGCTGGGATCCACTTTAATTCCTTCAGTGGATACTACATGGCCTAGAAATGCGACTTCCTTTAGCCAAAACTCACACTTCGTACATTTGGCGTAGAGCTTTTCCTTTCGTAGTCGCTGCAGAGCGGCGTTTAGATTCTTAACATGCGTTTCCTCGTCCTTGGAGTAGACTAATATATCATCAATTAATACAATAACCGACGTATCCAACATGT